>RJWH01000086.1:0-160321 GCA_004363575.1 Solenodon paradoxus
TAGTGCGCGTGATCAAGGCTCTGACTGGTTACTAATTGATTGGTTGCTAATATTCTTGGTTGCTAATGTTTATGCTTTGTTTATGAAAATAGGGAGGCAACCGTTAGGCAAACAGGGCAGTGGCTGAGGTACCTCTGAGTGTAATTTTCTGTTGGATTGCATCAGCCTGGCTTTGTGGCCTGGCCCAAGTCCCCAACATTAAATCTGGTGGCACATTTGTAGGCTGCATCCTCCAGTAAGGTCAGGGAAGGGTGGATTAGAAGCAGAGGTTGAAGTGGTGGGTTGGGGATTATTGGGAGGACAATGGGTTGGAAAAATGGGTTCTGTGGGGTTAATATGCTCTGAAGTCAGAGAATTCAGAGAGGTAGGAAAGAGTCTGAGAAAGTAGAGAGCCTTAGGTTTAGAGCAGAGATAAAAACAAGCTTGAAGGACTTTCCAATTTCTGCTGCAGTGGCAAAAATTATCCAAATTGCACTGAATGGAGGGATCGGGGTGCCACCTGGGGGCCACAGCGACCCATGGAGCTTGCATATGGGGGGTTTCTCCAAGTAGGGTTGAGACTTGTATGTTAGGGCCAGGGTTGGTGAAGAGTTCAAGGAGCTCAAGGTAATCATGAGAGAGTGTGGCATCTGAGGGTGGCAGGGGCAGGAAGGTCGCGGGCTTGAGAGAAGTGATGGAGGGTTGGAGAGAGATCTGCGGGTTATGGAGAAGGTATCTGGAGGGAGAGGCGTTAGAACTGGCTCAATGAGAAGAGGGAGAGACTGCAGGGAGTGTGAGGAGATTTGGATTTTAGCATAAGGGATAAGATGTAAGGATTTCTGCCCTAAGAGGGCTGCAGTGGCTAAAATGCAAAGGTACTGGAGCCACCCTCTACAGGGGGAGTCAAGAGATTTGGACAGGTAGGCTATGGCATTGGAAGAGGGGCTTCTTTGGGGGGATGAGTCCAAGTGCAAATCTGTCCCGGGAGTCTATGTACAGTTGGAAGGTGTGTCTGGGGTTGGAAGGTCTAAGGCTGGTGCTTGGAGGAGAGCAGGTTTTTTCCTCTTGGAAGGAGCCAATATTGGATTGAGAGGGGACTGGATAGGGGCAAGTCAATGTCTGGCTAACCTCAGAAAGGAGAGGAAGTCTTTTTTGTGGTGGGGAGGGGATCTCAGACCATTTTTCACAGCGCCAGTTATATGAATTGAGGTCAGTAAGAATGTTGAGCATTTTCTGGCCATTATGACTGATTATCAAGGGAATAATGAGGCGAAATTTGGGACGAGTAATGGAGGAGATGTCCCTTTGGTGGACCAGACATAGTGTCTGCTGGTGGTGTGAGGGCCGAACCACGCCGCTACAGGCTCCAGACATAGAATCCACAATATAAGATTAAAGACAAGCGGAGGATGTGACGCCCGCCGAGCCAGCCACTCGCTAGATAAGGCTGGAATGTGACACGCTGACCCTAACGGAGCGAGCGCTTGGCAAGCCTATGTAACGAAACCCTATAAAAGCCTGCTAAAAAATAAACCCGGGGTCCTTGACCAAATCCACTGTGTTGGATGAGGCTTGGACCCCAGCACGCTGGAAATAAAGTCCCTTATGCTTTTACATTGTTGACTGGTGTGTGTGTGTGTGTGTGTGTGTGTGTGTGTGTGTGTGTGTGTGTGTGTGTGCGCGCGCGTTTCTGGGAGGACAAACGCTGACCCTAACAGCGGTAGGGAGGGGCGATTGCCCATAATTTGGAGAGTGGGGAAGTGCAAAGACAGTTCCAAGGCACCCTTAGATCTTCAGTAAGGCTCTCCTAAAGGGGATTTAACCAGTGGGCAGAAAAAGGCGCTCTGGTGATCTCTTGGGTGTCCCCAAGAGAGGCCGGGCAACTAAGGGAATTCCTGGAATTCTCGGAAGGAGGCTACTTCAACTGACCTGGTCAGATTTTCTGTTTCAGAGAGGGACAGGAGTCCCAAGTTCCCAAGTGGAACAGAATGAAGTAGCCAGTAAGAGAAGACTGTTAAGGACTCATCTGAATGGAGGCCATTGTATGAGTGGAGCGGGGAGGCACTGTGAATAGAAGACGGGAGAAGTTGGCACATTGTCTTAGGTTGGAGTCAAAGAAGCGGGCACTGGGTGATACCCTGAAGAGAGTCTTAAAAACCCGTTCTCCCGGGTTTCAGCACCAGTTATGATAGAGCCATGGTGAAAGAGATTGAGACAAGGGAGTTGATATACTCTGAGGCATGACTTTATTGTCCCATGTGAAGGCCAGGAAAAGCTCCTTTCTTGTTGGGGACTTGGGCCAGGCCACAAAGCCAGGTTGATGCAATCCAAACGGAAAATTGCACTCAGAGGTACCTCAGCCACTTCCCTGTTTGCCTAACGGTTGCCTCCCTATTTCATAAAGCATGAACATTAGCAACCAATCAATTAGCAACCAATCAGAGCCTTGATCACGCGCACTAGCAATCAGAGTCTTGATCACGCATTGTACATGCACCCACCCTCCAATCCGACTAAAGAGCACGCAGCAGACATGCACAGGGGCCACCTGTCAGAATTACTTCTCTTCTTTTCCCTTTCTATATAAGTCCCTCCATCTTAATAAAATTTTGCAGCTTGATCAGAATTCTTTGTCTTGCTGTCATTTTTCGCGCCTCTTGTCCCACCCCTTTCATCCGTTCTAGGTGGATCTCCGGACCCCAGTTGACTGCTCCGCAGGTCGGACTCACTTTCTGAGAAGAGGCAGAAGGAACAATCCCAGGGAAGCAGTGTGAGAGCATGGCTCTTAAGGGAGTAGTCACTGACTAGCACTGAGTGGGGCAGCTAGAGGTGGAATTCCAATGAGGCCATCTAGCTGAACTGTTGATTTAGGGGTAGGGAGTCCACGAGCTTCTCCTTTGCCTCTGATGCTGTTCCTTTAGTCCTTAGCTATTCATGTCAGAGTGGGGTAGGCACAGTAGAATAATTCTGAGACAACTTTTAGGGCGTCATGTCTTACTGCCAACAACCTCATAGTCTTATCTTTACCTGATTTACCTTTCCTTCTGATAATCATTCTTTTGTTCCTATAGTCTAAACATTTAGTTTCAGTCATTTGTTTCTGTATATACCACATATAAGTGAAATCATATGATGTTTGATTTTTTTTGACTGATTTTGCTAAGACAATCCCTTCTAGTTCCATTCATGTGCTGCAAATTACAGGATTTCATTGTGGTGGGGTGTGTGTTTGTGTACATAATACATCAACAGATATTTTAATTCCTGTTTCAAACCAGTAAAACTACTAACAAAATCAGCGGAGAACAGTAGACATTTCAATAAATAAATTTTTAATGAATACACTCAGTATCAGATAAAATAGATTTATAAGCAAAAAAGTTTGATAAGCTTTGTGGGGTAGAACTTACATTCATCTGTAGTTTTATCTCTAATGATAGAGGTAGTAAATAAAAATATGCTGAATGAATAAATGAGCTACTTTGAGATTTGGGACAACTATGATGAGGGCATCTGGGGTTCAGCCACAAATGGTTCAAGAAAGAATTCTTGAGTGTTAAAAGTGCAGTTTTGAAAGTGTTAGAGAAAATGAAGGAGAAAGAAAGCAAAAGCAGGAGACAAAATTCTCCAGGTCAGGGAGGGCTGCCCTGCAGACTGGGGCTGGTTAGATTTATACTCTTGGGAGAGGGCTTCTGGGCAAACACTAGTCCAGTGTATAATTAGCAAGGGAATAGAAATTGTGAGGAAGTTTGAAGTAGTGGGAGCAGGTGGGGATTTTCCAAGAAGTTCTTCCAGTCTGTGATGTAGCCTCAGGCATTATGGGTGGTCCCAGCTCATTTGGGGGAAAGCAAAGGTTAATGAATGGATTTTGTGAATCTTTTCAGAGGGTCAAGGAGATAAGCTTTTCCTCTAAAATTCAGGAACTGGCTTTTTGGGTGTGTCTTAAGATATTCCAAGGTCCCCCATGACCTTTATTGTTGTGGAAGGTCTTAGTCTTAAAAGGAAACCTAGAAAGTGCTGCTTTTGGTCCTACAACTATAGCAAACACCTAGATGACAGCTTTGTTAACTCAGAGAACCCGAGTAAACTGCCCGAATTCCTCATGTAATGAAACTGTGATAATACAGGTCTCTTAGGTTGTTCAGTTTTGGTGTAGATAAAATCATTTCATAAGAAATATATACTTGGTCATTCAGATTATCAAAATATACTTCTTGTACATATTGTCACCTTCATATACAGTTCCTGGATCATAGCTCCCAAGGGCCTTGGAATTCCCTAAGTGTTAAGAGTGCTAAAACTCTCTTAATATGTTAATGTGGAACCTCCTAAAGATAGGAGCCACCATGTGACTACAGATTTAGAACGCATAGTCCCACTGGCAGACCTTCTGGGAAAAGAGAGGGTCTAGAGATTCAACTGCAAAAGGCAGTGATCAGTGATGCCTATGTAATGAATCTTCCATAAAAGCTCCAAGGAGGAGTTTTAAGGAGCTTCTGAGCTAGTAAATACAGAATTGGAGATAATTATGTGTCTGGAGAGGGTACTGAAACTGCATCCTTTGCTCACATCTTGTCCTAAGCATCATTTCTATCTGACTATTCCTGAGTTAAAAATCCTGTGTAACAAACTGGTGATGAAGTGAGCAAATAGTTTCCTTGAGTTCTGAAAGATGCTTTAGCAAATTAATTAATCAAGCCCTAGTGTGCTGGGGTAACAAATTGGTCTAAAGCAAAGGTAAAAATGTAGGTTTGAGGCTGGTGTCTGAAGCTGAGGGTGGTTTTTAGAGACTGATCTCTTACCCTGTGGGATGTGATGCTGTCTCTGGTTGGTGGTGTCAGAACTGAGTCGAATATTTGGATATCCTGTTGCAGGCCCAGCAAGCAAGGAAATGGGACACCAAGGATATATCAGGAAGCAAGGTTTATTCTTTCTGCTGACAGTGGCTCAGCGGATTCACCTCCAAAGGCTGAACCCTGATCGCGCTGAGGTTTTATCTTTTATACCTTTCAGTTAGTGGGGCACAATACTTTTCCATATATGATTACAAAGGATTTCACTGGTTACATTGCCTATAGAATAGTGTATGTGTCAAGTCCCTCCTCCTTGCCATGTCATCTCTGTACATTTTCAAATCCCTCCTAGTGTCTGAGAATTGCTTGCTGGTATAGAGAACTCTATAAACACACACACACACATTGTAATTAGGTACAGGAAACTTACACAACATTAAACCAGCTTTTAATCTGTTGAGAACAGAGGGAAACAGGTAAGGGAAAACTTATAATCTTAAATATAATCTTATAATGTTCTAATTTCTTAAAAGATTCTGAATTTTTTCAATCAAAGTGAATGATGAGTACAAAAGTTTCTTTTTACTCCTTTATTAATATTTTGGGAAGTAACAGTTTGTTATATTGAGTGTAGATTTTGTAAACAAAGAAAATCAGAGGCTAACAGTGGTCTAGGAGTTATGAAGACTGGGTTGTGGTGGTAGTAAACTGATAAGTGCTTTAACAAAATATTTTTAACATTGTGGCTGACAGAATTTTCTGAAAGTAAATGATAAATGAAAAGTATCTCATGTTTGGCTTAGTCATCATTTTGGATACTTGAGCTTAAGACATCTCCTAAATCTTCATGAGAATATTTCAAGTAAGCAATTAAATTTATAATTTAGAGGATAAGAGAGTAGTTAGATGTCAACTATAAATTGAGAATTTAGTATGTTTTGGCTCTCTGGGATAAACCAAGCAGGCACTCTTTGGAAGTATTTTAGGCAGATTTATTACATGCGGGCTCAGCAGGGATCCTTTCCAAAGGCTGAGTGTGGATGGCAATTTGGGGTACACTTATATAGGTATAAAAGAAGGGAGAGGGGAGATGTAAATTAGAATGGGGATTACAAGTGGAACTCGTTAGTTATTTGTAAATTCTTCACATGAGCAATACACACAGGATTCAATTTGCAAGACTCATATTTGCAACACACACACACAAGATTCCCCTTGCAGGAAATTAAGGAAGTTGTTTACCTTATCAGTTGTCTCTGTCATCCCAGTGAGCTCAGACCTCAGGATTTTTATAGCTCTTCTAGCTTGGAGGTTTCATGGCTGTCTTCACGGCTTCTAGAAGCGGCAGACAGGCCTTTTCTTTCACAAGCATACATTGATATTTAAAGCTGTGAGACTCAAGGATATCACTTAAAGAGAGAATTAAGACAAAAAGAAGACAGGCTTAAGGCAGTTTTCTGAGGCTCTTCATAACTATAGCATCTGAAATGGGTCTGAAAAGAAAAGCAGTCAGCTTATTATAAAGAGTGATAACTGATGGACCCTGGTGGCTCAGGTACTAAGCCTCAGGTATGACGTAGGCCATAGGCTATGATAAATCCCAAGGACAGTGGCTGGAACAGTGAAAAATAAAAGTGCTTCCTCCTCTTCTTCCTTTCTTTGAAAAATGCTTCTTCCTCCTTTCCCTTCCTCTCTTAAAAGACAGTGGCTGGAACAGTGAAAAATAAAAGTGCTTCCTCCTCTTCTTCCTTTCTTTGAAAAATGCTTCTTCCTCCTTTCCCTTCCTCTCTTAAA
The DNA here is from genome assembly GCA_004363575.1 of Solenodon paradoxus. NCBI lineage: Eukaryota > Metazoa > Chordata > Mammalia > Eulipotyphla > Solenodontidae > Solenodon > Solenodon paradoxus. The sequence continues at coordinate 6,567 of RJWH01000086.1, forward strand.
ATACAGTGACCATTGTATCAAGAAAAATGCTAGATGAGAATGCTTAAACCAATAGGTGCTTTCATGAAGTGAAATGATATAAATGCTGCTATTTGATTAATATGAGGCTTGTGGATTGACAGTGATCAAAATTAGGCAAGATAAATGAGAATTATTTTTAAGTTAATGGTTCTTACATAGTCTTTCAGGAATTATTCAGGAGAGAAAAAATGATGGAGATTAGGACTAGCATATATACTAGATCAAAAGTCTTACATGGAGAGGTAAATTAATGGTTCAAGTAAGAAGTAGAGGATCTGACCTTTACACAGTCATCCATTCTAAGAGAAAGAAGGAAGAGTATGTGGTTATATAGGTGGATGGTGTTAAATTTAGATATGAAAATCTGATTGCTTCCATTTTCTGGATGAAATAGGAAGAGAATGGGAGAAAAGACATACAATTACATTATTATATGATAATAATCAAACCTGCTCAGATACTAGCTCTTAATTATTCCTACTACAGAAAATAAATTGTCATTCAGTGCTTGAAGTCGAGGGATATCTCTCTTGATTAAACAATGAAGTCATATTTCCCTCTTTAGTTTGTTTACCAGGTATTTCAATCTAACTTGACTATCCTAATGTAATAGTTTATCATGAGCTATCCCTTAGTCTTATCTGAGTGTAATTGGGTGTAACTTTTTTTTTCTTTTTTAACTAGCCTCAATCGTTGCTTTTATACTTTGGATCTTATTTCAATAGGACACTTGTACTGATTCTATTTATTATAAACTTCTTCTGGTTCTTTAGGATAAATATTAGTTATTTTATCTTCACAGTATTTAGAGTTCAGTATTCTTACTATAATAGTTATATTTCTGCTTTATCTAAATGATATCAACCTTAAAATTAACTCTCACATAAGTCTGACTGAGGCTCAATTTCAGCTCTAATATTAAAATCTCAATTCACTTCTCCTTTGTGAGGCCCTTGAATTCACCAAACTCCTCTTGGGCCTTCACACATAACCTTTTCTCATTTTCAACATTCTGTTCCTATGGTCCTTCTCTATTGTTTAAGGACTACTCCTCTGTTAGAATACAATTCTTTCTTGCTTTCTTTATTTTCTGTGTTCCTCTCCTAGCAGACTGATTCAATATTCCTCTCTGTGTTTCCTAGATCCTAGCCTATCACAATCTTGTGGCACTATGTTTTAATTATTTGCTGATGCAATTGTGCTCGACATTGTATCATCAGCTTTATGAAAATAAAGATTCTGTATATTTTGTTTAGTGTTATAGCCTTCAGAACTATATATGCTCAATTTATATTTCTTGAATGAATATAAACAAACTTTCTGACCTAACAGATATTTTAATTCAGAATATTGAAGTTTTTTTATATTTTATCTGAAACTGAATCTCAGATAGTAATCACATACTCCATCCTGAATAATAGTGATGGTTTCAGAATTAGTCACTGAATACTTTCTTTTTCTATCTTATGAATATAATTTCTTAACGTTCTGCTTTTTTTCAATTGTATCAATTTTGAAGGCCAGCAATAGAAGAGAAATTTTATTGGTCATATTACTATGCTGGATTTATTCCATTTTGTTTTACTTAAGTGTGATATAAAGAGTTTCAATTAGTACACTAGCAGTGATAAAATCTTTTGTCAATACATTATAGCAATATTCTAAGCATGAATACACTTTAGTAGGGACACAAATCATTAGTAATGAAGTAGTCCTTTGACAGATAAAATAACCTAACTAAGCAGAATGAACTAACATGCATTGTGTTTATCAAGTGGAGACTGGAGGCAAGTAATCTGTAGCTTGCCTGATGGTGCAACTTAAGTCCCAAACTTACCTGTACATAGAAATTTTACTTATATGATGAGATTATTCTTCTCATTTATAAATCATCAAAACTTTTGAGAAGTGACAAACTACTAAAATTATAGAAATTTATAATGTGTCTTTTCAGTTTGAGTCTCTTGTTTATTAAATAAGATGAGAAGGCTAAAAACTCAGTTGATGAAGCAGTTCACTCAAGATGCTATAGCATGTAATGACACCAATATACCTCATATCTGAATGTTCTGCCTTCTAATTATATCTAAATAGAAGTGCCTGACTAGATTTGAGAAATATGTTTCAGACTATCAAGTGGAGGTTTACGGAATTATCCCCATCTCTTGCTCCCCCATTCCTTCCTGCAGAAACACAGGTATCTGGACAGACCTCTGTTCTGCTATCTGAGTTGAAGCTATCTAGGCATTTCTAACAGACTATGCTATGATGTACTGAAATGGAAATAAGATTAAATCTTCATAGTATGAGGATTGTTTTTCAGAAAGATCAAAATTAATGCATTTTACCACACTGTAGAATATAAAACACTTACAACCAATGTTTGAGTCCATATAAACCCACTATGTATTTCCAGGGAGAGAGTGTTGTTTCACTATTATATACACATAGGGATTTAAACAAATCGAGAGCAAAGTACAGGAAAGTAGAGTTTGTGACACAGCTGTCATACCCAGGAAATTAGCTCATTATTATTTCACTTTAAAACATAATATTGGCGTGCTTGAAAATAGTCTCCTTCATTAATCTAGGCATTGTAAAATGCTGCACGTTTATTTAAAAAGTTAATTTGTTTAATAGTTCCTATAACTTAAAAATAGTTTAAGGGTGAGCTTAATAGAGCCTGTACGCAAATCATTATAAAATCTGGATTATTTTAATTAATGAGATTTTACTGTTATAACAAAAATTTCAAGTTCATGTCTTTCATTGATATCTTTAGTTAGATTGTACATTAATCCTTTACTTTTCTACTCATGTAAAGAAGCAACTTTTGCTATACACTTTCTACCCTTGTAAATAATGGACTTGTGCTAGAAATTTCCATTCTGAACTCTAGAGGGAAGAAATATAAATGGGGACTCAATTCTGTCTTCTGTTACATATTCTGATTAATCAATGAGTTGGTTAAAGGAGTAAGGGCTATGACTACTGGGGGTACAGGGTTGATGAGGGAATGGTTTGATTTTGCTAGATCTGTATTTTGCCCTCCAAAAGTCTATTTTGTATTAATTAAAGTCAATTTATTTTGAGATTTGACAATGTCTAACTTAATCGGGATAATTTCTTGAATTTTGCAAAAGAAAAGACAATATTGAAGTCAGATTACAAGCTGTTAGAAACAACGAAGTTTCATGACACAGCTCAGAGACTTGCTAGCTGTGAAATTCTACTAAAGTCATCACATCATCTTCACAGTTCTATGGAGGTGAAGTGAATACTATAAGAATTAAATAAAATGATGTAGCTAAATCAGTTAATATGGTGACTGGCACATAACAAGAACTGAACAAACCTAGCTATTAATATTTTTCAACTATTAAGTTTTGAGAATCATTGAGATATTTCCCTTTAAAAATTAGGGTGCCACCATGTTTTAAATAGAAAAAGCTTAAAAACATAAAGTCTGCAGCTTTTCATGAAGATAGATTTTTTTTATCTTTTTAAGGAAAGGTGCAAGCAGGAATGAAGAAGAGTAGGCAGGCAGGAAGAGAGGGGAGGAACAAGTAGCATTTTTACTTTATTTACATTTAGTTGCTCACACTGGTTGTTTTTCCACAGATCCAGGACTCAAACCCAGGGAATTATGGTTTTCTCCTTTGGAGGTGATTGACATAATCGCTGTTCCACCAGGGCACACCAGTGATAAATATTTTTAATCCTCTGCCATCCCTCTGATCCTCCCAAAATACAACAAAATAAGAATAAAGTTAAAATCATTAAATTCTATATTCAAATAAAGGGAAAAAATAATCAAAATCTGATCACTAATACTATATCAGACAAGGAAATTGGAATGAAACAAGAACCTGACATAGAATTCCTCAAAACTGTAGGTTACAGATTCAGCTTAAATAAATATTCTATCTTGGGATGTTCTTATAATGAATTTTTGATTAGAGTGAGCAAGACTTTGCCTAATATAGAGGTACACTGGTGCGCTCACTCAACCTGCAGAACGGCAGGTGAGGTGACTGGAAGAGATGGAAGCATGCTCACCTGCATCACTTTATGTTGCAACCCTAAAGTCTACAAACTGAAGATGTGGGAGATGAAACACGGAGAGGAAGGAGGACGCACAGCATAGAGATTTTACTCTCAGTTGTGGTTTCTTACTGAAGGAATATATGAGGGTCTGGTAGTCTCCCCAGGATTCTTGGACCTGAACAATGGAAATTACAGAGTTCAAAGTCTTCCTCAGACTTTATTGTAGAGATCAGATATAAAAGAGAGAGAGACAGCTTATGTGCAAAAGGGTATCAGCATAAGGATAGTAACTCGATTTGCTACAGGCCATGCTTCTGGGGTTTGGAGTTTTTAAACTAAGAGGATAGATGAGATCCGAGGTTTTGATGAGCTGATGGTAGTAGATTTCAGAGAAGGGGTACACCCTGCATCCAGTCATTCTGTCTTCTTACTGGTCGGCCCAGAAAATACTTAAAGGGCTCAAAAATTCATGTATTGCACACTATCTTTTTCTCATTCTGCTTTCCATCCAGAGAGCTTATGGAGTTTCGTTGACCATAAACCATTAGGCTACTGGGTTGTAGAATAATTCCCTAAGATCAGTATGATAAAGATTAGACAACAAGTAGTATGCTAAGCAATCTTCAGACATGATTACAGTGATGTTTGGAGCCTGAAATGAATGTGGAGTCAGTCTCAGCTGGATGTGTACTGGAGACAAGAAAGTAAATTGCAATATACTTTTCCCTGTCTTTGTCAAGGGGAATACTTGAATAGAACAGTGGATCAGTTCATGTCCATTTCTTTGCACAATGCCCAAACAATACTCGAACAAGCAACGAGCTCACTGTCATCACTAAGGTGTAACTGGAAAGGAAGAGGTTCAGATCCTAAGCATTCTTATGGATAGAAAAGGAAGCAACCAGAGCAAGAACACAGCAAATGAAATTCTGATGTAAACTGTAAAAGCACATACAGATATTCTTTATACTTTCAAGTATACATGTTTCCAATGTTAAAGAAGTTTTGTATGTCAGCATATATCTTTATTTTACATTCAATCATAAATTATAGTTTAGCTATATATGGGATTATACATTGAAAATATTTTAATTCCACACTTGAAAGATATTTTCTTTTCACTTAGCCTCTAGTATTATGGATGGAAAGTCTGCTGAAAGTCTAATCACCAGTAACATTTTTGTGTCATAAAGTCAAATTTGTCGCTTTTAAGATTTTCCCTTTGGCTTTAATGTTCTGTGGTTTCAGTACCTAGTGTCTAGGTGAGTTTATATATGATTTTCCCAGTTATTTTTCTTTCTCATTTACTGCTTGTGAAACTTTGTTGCCCCATTTATTTTTCCATTTTCTCTTTCTAAAAAATCTTATTAGATAGATGGTAGAACTTCTATCTCTGATGTCTTCTGCCTTCTGTTTCATATATATTTTATCTGTCTTCTTTCTGGGTCATGTATTCAGATTCATGTTTTCAGTTTATCACTTTTATTTTCAATTATGTTAATTTTACTATTTTTCATACTCACTAGTACCATGACTATAATACTAATTTAAGATAATTTGTTGTATTTATTTTCTCATTTATACTTTTGCCTCGTAATTTCAATCTATCATCTCATTAAAAGTTTCAGGCATACTTTAAATATCTTCATATTCTTTACTGTTGGGGGCATACATACAACAAATGGGTGTATCTTGATTATTTTTCCTGTCTGCTTTGCAATTTACTACCCTGATTTTATTCTTTGAGATATAGTTTTCCATGGAAGTAGGTCATCTATGCTTTGGAGCCTTCTCTAAAACTATTCTATATCAATATTTATTCTAAGTTATTAGTTCAGGCTTCTATACCTCAGGAGTAATGTATGTATGGTCTTCTGATTTCTCATTGGTGACTGTCAGAGACACCACATATAGTTGTATAAATTGTACATGAATAACAGGGGACATATTGGTGGCAGAAATTCATCCTTGTGCAACTAAACAAGCCATGTGTCCTGGTATGGAAAGGCATTCACCTAAAGGAAGAAAATTCTTTTTTTTTTTTTTTTCTAATTTGTTCATAGAATTCAGGCTAGCATCAAATCTATTCCTCATCCACCAATAACCCCAAACTAATAAATTGTTTCTTAGCAAACAGAACAAATTAGATAGTCCTCTGTGAGTGTCAATTTTTCATAAGAAAGTTCAAGTTTATGAAATGCATAGATCAGATATGCCATCACTTGCCCTTCCACAGATATTTTAGCCCTAAAACCCAGGTATACTTTATTGAGGTAAATATTTAAAAAACAATATAAGTATTAGATGTACAGTTTGACTCTTCATAAAATATGTGATAGTATACCAGGTCCAAAACCACATTTCAAATACTATGTCCATTGTACCCCTCACTGTCTTTGCTCCTGTTTCTACCATCATCACTCTAGTAACCATAGTTCTGTTGCAAATATCCAAGTTAAGAGTTTTGCTTTTATAATATTTCACATATACATGAAATAATTGTTTTCTTTTGGGGACTTATTTTACTTAACATAGTCCCCAATAATCCCTCCATATTGTCAAAAATGGCAAGATTTTATTTTTTATATAGTTGTCATATTCCATTGTGTGTATCTCACATCTTCTTTAGCACTTTATAAGTGACACTTGTTCGCATACCTTGGCTGTTTGGCTGTTGTAAACAGTGCTACAATGAACATACGGGATGTGTGTGTATATATACATATAAATATGTGTATACATATACATATAAATATGTGTATAAATATAAATATGTGCATACACATATGCATATAGATATATATACATATGTGTATGCATATTTATATCTTTTAAAAATATTTATTGAATTAACTTTGATATACAAAGTAATATAAGCCCATATATACAGGTTTACCATTTATCAAATAAATGGCACACCTTTTCCACCACTAAATCAGCAAAATTTCTTCACCACTGTCAATTGGATCCCCATCACCCTGTGCTTCCATCCCCCAACCCCTTTCCTGCTGGTATCCCCACTCCTATTGTCAATGTCCAGGGTAGTTAGTTTTGTCTGTTCATTTGCTTTGTTTCTTTATATTCTACATATGAGTGAGCTCATCAGGTCTTTCTTTTTCTGACATATTTCACTTAGTATAATATATCTTTCTTCAGTTCATGTTGCTGCAAATGACAGAATTTCATACACAGAGCTGTGTAGTATTCTATTCTGTCTATATACCATGGCTTCATTCGCCATTCACCTTATGATGGGCACTTGTGTAGTTTCCAATTCCTGACTATTGTAAAAAATGCTGCAATAAACATGGGATGCATATATCTGCAAATTAGTGTTTTTGTGCATCTGGGACAAATAGCCAGAAGTGGAATGATGGAATCATATAGGATTACTATTACCAATTTTCTGAGGAATCCCCATACTGCTTTCCATAAAGGTTATATACCAAATTACTAAACTCCCAAGAGTGAAAAAGTGTTCCCTTTTCTCCACATCCTTACCAATTTTGTTGTTTCAAGATATTTGGATAACTGTCATCCTCATAGGTGTGAGGTGATACACTGATTGTTATTAGGAAAATGCAAATCAAAACAAACAAGGAAGGACATTTTTTCATGTTCTTGTGGGTTACCTATGTGTCATCTTTGGAGAAATGTCTGTTCAGTTCTTCTGCCCATTATTTCATCGAATTGTTTGTTTCACTGTTGGGCTTTATCAGTTCTTTATATATTTTCGATATTAAACCCTTGTCCAATGTATGGTGTGAAAATATCTTACTTTAGTCAGGATGTTTTTTCACTCACTGTGGTGATAGGTCCTTTTGCGATGCAGAAGCTTTTTAGTTTGAGGTAGTCCCATCTGTTTATTTTTCCTTTTGTTTCTCTTGCCCCTGGAGTTAATTTCCCAAAACTCTCTAAGGCTGATGTTATGGAACATATTGCCTATTTTTTCTTCTAAGAATTTTATGGTTTCCAGCCTTATGTGCAAGTATCTAATCCATTTTGAATTAATATTTTTGTGTATTGTTAGAGGTCTAGGTTCATTGTTTTGCATGTAGTTGTCCAGTTTTCCCAACATCATTCTTTGAAGACACTTCTTTACCATATTTTTTGCTCATTTGTTATAAAAGTCCATATGTATGTGACTGATTCTACTGATTTAACTACTCCACTGATCTGTGTATCTGTTTTTTTTTTCCGGTAATCACACAGTTTGATCACTATACCTTTATAGTATAGCTCAAAATCTGGGAGTGTAATACTTTCACTTTTGTTCTCTTTTCTCATAATTGCTGGTTTTTTTTCCTCATTGTTCTGGCTCCTTGGGGTGGGGGGGTCTCATGATTCCATACATATTTTCAAAGATTTTTCTTCTATTTACTTAAAAAGTGCTTGTGGAATATTGATGGGGACTGCATTAAACCTCAGTATTGCTTTAGTAAGATAGTCATTTTACCAATGTTCTTCCCAGTCATGAGCATGGAATATATTTCCATCTCTTTGTATCTTTACGTATTTCTTTTAAAACATATTACAGTTTTCATTGTACAGTTTTTATTATATACATTGCCTCCATTGTTAAGTACATTCCAAGGTTTATTTTTGTTTGTATTATAAATGTAATAGTTTTCTTAATTTCATTCTTCTTTGCATATAAAATGCAACAAATTTTTTATACATTAACTCTGTAGCCTCCCATTTTAGTGTACTCATTAATTCTAGCAGTTTTAAGATTTTCTGTAGGGATTTTTACATATATTATTATGTCATCATAATAGTGATAGATCTTATTCTTTTAAAATTTGGATTCCTTTTATTCTTGCCTAATTGATCTAGATAGAATTTAAGTACAATATTAAATATCAGTGATGAGAGAAGCAGCCTTGTCTCCTAACTGATCTTAGAGGAAACAATTTTGGTTTTTCACTATTGAGCATGTTGTTGGTTGTGTGTTTATCATTAGCTTTATAATAATGAGGTATTTCCTTCTATCCCAATTTTATGTAGAATTTTTATCATAAATAGGTACTGAATCCTGTCAAGTGCTTTCTGTGCATCTACTGATATGATCATATAAGTTTTTTCTTGTTTTTGTTGATGTGGTGTATTATATTAAGAGATTTGCATATGTCGAACCATCTTTCCATCCTTGGAATAAATTCCAGCTCAACATGAATGATGATCATTTTAATGTATTGTTGGGTTTGATTTCCTAAGTATTTTGTTGAGTACTTATGAATCTTTGGTCTTTCTCTGACTTATTTATCTGCCTTTTGTATCAATGTAACATTGGGCTCATACAAGTAGACATTTTCTACTTGAATTTTGAAAGAGTTTGAGAAGAGTAGAAAGCCCTTCTTTGAAAATTTGGTAAAGCTCACTAGTAAAGCTATGTGGTCCTGGGCTTTTATTTTTAGAGAGATGATTACTTCTTCCATTTCCTGGCTTGTGATAGGTTTCTTCAGGTTTTCTATCTTTCTGATTCAGTCTTAGTAGGCTGTATATTTCTCAAAATCTGTCCATGTCATCTAGATTGCTGTTCACAGAAGACTTTTATAATGCTTCGTCTTTCCAAATTATCTATTATAATATCTTTCATTTGTGTTTCTAATTATTAGACTTCTCTGTCTCTTTCTATTAGTGAACCCAGGCAAAGCTTAGTTCTTTTATTGTTGTTGCTCAGAGAGGCGCAGCTTTTGTTTCATTGATCTTTGGTTCAGTTGAGCTACTAAATTGTCTAATCTCTGTTTTACTATTTATGATCTAATTTATATAATTTCATTCCTTCCAATGATTTTTGGCTTCAGTTGTTCTTCATTTTTTTAGCTGCATTAAATATAGGTTTAGATTATTTACAGTTTTTCTATTGAAGTAGGCCTAGAATGAGATAAACTTCTCTTTTTTTAATAGTGCTTTTGTTACATCCCATATAACTTCATTCTTGATTGTATCAAGTAATTTTTAATTTCTCCTTTAACTCTTTCATTCAAGAATAATTCAGACAATGTGATTTGGCTTCCACATGTTTGTAATTTTTCAGCATTTTTTGTGGTTGATTCCTTGTTTTGTGCTATTGTGATCATAGAAGATGTTAGGTATGATTACAATCTTTATAAATTTGTTGAGACTGTTTTGCTTCCCAACTATAGGCTACCCTTAAGAATGTTCCATGAGAACTTAAGAAAAATATGAATTCTGCAGTTGTTAGATGAAGTGTTCGATTAATGTCTATCAAACCCATCAGTTCTAAGTTGGTGTTTAAGGCTGCTGTATTTTATTTAATTTTCTGCCTAGTTGATCTATTCTTTGTTGTAAATGGAGTATGGGAATCTCCTACTATTTTGTATTACTTGCAATATATCTTATTATTTCTTTTAATAATTGTTTTGTATTTTGTATTTTATTAGATATTTTATATGTTACGCATTTGCTTTCAGAACACTAACCCAAAAAACTACAAAATTAATTTTTCTCAACTCATGGAACATTCTTAAGAATAAACCATATGTAGGAAAACAAAATAAGTGTTTCAAATTTATGTAGTAAAGATTGAATTCATGCCAGGTAACTTCTGATCACAATGGCATAAAAAAGAAATCAACACAAAAAGAAAGCTGGAAATTAAAAAGAAATATGTGGGGGCTAAACAATGTAATTCTGAATATGACTATTGGATAACATGAGAAATAAAAGAGTACTTGGAAACAAACAATAATTAAGACATGAGCTATCAGAACTTAAGAATGCAGCAAAAATAGTATTTAGAGGGAAATTTATAGCACTCTAGGCCTACCTCATTAAAAAAAAAATCACAAAGAAACCATCCTAACCCTATACCAATAAGAAAGAGAACAACTGAAGCTAAAAACCAGGAGAAAAAAATTAAAATAAAAAATTTGAGCAGAAATGAAGTGGAAGTCTAAGAGACAACTCAGATGATCAATGACACCCAAAGCTGCTTCTTTAAAAGATAAACAGAATTAACAGGCCTGTGGCTTGGCTCACTCAAAAAAAAAAAGAGACTCTAAAACTAGTAATAAAAAATTATATGGGAGAAGTTATTTATAACAGATACCTCAGTAATACAAAACTCATAAATAGCTATATGTCAATAAATTGGAAAACCTGGAGCACATTGACAAATTTTAGACTTAATACAACATACCAAGACTGAATCAGAAAGAAATAGAAAATCTGAACAGACCTGTAACAAGCAAGGAAACTGAGGAAGATATAAAAAGATTCCCCCAAAATAAACACCCAAGACCAAATGTCCTTATTAAAGTTTTACCTTCAGAGAAAAATTAATTCCTACTGTTAAGTAACTCTTCTCAAAAAAATGGAGAATAAGAAACACAAATACTCTTTGAAAACAATGTTACGGATACCAAAATCTGACAAGGACATCTCAAAAAAAAATTTAGAGACTATCTCTGATGAACATAGATAAAAATCTTCAAAAATATTTTGGCTAACTGACTTCATCAATATATCAGAAGGATCATCCATCAAGATAAAGTGGAATTTATTCCCACTTAAAGGATGTAAGGATTGTTCAACATATGCGTATCTGTTAATGTAAGACACCAACAAAAGGAAAGAGAAAATTCATATGATCATGTCAGCAGATATAGAGAAAATATTCAAAATATTCAGCATCTTCAACATGCATACAGTAGGATTAGAAGGAATATATCTAGTGTAATAAAGACCATATAAGATAAGTCCATAGCCAGCATCATACTGAATGCTGAAAAACTGAGTATGTCCTCTAAGGTCAGAAAAAAAGATAAGGATGTCCATTCTTACCAATGCTATTCAACATTGTATTGGAGGTGTTATCCATAGCAATTAGACAAGAAGAGATAAAAGGAATTAAAATTAAAACTATCACTCTTTGCAGATGACATGATAATATGTATAGGAAACCATGATTCCACAAACAACTCCTAGAATTAATGAGTACAGTAAAGTGGCAGACTAAAAAATATATGAAAACCTGTTACATTTTATATGCAAATAGTGAGGTCAATGATTTAAAAAAACAGTCCAATTTACAGTTGAAAAAATTAAATACCATGGAATAAACTTAAAGGATATGAAATAACTGTAAGATGAAAACTATAAGATATTGTTAAAAGAAACAGAGGAAGATACAAAGAGATGGAACATTTTCATAGTTAGGTTCATATTTAGGAGGAATTTACATCATTATATGAGCCATCTTACCTAAAACAATATACAGATTTAATGTAATCACCATCAACATTTGACTGGAAGTTTTCAAGGAAACTAAACCAAAAAATTTTAAATTTTATGGCAAAAGATGACAGTATCCAAAGCAATAATGAAAAAAAAAAAAGGAACAAAAGTATAGGTATCACATTCCCAGCTTTTGAACTACACAGCACTGGCAATATTGATCAAAACTGTATGGTGCTGGAATATAAGCACACACACAGAGATCAATGAGGAGACAGAAATGAATTGTGATAGATCTTGACCTAAGGTGGGGTGGAGGTCATATTGAGTTTGTTTTATAGATCTTTTATAACATTCTTACTCCCCATCACCAAGATATTTCAGAAATTCCAAGTTCAACTATGCCATCAACTAATTATTTTAGTGGAAAAGTGGTTATTTTAAATCATTTGATTGCTAGGATTACATAATATAGTGACACTATTTCTAGGGCATTTCAACAAAGTATGGAAGAATATTTGTAAACTAAGTTGGCACTCACATTGGTAATTTAATTTAGCATTATAGAGTTCTTACCAGAAATCTTTGGTTGTATAAATACCTATCATATTTAAGAACTGGGTAACATATAATGCAAATATAGTAACTTTTGTGTCTTATTGAATAATATAAAGTGGATCCTGTTAATATTTTCTTATGTGACATAATAACTGAACCATGAGTTTTCCCATCTCCAACAATGAAAATCAGAAACTGCCAGTCCACTCACTTTGCCATTTCACTTACATAAAACTACAAAATGATCTTGGCTCTGGTGATGCTTTCCCAGACGTATACATGTCAATTTTATTTATTGTATATTAATTACATTCCAGTAAAGACATTAGAAAAACTACTATTCTGGAAAATATTTATGTTAATTATGATTTTTCTTAACTAGATCTGGGTGTTCATTTTAAGGTATCGAGACTGTAAAATACCAGAATAACAGAGGGGAAGAAATGAAATGAAAACTTAAGTTGTGGTGATAATTAAATTTTAACTTGAGAGCTGGAAAACAACAGACGGTAAATAGTCTATGCTCACATATGAAAATTGTTTATGAATACCATGGTAGAAATTTAGAAAATCTCTATGGCTCTCGTAAGACCCTTATGAAAACTCTCCAGGAGATTTGGGTAAAATAATCTAGTGAGAGGAATAAATAAAATGGTGTCCTTTTCAGCTGCATGATTCTTAGTGTCCACTTTCATAAAACCATTGAAAACTGCTGCACATTGAATGGAGATTAATTTGATAAGAACATAAAGTGGAAACTGGGAGTAATGAAAAGGATATACTCTGGCACTTAATTTCTTTTTATTTTCCTGAACAAATCCTTTCTTAAAAATACAAGTTGGTGGATAATCTTCCCTATATTGTCAGGGCACTGTCTGTCCTTAATTTATAATGAGGCTAAGAGAGCCCTTTAGTCTCATAATTTGAACAAAGTAATTATTGTTTAATTTGTATCTGAACTCATGAAAAGTTATGACATTTAAAAATAAAGAATCTATTAATGGAGAAAAAGGATTTTTGGCAATATTTTATTGTTGATAGTTGTAGATATGGTGAGCCAAATGTTTATCTCAAAATATTATAATGGTGTATGAAGTATTGAAGGAGGAGACACATGGTGAAATATTTAAGGCCTGGTACTAATAGTGAAAGTATCTGCAAGTAGTCTTAGAATATATGATTAGTTATGCTTTGTCTTTACCAAAGAGAGAACAACAACAGAAAGCAGGCCCAAGAGAGTCAGGCCTTTATGGAAAAGACTAGAAAACAGAAAATTTTGGTATGAATATAGAGAAAACAAACACTTGTATGCTTTGAACTTATACCTGGAACAAAGCCTTCCTAAGATGGCCGCCTCCGATCTCTCTTACAAAGACACTTTCACCTCCTTTTTGATCTTTCCAAGTCTCAGATGTCGTCTCATACTTCCTACATTGCTCTGTCTGTAGGGATGAGTTTTTATCTGCATTCCCCTATTTCACAGTGGTAGCTATATTATTTTTTTCTATTCAGTTTCTGTTTGATATTTTGTTATGTTGTAGGTGTCAGAGCTGACTATATGGATTAGAGTTATGCATTTTATCACTTGCATATAACTTAAACATTGTAATATTTAGTTCCTGGTCATATTATAGATCTGAGGCATGGATTATTCATTTTATTTTCTTTATTATATGAAAGAGGATGTGTGTGTATGTATTAGAGGGGTAAGAGTCACAGAGAGATAAATTAGGAACAAGTAAATATAGAAAAATTGAAAGAATATGAGGGAGAGACAGATAACAGAGAAATTAAGAAACAAAGAAGAAAGGTAGAGGCAGAGTGACTAAGAGATGAACAAAAGATCAGAGAGAGAGAAATAAAAAGTAAATACGGAAGAAATTTTATTATTATGTTGTGTTAGATCAGAATTTGCTGAATACTTGACAACGTTGACCACTGAATGTGGTAAAAATACTACAAAAACAATAGTTGCCTCTGAGTTCCAGATGATTTTTCTATTTGTAGAAGGCATCTAAACATTGAAGACCTTTATTTGTTAAATTGTATAGATCCAGGATTTGAAATTGTTGATCAAAGTGAGGATAATAAGGGAAAAATAATATAACAACTAGTTTACATTAACACTAACAGAAATTGAGAATGAACAGAGGAAAAGAACAAATCCTTAGTTTGATTTCACAGTGTTCCCCAAATGCTATATAAAACTAAATATGCTATTTATAGCCAACATATGAAGCTTTAAGAGCTTCTCAAGAGGCGCATTCAGGCCTCGCTGATCTTTACTCACCTTTACACTCCTACACTTAAGGAATTTTTCTATATGTATTAAACTTAATGTCTTATCCAATGTGCAAAATCGGACTTATTTAAATGGTTCAGTGATATCAAAATATTAAGAGTGTGGGAGTAGATGCTTTTCTCTTAAAATTTTCTGCAAGAAATGAACTGTGGCAATCAAGTTTCCAAATTCTGTTAAGCATAAAATGTAAAATTTGACTATTTTAACTTAGACAATACATTTAGGCGATTTTATTTTATAATACTGAGATGGTATCAAAAGGGTCCAGTATAACAGTTCACTTAATTTTCCATGTGAAAAATACATTTAATATCTCTGATGAAAAGTAGCTCTATTAAACTGAATGGCCTTTTTCCTATTTTCAAATGTCTCAGGTTCTCACAATGAACTTCTAAAAATAACCCCATGCTACTGAATTGCTAGTGCATTAAATGAACATTCCATTTACCATTCTACAGATAAATATACACATAAACTATGTTTTATTTAAGACACTTAGCTGGAGTGTGAAACATGGTTAAATGAGAAATATTTAATAATGCAGTTTTATAAGGTCAGCTTTCTATTTTAATTCCTTAGACTACATAAATTCTTGACATTGCCAGCATTTAATGAAAATGATATTGAATACTGTTAATAAATTAATGAATGATCTTGTTACTATATCACATTAAAACATCAAATGTCTCTCACGTAAACCTTGAAATTAGAATCTGTATAATGTTAAATGCTCTATAACTCCAGCCCTCAAAGATTTTAATCCCTGTTAAAATCATTTCTTGCTTAATCTCTTTTAGTTTCTTTAATCTAAAACATTCTCCACATGTTTTCAATTTTGCAATGATTTGACTGAATCATTAATCTTATCACTTTGTTTAATAAACTCAGAAATCAACAAGCAAACAAAAACAGCCTTGACATCCAGCAGCTGGTCTGATGTTCACAGTGAGGCCATGTTTCTCCAACTGAATATAAGCAATTTCAGAGAGCAGAAGTATCAAACAAGATCACTCTGAGATCATCATAAAATATAAAATTGGGTTACTGTGCAAGCCACTGACATCGCACATTCTGTGTCCCAGCTAATGATAGCTTTATCTTAGCTTTAGTCAACCTACCTTATAAGGATTATTGAGATACCCAATCACAGAACTGCCCACTTTTTATGAAATCGCTAAATCTGTAGTGAACTTCTACTTCTATAAATTCCCCAAAAAGCTCACCCAAAGCCCCAACTCTATTATAGACTTGTCCTAATACCTCTTACTGAGATGACCAGAATTCTCCACAGTAAATGACACTCTGCCTACACTGATAAGTAGTAAACCTAGCTTGTCATATACATGCAGTCTTTGGCTAGAGGATATTGATATTCTTTCAATGTTTGCTTTTGTTATCTAAATGAGTCTATCTGGTCCCTTAAACATGGCTGGCAAAATTCTGCTCAAGTTGGTCTCCACCTACTTGACAAGCTCATCTACTGTTACTTTCCTCTGCAAGCAAACTGCTCCGCAATTAATTTTTCCATTCCCCAAATCCCCTATGCTTAACATGATATAAATGGTAAGAAGGAACAAGGTCTTTGGAAGAGAAAATGGAGGCAAAGATGAACAGGAGTTCATCTTTGCCATATAGTCTTATCTGAAAGAGAAAGG
Source organism: Solenodon paradoxus (assembly GCA_004363575.1). Lineage (NCBI taxonomy): Eukaryota > Metazoa > Chordata > Mammalia > Eulipotyphla > Solenodontidae > Solenodon > Solenodon paradoxus. The sequence continues at coordinate 23,352 of RJWH01000086.1, forward strand.
ACTGAATGCATCATGGCCTGAGCAATATATATATATATATATATATATGAATTAGAGAAGAGTCAATTCAAAGATGTTACAATGCTTATCTATCCCTTACACAAAGCTTTCATGGACTAATGACTATTGTATCAGTTAATCACATAATATGAAGGCTCTACTCTAGACCAATAAAACTAGAGGCTCTGAATGTGAATCCCAGTATCGATATTTTACAAAGCTTCCCAGGTAATTTCATTGTACAGCCATGATTGAAACCATACTAAGCATAAAGAGAAGCAAGAGAATAATAAAGAGAATATTCAGCTTAGTGGTTGCTTCAGGCAGGTAGAGAGAGATGGCTTCAGAAAAGGGAATTTGAGATTTCACATACCTTGGCAATGTTCTGTTGCAAAGGATGGACAATGATGTGTTAACTGTATTAATCTTACTATTACAGTGGTCAAAGTTGTATTTTTTTCACATTTAACAAATATATTTATTCTATGATAAAGATCTATATATTTACCTTATAATAAGAGTTAAATTTAAGAGCAATGAGGAAAGGGTAGACAATTCAATGAATATTGAGGCAATTGTATATATATTCAGAAAAAAATTCAAGTTAGATTTCTACTTTAGCATACAAAAATATATTCCAGGACAGGTACAGTGTGGTGACCTAAGGTCACCAGACATAGTCCATATACCTCCCAAGGACCTGGGTTGTATTTTTATATGCATACTATTTTGAAAAAGGTAGTGATTTAAAAATAGTATTTAAAATTCAAGTAAATGTCACTGAGTCATACAGGGGTATAATTAACACTGCAGTTTATCTAGGTTGTTCTATAGCCATATATAATGCTATATGGAACACAGCCATGATCATGTATGTAAAACCTATGACTGCACTCATGCTACAATGATCATCAAAGTTATATAGTTATAAGAGGGCTTTATGAACTGTAAGTTTAAAATAGTTATTTTGACACTTTATAGAAAATATTTATCCATCTCAATTAGTGGAGAGAGAAAAGATTTAACTTGAATTAAGGCAGCATTACTAGCAAAGGTGTAACTTTGAACAACTTGCTTATCTCTCTCTGCTTTAGTCTTAATTATTTCTGTGGCATGTAGAGTACAGCCTAGTACATAGTAATCTATATGTGTCTTTGATCTTATTATAGTTGGTGAAATTTAAGTAATATGTGGAATTCTTTCCCCGGTAAAAAGAAGTTATTAAGAGAAAATGTGTCACTTTACTTTCTTTAATAGTCCACAAAAGTCTAACTGAATCTCTGAACTTCCTTAGTATTCCTCATTTTTCTCTTTATTTGTTAAAGGATCACTGATGTACAAAGAATTATGTTTGTTCTTTAAGCTGTTTCTTTTTTTTTCCATTTTGTCCCTTTCTAGAGTGAGAAGAAATATTTTGTTATGATTTTACTGATTAGGTAGGCCACATTTATATGATAAACTGATTTAGTCAGCTGAAGTTAATAGTGCAGGACTGTCCACACTCTTCTTTCCACTGGGCCCATTCTCTCTGGCCCTCCTTGATTATAAGGGAAAAACACTTGGCAATGACACGGTAAATAGCAAGATTTTAACACTGCCAAGGGACTGTGTGAGTACTTAATGAGCCATTTCACTCTCTTAATGTCTTACTCTTTGCTCTATCATGTTAGACAGTGGGCAAATTGCAACTATAAAGTCTAAGACTGCCAACCACCTCTCTAGTAATAGAGTATGAGTTTATGTCTCTGTGTCCTTATTTTGAAAAGCATTTCCTATGTCAGTTTTTAGGAAACAATGCCTGCTCCTATAAGAGTGGAGTGAATCAGCTTGTATTAATGGGTTAGTTGACCCATTATTGACATTTTGGTATATAAATGCTTTAATTTTATAGCTTAACTACGGAACTCAAATCTCATTATGTTTCATATACCTTAGCTCTGTTTTAAATAGTTCATTGTTTTCTTGATATATACATTTAACAAAATCCCCCTCAAAATCTCAAAGAAATTCTTCTCATAAATTAAAAAAAATAATAATAAAATTTATTTGGCACTACAAAAGATCCCAAATAGCAAAAATAATCCTGAGGAAAAAGATGATGAAGGTTTCATGGTCTCTGAATTCAAACTGTATTCCAAAGCAACAGTAATCAAGTCATCATGGTAGTGGAATAAAACAACACACAAATCAATGGAACATAATTGTGACTATAGAAATAAAGCCATGCATATACGGAGAGCTAATTTATAATACGTGAGTGAAGATCTTATAATGAGGCAAGGACAGTCTATTCAATAAATAGTTTTGGGAAAACTGGATAATCACATGCAAAAGAATGAAACTAGTTTATAGTTCCAAGATGGCAGACTATTACCACAAGCTTGCCTCCTTTTTACAGACACAGCAAAAATAAACCCATTTAGCAACTACATACTTTGAAGAGGAATGGAAACCAGTATTGCCACAAAGAAAACAAACACCTTCATAAATTGTAGAAGTCATCAATCTGGCTCGGCATCATGCCACCCTATTTGGAGGCACTGGGACCACAAAGAGACCAATGATACAGTCACCCGGGAGCTAAATGTCTTATCCTCTTCATTAGATGCTCCCATACTCAGGAAATGGCTTTTAGTTGTTAAGTCAAAAACACTGCTATGGAGTGATAAGGGGGATAACCATCTTTGAATAGAAATGACATTTCAGCTCTCTCAGAGAAGGTAGTTGGAAGGACTTCACTGAAAGTTTCTACCAGTCTGGGGCTACAGATAAACAGCTTTGTTATTTGTTTGGTACTCCCTAGAGCTTTCACCCCAGACTACAGGGCCTGTTTCCTACCCCCAGCTGGGATACTGTTCTTTTGGTGGACTGAGATTTTCACAGGAGACTGTGATCGCTATAAGCAGTTCCTGGTTTGCTTTTTCCAGAGGCCTCTGTTGGAACTGTCACTTGTTTGTGGACTGAGTACATAACTCTTAGGTCTCTCTCCTTGTGTTATGTTATGCATGCATGTGACTCTGGGGGAAATCTCTGTATTCCCTACCACAACTCCAACCCTTTATGCTGTACTCTTGAGTCTAAACACAGGAATGGCTTTGAAACCTCAACAAAAGTTTGTGACTTTCATATTTCAACTATTTGAGATACATTTCTATCTTTTGGTCCCTAATAGTAATAACTGAACAGATAATAATAATAAAGAAAGATCCCAGAATTTAAAACCTAATGATGTAACAAAAATATGAATCAAACTATCTGATGCAATATCAAGTCTAATCACAATGTTTCTAATTTTTCCATAGTCCTTTCAGACTCATAAAAGGGCAGCAGTCTACAGTTCCTTCTTTGCTCTTATGTATTTCATTACCCTCATAGATATAGTCAAACTTAGATATACTGATTAAGAATTTAGAGACTTGTGGTTGAGAAGAATTAACATTGTTAAAAACATCTTGCCTAAAGTAGTATATAGGTTTAATGTGATCCCCATTAAAATTCCACTGGTAACTTTTAAGGAAATAAAATTCTAAAATTTATATTAAATCACAAAGACTTCGAATAACCAAAGTAATAAGAAAAAAGAACAAAGGTAGAGGAATCACACTCCCAGATATTGAGCTATATTATAAAGTGAAAATGATCAAAACTCTATAGTATTGAAATAAAACCAGATCAGTGGATTAGAATCAAATCATCAGAAAGACTCATACATATATGATCAGTTAATTTACAACAAAGGAGCCAAGAGGATACCATGGATTTAAAGTCTTTTCAACAAATGGTATTGGGAAAACTGGACAGCTACATACAAAAGAATGAATCTAGACCATTTTCTAACATCAAAAATTAATTCAAAATGCATTAGATACTTAGATGTAAGAATAGTAACCATTAAATAATTTGAAGAAAACAAAGGTAGTATGTTCCACAACAATTACTTTAGAGAGGTCCAGGGGCAAGGGAAACAAAAATAAACAAATGAGACTATATAACACTAAAAAGCTTCTGCACAGTGAATAACAAAAAGTATCCTACTGACTGGGAGAAGATATTTGCACATCATATATCTACAAAGGCTTAATATATAAAAATATATCAAGAACTCATAAAACTCAGCAATAGAAAAACAGCTCAACCAAATAATGGATGGAAGTACCAAACATACATCACTCAAAGAAGACAAAGATGGCCATCAGGCACAAGAAAATATGTTCTTCCTTGTTTATTATTAGGGAAATGAAAATCAAAACAATAAGGAGATATCACTTCACACCTATGAGAAAACAGCAACTCTTTTATACTGTTGGTAAAAGTGTGTTGGCATATTTATGGAAGGCAGTATGAAGATTGCTCAAAATATTGGGAATGGAAATCTCATTATCCCTTCATCCCGCTTCTGTGTATTTACCCAAATAAAGGGATTATGCTAAGTGAAATAAATCAGCAGGAGAAAGACAAATACCAGGTGATCTCACTCAACAAGAGAAACAAAAACCAACACTTGGACATTGACAATAGAACTGAGATTACCAGTGGAGAAAGGAATTAGGGGTAGAAGTGAGTGGTGGTGGCAGTCCAATGGACAGTGGTGAAGGACTCTTGGCAATTTGGTGGTGGATGTGATGTTTTGACATATATTTGACAAATGGTGAACCTACACATATGATCTAACAATATTTTGTAATTTTTAAAAAAAGAATTCCAAGTCAGAAATCCTGATTTTGTATATTTCTTGTACTGCTTAATAGCAGCGTAACCTAAGATATTAACTTTTTGTAAATCAATGTTCCCTCAATTATAAAACAAACACATACTTCATAGAATGACTTCAATATTGATATAAAGTACTTGAACACAAAAATAATATTTAGATAGTAAAAGAAGAGTTTGAACTAGACTGAATCAACAAGATTATTATCCCTCTTTCAGTCTACTTCGTTTCTATTCTGTATCATCTTCAAAAAAATGAAAGAAGACTAATTGGTTGCATGAATGCTTGGATGGCTTTAACAATCTCATAAATAATTCTTAAGAGTCAAACCCTTCACAAAATGTTTCCTTAATCAAATTAGGAGAGGTTAGAATTTTCAATAATCCCACAGATCACTGTAAATTTACTTATTATACTGGTCTTCAGAAATCATATTATGATAAGCTGACCGTATTTTCTTGAAACAGAAACTGGGACATTGGGATGGCAAAAATAGAACAGGGTAACATGCTGGTAGCTAAAGGGAGGGGAAGAGGTGGAACAATTCAAGCAGGAGCAGAGCAGCCAGGCCAGCAACAAATAAGTGTGTGGTTCCACAGGACTTTATACAAATGGCCGGGGCCAGTGCAAGGACTTTTGGCACCTTAGGCAAAAACCAAATTTTTGTTCCTCCTATAAACTTAACTCTAAATTCCTAAATGCCTAAAGCACATGCCACTTTAACAATTCCAGTGTCAGGGATATCTAGTAAATGGCCCAGTGCCAGAAATGTCCAATAACCGCCACAGTGCCAGAAGAAGGTGAACGTGGTTGGGCAAGCAGGATCCTCTTCCTGTGTGGCTCTTGTGTCCTTACAGAGGTGGGAACAGCAGTAGTGGTCAGCCTTGGAAGGAGTTGCTTCGGACCCCCTCAACAGATTTGGTCTGGGGCAACTTAACTGGCCCTTTTGCCCTGCTCTAAAATGGCCCTAGTTTATTAAGGATGGGACGTAATTGACATTTATATAAAAATGATGGGACAGTCCAGAAATAAGAAAAAAAAAAAAGGGTCATCCTATTTAAAGCAATAGGTATGGTCAGCCTTTCTGAGACGTGGGTTCAAGTTCCAGGTTCGAGGGAAAAAAGTGTGAACAACTAAATAAAAATAAAGATGGTTTTCCTCCTCTCTCTTCCTTCCTGCCACCTGCCAGCCTACATGCATGCCTTCATTCCTGCCTGCACCTTTCTTAAAAAAAAAAAAAAAAAAAGGATTTTGTGCACCTTAAAGTAAAAAATGGTATTTCTACTCTCATTCTATTAACCAAAAACACAGGATCATGATCAAATCTAACTATGGAAAGGTGGTAAGGAGACTATAGTTAGACTCTCAGGGAAAGAAAAATCAATGTGGCAAAACCACATACACACAATCAATGCAATGTGATTTAAAATGTTACAAGCTAACATTTTAAGTATCTCTCTGAGCCACTGTGCTCAGAGAGTTTATATGTTTTTCTTTTTTTCCCCCTTCTTTAGCAGGGGAGTATAATTTGCGTATTTTTTGAGATATTTAGCGTTAACTTGTCCTCTGGATTTATACCTTTGTTTTCTACAGTTTTCTTTCTTCCTTTGCATAGATCTTAAATATATTTTAAAATTATACATATACATTTAATTTAAAAATATATTCAATTTCCTAAGTACTTATTAGTTTTAAGTTTTTTAAACAATAATCTTAATTAAAAAATATGGAAAACATTATATGTAATATATACCAGAAAACTCTAAATGGCTTCAAATATATTAACTGTTTTAATCCTCAAAACACAATATGTGGGTAATATTAATAGTACTAAAGCATGTGAAACTGACAAAACACTTATATTATCTCGTAATATTATAAATTCATATGCATTGAAAGTATATCTTCAAAAGATATGAAACAGAGATTAAAGGAACATAAAGGAGAGAGATACAGCATTACAGTTTGGTTGCAGAATATCCTACTAAGTAATAGATAAAGCAACAACAACAAATCAGTAACTATATATAAGGTTGAACAAAATATATACTAAAGGTTACCTAATAGATATAAATGTAACACCATACTGAACAACTACTAAATGTTCACTTTTTTAAAATCTATAATGATTTATTAAAATTAACAATATATTGAAGGACCAACAAAGATGATGACATAGAATAAATTTTCCTCCTTCCAGTGATGCAATAAATGTACAACTTCTTTCAGAGTAATTTTCTCTCAAGAAATACAGAAAGCAACTGAGTAACTTTTACATAGTGGTCAATTGAGAAAATTCACCTAAATGGATTAAATAAAAGACAGAGACACAGTCACTATAAACCTTGCTCTGACACAGTGCTATATAATACGGGAACCCTTAACTCCCGGCATCTAGATAAGGAGCAAAAGTTCTGGAATTCACATGCAGTATGCCAAATTTTAAGACTCCCACTGAGGGATGGGTCCCCAAACACCTAGCTCAGAAAGGCAACCAGGCTTTTGTCCCTGAGATTCACAATCCTCTAGCAAACAAAGAAATAAGTATTAATAAGTAAGAGCTCACTGTGGCCATCTCCCCAGCATTGAGAATACAGTGAACAGATTAAAATCAATCACACATCCAGATCTTCACCTGGAAGGGGGCTTCACCTGGCAGGATTCTAACTGCATGGCACTTGAGGACTTTGCTTCTAATTTAGCACACGTCTAGGGGCTGGCTGTGTGCCATGCTCTCCCACCAACCCTAAACTTGGGAAGCCAGCCTTCTCTTGTGAGCCCTCTATAAAAATAAAGCAAGTCCCCAATGTTTCCCTAAAAGATGCTTATATACACTTTTGGTGTTCTGCCTTGTATGGCTACAACAGAAGGGAGAGGGCCCCATATCACCTATTTCTGATAGTCAACAGGGTTTGCATTCCTAAGTTCCACAGGGGTTTTTATATAGGATCAAGAGCACCCACTAACCCAGCCTCACATCAGGACTCTGAGCTCAGTGCAGAGCACAGGTGAAAATGCTGTAAAAATCTCCATCTCCTAGCTTTCCATGCAAATGCTATAGCCACACAGTTTCCTAGCTTGTGCCTGCGGGTCAGGCTTCTATTCAGTCTGCTTCTAGGTGCTGACTACAACTCTCCCTTTTGGGATACTGGAAGCTCTTGGCACACTGAACTACTGAAAGTCAGAACAAAAAAGCTAGATAAGAAAACCCCAACGTTTGAGAGACAAACAAGAACTAATACACAATAACATGAGATCATCTGAATTTCCACAGTATAAACATTTCTTGTTTAAAGAGGATAAAAAATGACACTGATTATGAAGGAAAAAATTCTCTAATTGGACTATATATCATTATATTCTAGTCAACAAAAGATGTCACAAAGAGAGAAAAAAAGCAACTCATGGGGGAAGAGAAGTTAGCTGAAGCATGTCCATGTGCTCATGAGGCATACAAGAAAACAGTACATTTGAGTTTTTAAAGAAGTAAAAAAAATTCACAATACACTTGAAGCAGCATTAAACTGTATTGTAAGTCAGGTTGGGAAATACATGACAGCTGTTCATCCTATAAATGAAGACTAAAAGCACACGAGGCAGGATTACAGAACCACTAAAACAGCCTATGGTAAAAATACACACACACACGCACACACACACACACACACACACACACACATAAATAATAACTGAATAAACTCTATGGACCTTTAAGAGCACATACCAGTTTATTCCATTTAGATGTTCAGCTTAGGCAAAAATTAAACAGTGATTTAAATATAGATGTATTTTGGAGAAGGCAGGTACAGTGATGCTAAGAGGTCCGTGAGAAGAGATTCTAGAGCGCTGGTAATGTTTTAAGAAAAGAGTAATAGAAGTAAGTTTGCTGTACTAGTTTATTGAATATATATAGTTGCTTCACTTTATTATGGATCCTTTGTGATTTGTTCTATGGATCAATTTTATTTTTTTTTCATTCATTTTTAAGGTTTCATGTTAGATAGCATGAGTGGGACAGAGAACCAACAACTTAGGAAATAATCTTCCTTAGACTGGGAGACCGGGTCTGATGGAAAACAACGATATATTGTGAGGGTTCCAAGAGAGTTGACTAATTAAATCTCGAATTCATCTCCTACCACAGATACCACAAATCTCCATGCACTTAAGAATTACTGCCTTTTAAAAAGAACCAAGAATTCACAGAGCAGTATCTCCACAAGAAAATATGCAAAATAGCAGAATGTGTAGGAAAAGTCAGTAACATTCGAACATGAATACCTCCTAGTACAGCAATTTTAAATTGGGATAGATTAGTAATACAGACCCTCTTCCTGTGACTGAAGAGATCGCTTTCACATCCTGTACTCCTGCACCTGGAAACTGATCAGAGAACATGAACATCCTGCTGTGGAAAATAAAGGGGCATTCCTTCAGAGAACAATAGGACTCTGGGAGCAGAGATGGCGGACAAAGAGCATGAAGAGCAAATGAAGTGTGCATAGACTTGAGGGTAGAATTTTCATTTTTTGACCAAAAACCTCTGCATTGAGATTAAGAAAGGATAGTCTACCCATAGAGATGCCACTAGACATATGCTCCAGGCTTTCTTATCTTTGTGGTGCTACCACTGATAGATGCCATCTTGCAGCCATCCTCAGAAGTGGAGAAGCTCGCCCCTCTGCCATTGCAAGCTTCTGGTAGTCTGAAGATAATACCTTTCACAGTTATAGTTTTAGCAGCAGCTAAAGCAACACTTACTCAGACTGATCCAGAGCACATGAAACAGTGATTTAATGCAAACCTCTTTATGTGGAGGTTTCAACAGCTCTCATAGGAAAGATCACTAGAGAGATTTCAGTGTTAATGTAAAACAGTAGCTCCTCCTGGGTGTGGAGCTGCTACTAACCAGCTTTGCACATCTGCTGTGGTTTATAGTCTAAAACAACTAGAGCTCCCATCTCTAGGAACCAGGGTCTTATATATATCTCTCTGCTGGGGCTGCTGACTAGAGAACAGAGACTTTTTGTGGAGAGAGTTATGTTTTATTGTGATCTGCTCTCAGTCAAGGTCCTTAGGAGGCAACCAATCCATTATCACCAGGGACCTCTGTAGGAACTAAGGTATACCTGTGGCCTAGGCCACCTCCTTCTGTGCCTCTCACATCATGATTTTCCTCTTCCATCTGTGATTGTTGGAGAACAATCTAAGGAATAAGATCACAGCTAGTCTATAAAGGAGGCAACAGTTACAGCTGAAGACTACTGGGAAAACACTTAGGCAAACTCATTGCATTCCTTGCCCAGACTCTTAACCAGGAAGATTAGACTCTAGAGCTAGGTGTATCCATTGCTGACTCTAGAGCTCTAACCATTCTGGTTGGTGCAGAGACTTCAGTGCAGAAAGAAATCACATCACCAAAAGCTAATATCCTAGGCCTATTCTCTGCAACATGATACCCTGACACCTGCCATTACATAAGTAAGAGAAAGAAAGTCATTTAGCCTAACTCATAAAAATAGAGTACCAAGCAAAATGAGGAGACAGAGAAATATACCCCAAATGTCAGACTAAAACCAAACCCCAGGATAAAAGTCCAAACACAACAGAATTAAATTAACTGAAAAAAATTATTAAAAACAAGAGTCATAGTGATGTTCACTTAAATCAGGAGAATAATGAATGTACAAATGAGAAGTGACATAGATACAGAAAATATAAGACAGTTCCAAAAGAAAACATAATGCTAGAACTCAATAGTTGAGTAAGGAATATTATAGATGGGCCAATAGTAAACTGGAACTAGAAGACAGGATAGTGGAATGAACCCCATTATACAGGGAAAAGAAAAAAAGAATTAAAGTGAAGAGAAAATAAGAGCAAATGAGAAAGAGAGAACATTTGCAACAGAAGGGTCCCGGAAAAATAAAGAAAATAAAGAAAACAGAAAGGCCATTGAAGAAAACAGATTTCCAAAAGAATACTTATCTGAAAAACTTTCTGAACCTGGGAAAGGAAACAGACACCCAGATCCAGAAAGCTAAAAGATTTCCAAATAAAATAGGCCCCAATAAACACACACCTAGACATTCTGTCATTAAACTACAAAACCCAAAGATAACAAGAGAATCTTAAAAGCAACTAGAAAAAAATGGGCCACATACAAGGGAAACCCCAAAGACTACAGCTTTTTCATCAGAAACTTTACAGGTCAGAAGAAAAAGGTATGAAATATTCTGTACTGAAAAAAAAAAAGATTTATATCCAACAATATTCTATCCAACTAGACTATCACTTAAATTAAGGAGTGATGAAGAGCTAATGGAAAATGCAACAACTTAACCAGCCTTGCAAGAAATACTGAAGTGGTTTTTATATAATGAAAAATAAAACTCACTTAGAAGCAGAAAGGTATCAGAAATACAGTGTGGGGAAGAGAAGAGTAAAATGTAAACTGTTAGAATGTATTTGAGATTTACTTGCTTTCAAGTTTACAAAAGGTGACAAGCATAGAAACTTATATGTAAACCCTACAGTTACCTCAAAACATAAATTCATAGTAAAATTAAAGAAAATTGTGAAAAAAAACTCCACACAATATAAGAGCTTTCAAAGCAAAAAGGAAGAAAATAAGAGAAAAACATATCAACAGTCCATAATGTTAAGATAAAAAGACAGAAAACAAATAACAAAGGCAAAAAATGGTAATGTCAATAACCTCAAATGTCAATGAACTTGCTTATCATTCAAAAGGCAGAGACTGGCTACACTGATTTAAAAAACAAACAATTTTTGCTTAATACAAGAAGTTCATCTAAGCTCTAAGAAGAAATATGATCTCAATGCCAAAGGGTGAAAGACAATACTGTTATCAAATGGTACCTAAAAAAGGCAGGGACAGTTCTCCTTCTATGAGATAAAATAGACTTGCAACTAAAAAAGTATCAAGAGACAGGATTGGACAAGACATAGTAACAAAGGAGTCAATTCAGCAAGAAGACATAATTATTAATACATACGCACCAAATGAGGAAGGATCAATATACATAAAACAATTATTAACAGAACTAAAGGGAAACATTGAGAACAATACCATAATATTAGGAAACTTTAACTCCCCATTTACAACAATAAACAGATTAACTAGGAATAAAAATAACAGCAACAACAACAAAAACTGGCACCCTTAAATGAGCAGTTAGACAAGATGGGTTTAGCAGATATTTATACACTCAACAATGATAGAATTCATTTTCAAATACTCTCAAAGACACAGAAGTTGGGACAAAAAGCAAGTGTCAACAAACTTATGAAGATTCACATCATATCAATTTTCTTCTCTGATGATATACAAATTGTGTAAAATGGTGTAGAAATAGAAATCAATCACAAAAAGAAAGCTAGAAAATTAGAAATCGGTGGAAGCTACATATTATGATTCTGTATGACTATTGGGAAAAAGAGGAAATAAAAGAACCTACTAAAAACTTGAAGAAAAATAAGAATGAAGATACTATCAGGCCTTAGAGATGCAATAAAGGCTGTACTCAGAAAATTTATAATAATAAAGCCCTGCCTCAAGAAACAAGAAGAATCTTAGCTACACACTCAAAACCTATCCACAAAAGTTACTAGAAAATGAAGAGTAAATAAAACCAAAGTTAATAGAAATGGAGTTATACATATAACCCAATAGCCTCAACAACAAAAAATAACTCAATTCAAAAAATGGGCATATCTGAATAGATACTTTTTCAGTGAAAATATGCATATGGGCAACAGGCAAAGGAAAATTCCTCATCATCACTTAGTATTAGTGAAATGCGAATGAAAAAACACAATGGTGTATCGCCTTACACTTATAAAATGACCTGTAAAAGACTAGAAGTGTTGGCAAGGGTTTAGAGAAAAGGGAACATGTGTACACTGTTGGCAGGAATGTAAGTTGATTTACCTCCACTTTTGAAAACTGTACGGACTTTCTCTAAAAAAGTTAAAAATAGATATGCCTTTTGATCCAGCAATCCCACTTCCAGACATCTATATGAAAACACTATGTTCACTGCATTATTATTTACAATGGGCAAGAAATGGAAACAATTTAAGTGTCCATTAGGAGATGGATAAAGAAAATGTGGTGTATATATACAATGATATGCTACTCAATTGTTAAAAAAAAAATGAAATCCTATCATTTGCAACAGCATGAATGGAAACAGAGGTACTATGCTAAGTAAAATAATTCAAAAGGAGAAATACAAATACTGGTTAATCTCATATGTGTTACATACACAAAGCAAAGGAACAGACAAAACAAAACAGAAACAAACCCTTGTAAACTGACAACAGAACTGAGGTTACCAGGGAAGAAGATTGGGGTTGCCGAGTAGGTGGGGAGGAGCAAAGATCAGTGAGGGTCTACTAGTGAATGACTATTAGAAATTTGGTATTGGGCATTGTGTGTTATATATTTGATTGAGAGAGAACATGCATATCTAAAACTTTTTCAGAAATAAAAGTTACTCAATTAAAAAAATACCAAAATAAGATAGCTATACATTTTCACTTCTATTACTCATATGTGATTCAGACATAAGTTTTAGAGAAAGCAAAAGGGTAAAAATATCTCGAGTTCATATAGAAATAATATTCCAAAGTCCAGTTGCCATGTTGGAGCAAAGATCACATACAGTTTAGAAGGATGTTTCATAAACAAGTCAACTGAGTGAGGAGAGACTAATATTATTATAAAATATCCCAGTGCCAGAGGTGAATAAAAAATAGAAAAACAGAACTGATAAGAACAAATCAAAACAGATATTTGGTACCATGTGTAATAATGACATCTTTGTGAAGTCAAAAATATGAAAAATAAATTTGATTTAAAAAATTTTCAGGAAATCAAGCAAGTAAATTGTTTATAAATGTGGGCATGGTGTATAGTCAGGAGCAGCAAGTTACATAAAAAAGGCAAAACAAAAAAATAATCTTCAAATCCATCAGGTTCTGCCTAAAGCCAGATTCACTAAGAATCTTTCAAAATGAAGAACACATCTAAAAATCATTTAGTGGGAGCTTTTAGGTGGCCAACCAAAATGCTTTTCACATGCTAGCATGCTGGGTTGCGAGGCCAGGAGAAAAGCAGCTCCTTTTTTCAGGACCTCACCTGATGCAGCCTTCGTCTGGTTAGCCTTTGTAATAAATAGGTAGTCCAGTGAGAAAATAGTATATCACTTAGTGGATCTTGACTAGAGGAATAAATATCTGGAGGTAATAGGTTGAGGAGAGGTAAATGTTGTATATGTGTTCTCATGCATGTGTACAAATTAAATAAATGAAAAATTTTAAACAATTTCTGGTCTGTCAGTCCCCAGACAACCTGGGCTCCTATCTCAGATATGAAAATTGCTAAAATTTGGGGAATTTAGGTAAATAAATTAAATTTTTCTATGTATTCATTCTCATTATTATTGTCTTAAAACAAACACACCCCTAAAACATAGGTCTGAGCATGGTCATTTCATCATATGAAGACACTGTATAAGAACTTCTGATGGTGCTTGAAAATTAACATAATCTAAACTGAAATATGAATGAAACATTAATATCATTTAATCTGAAAAGTAGATGAAAAACTTGTATAGTTGAATTAACTTTATTATAGTTTTTTTTTTAAATCCTGAATTGTAATGTGACTTCTTTCATTTCTGGGAAAGAAGGAAAAAACAAATAGATTAAAAACTCAAAGCACAAAAATTAATTTTTCACGGTATGTATGAGTAAGAAATATATGAACCTTGTGTGTAAAATTTTAATACATCACATAATCAGATATGAATAAAATTTCAGTGTAAAAAATTGAAGTGCTTATTTTAAATGAAAATTTCATTTATAACAGAGTAAATATTATAGAAATTACCTTGAAAAGCATTGTATTAAGTGGCACTAAAAAAACAATAAAAGTCTGGTATAGAGAACAATGCCTCTGTCTTGATCCCAAACTCTAGATGTACACAGACTATCTTAAGTCAAAGAGTTTTTCTCACAGGGCATCTGAAATATTCATAGGTCCCACACTAGAATAAATTTATTGCTACTATAAGATATATAAAAGATTGATAAACTGCTTTCCTGACCTTGAAGAACTTTGTTGGCATATTAAGAGACTTTGACATATAGCAGAATGAAGGCAGGCTTATGATTTGTTGGCTGCATGGTGCTGGGCCTGCTCTGTAAGGTGCTTGGAAAACAAGGGGAATCTTTAGAGAAAGTGTTTTGTGTGAATGAGCTGTGCTCTTGCTGGCAATGGAGAAAGTGAAAACTCAGGGGATCTTAATGTTAAACAACTCATTTAAGCCCTATGCAAAACCAAACTTTGTGACATATATATTGCTCTCTGAAGTAGGTCTCTGGTTTTCTGCTGTCTCTCTGCTTTCCTCACTGGTAACATAGCATTTGACCCTTGGTACCTTGTTACCGAGTGTTGCCTCATGCAGCACATTGGCATTATAATGAGTGACAGCAATAGCTAGGAGAAACTACACTATGAAAAGTAAAAACAAGCTGAGTTTTAATAACATGAACCCCGTTAACTCTATAGAAATGTCTTTCAAATACAGAATTGAATTACAATCTAGGGGATGGAAAGTGGGAAATCCTGACAGGAAGGAAGAATTGGGAACATATATTGCTAAAACTCAGTTTAGTTTATATCCCAGAAGCCTCCTTTTTAAAACCTAAAACACTACAAAATTTATGGAAATGACTTTTAAATTGTAATCATAATCCTTGTGGGACCAGTAAAGCAGGGTGTGACCCTAAACCTAATGTCACATCCTTACAATCCCCCCACCAAGGTCAGATATCAGTTATGTTATCTCAAAGCTCCATGTACTTATGTATAGGGCAGAGCCTTCCCCTCCAGCCCACCTAGGGGGACATCTGGTTTCTGCAGCTAGTCCACATGATCACTGCTAGAGGGTTAAATTCTATTCTAATCTATTAGATCAATAATTTTGTAATCAATGGTTAATCAGCACTGATATAATATCCTATATAATCACATCTCTGTTTGCACCATTTTGGAGGAGTCTTTCCCTACTGATGTTCATAAGTAAATTCAAGCTTCATGCTTCTGGGCTTCTGAGTGACGTCTTTGGGATGGGAAAGCATTATGCTCCTGCCTTAAGCAGCTTGGGCCTGTGGCAATACAGTCCTATATTATTTAACACTTAACTTGCATTCAAGGAATGAGTTCAGTGGTAAAAAAAATACTGGCAACGAAAATGTAATTAGATTCACTAAAATGATGAGAATGTGTATTTGCTAATTCAGTACAATATATCAATTATCATATTTTGATTAGATCCAATTTTTTAAGAAGTTTTACTTATTTTTATTTAGTTGTTCATTTTGGTTGTTCCTCTCCAGCACTGGTGTGAATCCAGGTCCTTGGAATATATATGGATCATGCCTGGTAGACTTATTTTCTAAATCACCAGGGTGTGCCTCAAGCCAATTTTTAGTGCTCTGCCATTTAAACCCAATCTTAACTTACAGTGGAACATTATATTCACATTTTTTTTTCCTATTTTTAAGAGATAATTAGGGACATTCTAAAAGATATACTGAAGGAAAGGAGGATGTGTTCCAGAGGTACACCATGGAAACAGACCACACACCTTTCTTACCTTGCAAGTAGTGTTAGGTAGTAAGTAGGCAGGGGTGCAGTGCAGGAGGACGCAGGGCAGGACTGGAAAAGGAAGGGTACCTGAACTCTACCAATCAGCTTAAAGGCCAAGGGGCCCACCTATAGCTAGTTTGAAAGACAACCACTCATGGACCAATTAAAGCCCTTGCTCCACCCCCAAATGCCCCTAGTAAGAGATAAGGGCAGGGAAATAGTCCACTAACATATTATGTGGCCACCATGAAAGGACTGCAAAAGGTATGTGGGAGAAACTTTTGCTTCCCTTTCTCTAATGAGGTATTCCTGTTGCCTCTGGTAAACTCTCATCTTTTTTTTCTGCAAACTGCACATTTCTGCACTTTCTGCTGCTTTCTGAACTCTCTCTGAGAGGTGGTTGTACATCTTGGCACAAGGTCAAAATGTTACACTTGCTTAAAGAAACTGGCTGGCAGACAGAACATTTTCACAGCAAAGTTGGAGCACCCCCTGGCCCCCCAGCTCCAACTTGTTTGTCATGTGTTTCTCTCTGATTCTTCTTGAGGTTGTTTTCTATGCTTTCAAAATCCCCAGACCCCCTTCTGAAGTCTCTGCAGCCTGGGGAATGGGGAACTGTGCAAGTTTTCTTTGCTCTGAGGGAGAGGTTGAGGTTTATCAACAATGTAGCAAGCATTTCGAGCAAGACCCTGAGTGAAAAAAAAGGCTGCAAGCAGTGCCAACATGCTCCCTGGGGGGAAAAAAAGTGTTTAAACAGAATACCTCCATTTCTTTGCAAGCTGTTTAGGGTTTTGAAGGAGAATGGATGTTTTTTAATAGAAGGATATAAAGACATCAGCTTCTTTTTGGATAAGGTGTTAACAAAAGTAATTTTGTCTTTTAAGATGGTTCAAGAGGGAATTAAGGGCAAAATTTGGAGGAATTTTGGCAAGTAGTGAGAAGGAAAGTTTGTGGAAATGTTTATGAAGGGAGGCAGGTTCTAGGAATGCAAAAGTGGGAGAGCTTCATCCCCTCCCTAGGCAGAATGCTAATGGGGCATAAAGCATCTCTATAGCCTATAGACAGTAGAAGAGAGGTTGGTAGGGAGGTCTAGCCCAGGCCCTGGAAAAGGGAAGCACCATCAGGATGGATCCTTATAAATGCACGCACCCGGGAGCAACAGGGCTTGGTGTTAGCTTGAACCCACCCCATCTCGCCTCACCATGAGAAGTGTACTTTCACTTGCTGAATAAATCCTTGTTTATTTTGTGTTTGTGTCCTCGCTTTGTCTACCATGCTAACCTTACACACTGGACACAAGAACCTGGCCATTGGGCCTTTCTTGAAGTCTACCCACTGATGTAGTTCTCCAAAATCTGCCAGCCAGGAGACACTGGCTGTGATGGGATCTGGGGGCCAGCAGCAATGGCTCTATGGAACGGCCATGAGTGTCCCAGGTTCCACATCTGCCCTCATGCCAGTCTCTGTCAAAAGACTAATCAAGTCCCTTCTGAAAGATGGAGACAAACCCACCTCTGTTCAGCTTGGTAATTCCTTCCCCTCCTGATCAAGTTATCTCCCTCAGCTTCTGTTTTGATGTGTTTCTTCATGGTTTGGGAGCAGAACAATCTATACTATCGCCAATCAATTCCTACCAAATGTTTCATGCCATTTCCCTATCTGTTTGAGATATTTGTCCCCATAGAGAGGCCTCACTCCTTTATGACCATGTTACCAAGTCTGAGAGAATCAGATTTTTGTCTCCTGGCCATCATTTTTGTTAAGCATTTGACTTCCTGCCTCTCCCTGCAAATATCTGGGCAAGGTAGGGATCAGGTGCTAGAATTTAAATGTCAACATATTTATAGATTTATTAAATTAAGACTGTATTTAAAGGAACGATTCCTAGTCATCAATTTATGGTAATAAGGGTATTGCTGCATGAATTGACAAAAATTGCCCAGCGGAATTTAATTTCTGCTAAAAATTGAGCAAAGACTAAATTCCATAAAGTACACCCATCCACTGTTGGCTATTGCCTTTGCAAAAAAGGTCAGGGGCAGAAGGTACAGAGGTATAGGCTCCATAGTCTGATGGTCACTGGATCAAAGGAGACATTCCAGAATTTGGCTGGAAAACAAACTGGTGCTAGGGGCACACCCTATCACAGGTTCAATCTGCCCTTCTCTTCTGGATGGGAAATCAGCAGTCAGTTCAGGCCAGCTGCCCACTGGGACACATCCTGAAAAACTGGGATAAATCTGATTGAAACTCTAAAGAGGAAAAGCTTGATTTTCTTTTGTTTACTGCATGGCCTCAATATAAGTTGGGAGATTTAGTAATGGCCAGTAAATGTAATACTGTCCTCAAATTAGACCTCTTTTGTCAAGAAAAAGGAAAATGGGGAGAAATTCCAGGCTTGCTTTGTACTACAGGATGACCCTACCCTTCGGGGAAAATGTCAGTGTGTGCCCCTTTAACAGTGGTGATAAAGAACCCCGCTACTTCCATCAAGAAAATTGAGGTCATCTTATGGTAGAGAACCCATTGTCATCCATCGTGTCTCTCAGCCTCTGTGTCTCCCCTCTGGCCAGGCCTTCTCTGTGTTTTCCCTCCTTGCTTATGCCCCTTGTAGGAAGCTCCTATAACTGAACATGGGCAGGCAGGATTGCTCATACACGTTCCTTTCTCCAGGAGTGACATTAAGCAGGTCAAGACCAATTTGGGAAAACTTTCAGATGACCTGGATTAATACATAGAAAACCTTAATATTTAACCCAAATATCTGATCTCATGTGAGGAGACATAAACCTTATTTTAAATCAGACTTTTTTGTACCACTGAGAGAACAGCCACCCTGATGCAGCTGAAAGACATGGGGACCAGATGTGCATTACTCAGCCTATCCTACCAGAGTATAGGAATATAACTCTGATAACAGATTCCAATTGGGACTACAGTAATAAAGGAGGCAGAGCATTACATTACTTGTCTACAGGCAGGACTTCAGGCTATCCTGAAAAAGCCCCTTAACTATGCCAGACGAGCTACTATTGACCAAGGGCCTCAAAATCCCACTGCTTTCCGGGAATGCTCCTTGAGGCCTTGCTTAAGTATATTCCCCTGGACCAAAATTAACAGGAAGGTAGACTAATCCCTAAAGATAAGTTTATTACTCAGTCTGCCCCAGATATCAGAAGGAAACTTCAGAAACTTGTCTTGTGCCCTGGGACCTCTCCTGCTGAAAATTTTAAGGCAGCCTCAATTGTTTATTACAACAGAGATCAGGAGGAACAGAGGGCTCAGAAAAAGGAAAGGCAGCAGCAGGCTCATTTAGTGGGTGATCTTAGGTGCTCCATGACCTCAGGGTCAGGTTACCAGAGGGACCCACCCGAAAGTAACTGCCACTTTAAGAATGAATGCTCAGACACACCCATGCCCCTTCCGCAAGAAACCCAGCCACTGGAAGTGAGAGGTCCCAAAGGACCTCAGGGTTGCTGGTTCACCAGCTGGCTGTGACCAACACTGAATGATGGAGCCCAGAGCTTCCGTCAGCTCCTACGTAGACCATCGCCATCAAAGGGAGGAGGTCTGGGTCACTCTGGGCAGAGATGGTAAGAGACTGGAGTTTTTGCCTCACACCAGAACTGCCAATTCAGTCCTAAATTCCTTCTCTGGGAAACTCTTCTCACTCTCAAGGGGAACCATAATTGAGGGAATCCCAGTGTCCTGATGCCTAACTCCACCCCTATACTGCCTGTGGGACAGATACGTTTTTACTCTTAGTAATGAGTGAATGCCCTGTTATTTTATTGGGGAAGGAACATCTGGCCCAATTAGGGGACAGAGTCCAGTTTCTCCCTGGGTCTGAGAGAAACTCCCAGGGCTTCGGAACTGCCCCACCCTGCACCCTGACAGATAGCAGTTAAGAAAATGAATACAATGTCCTTTCTCCCCAGGTGATTCTAGGGGCCAGTTCCTTGAGGGGGTAATGTTAAGTAGAATTAGGCATAGCAGGCGCAGGAAGGAAATGATAGAGGAGGATACCTGAACTCCACTAATCAGCTTAAAGGCCAATGGAACCCTTCAACCAGGTTGAAAGGCAAAGGCAGATGGACCAGATTAAAGCCCTTACCTTATCCCAGAAACCCCTGTCTGGGGATAAGGACAGGGAAATAGCCCATAAAAACCCCAGCCCTGAGGCTCCAATGCCTCCTTGTATCTTGGAACAGTAGGCCAACCTTACTTTAGCTCTTAAGGGTGTACTTTTGCTTTCACTTTACTGGCTTCTTTGTTCCTCCATTGGGTGGATCCAATGAAATCTGGAACGCATGAGACCCCTAAGCTAGAACCCCAAATCCTCATGCTAACAGTAGTGGAATGCCAATTGTTTCAATTGGATTGTTTTCAATTTAGCACAAATTATCCTTCAAGTGTGTAGATTCTGCCAAGAAAATGCATTAGGTATTCTCAAAATACCAGGGCCACAGATGCCTTGCTTATCTCAGGGCGCCCAAGAAGACAGCACCAGTATTTTGGGTTTCTTGCCATTCTCATTCATGCCTTTAGCATATGGATTTTTGGTGTATGAATATGAGAATAAACTCATGGAACTCTACTGTCCACGAAGAGGGTATGAACATTCTTGCATGCCAGACTTGTGGAGCGCTTGTTAATTAGTGACTTTACAAAAACTCATCTATAACTTCATTTAGACCAACTAGCTTGAAATATTCTTTTGGAAATTCTGTAAGTTGATAGGCTTCATTTTAGTAAGTTGAATAGAAATGTATGTACATGTATATATTTTAGGATTTGAAATATTGGGTGGTAGAACTTTTTCATAATTTAGAAGGAAATATCCCTTTCTATTACCTTAGAAATAATGCATAAATTTGCTAGCACATCTAGTACATTACTCATTCTTTACTTCACATGTCAAAAAGACATGAAAATTTAAAACCAGCATTACTAGTGTTAAACATATCAACTTAGTGTTATTTAATATAGTTAGAATGAAAATCCTTACTATTCAGATTTAGTCTGGTACGAAAGGTTTTGCATGTGATTTCCTATGCATGTGTTGTCCCAGTTACTTGCATTTGATATAAAGTATGATCTCTGATTTATTACCTCTTTTATTCTCCAGGCTAGAATCTAAAACTAATTAAACTTACAGATATCGCTCTTGAATTTTTATAAGATTCTGGATATTTTTCATTTGCCTCCTCAGATTACCTTCTACTCTCTACCCTGCTCCATGTCCCAGGAAGCTGACCTAAATGGACTGCATCAACTGGCTCCCTTGCTCTCGTTTCCAGCTATTCTCTGCCAAGTGGAGGCACCAGTTGGACATTGAAAGATGAAAGAAAAAGGCTTTCTAAATCTGACTGAAGCTCAAAACATCTTTAAGCCCTCTCCATGCAACTATACTTTCATTAACCAAGACCTGCTTTAGCTTTAGGGTTGCTAATTGCTGATCACGATAGCCACCATTGACAAGAGGGGGTATTCTATACCACCGCTCATTAGTTTCCTTCAAACTTTTCCAAGCACTGTAAGTATTTCCTTAATTGCATTGTTCATTCACTCACTTGGAGTGCGTTATTGGATTTCTACTGTTAGTAGGCCAGCACAGGAGAGTCTAATAGTATAATGGAATCCACTCCATTAGACTACCCTCAAAACTTGATGAGTCCCTAGAGTCCTTGCCATTGAAAGGCCATTGTTTGGCCAATGTAATTTTAAATAATACAATAGATAAATGCTTTAGGAAAATAGATAAGGAAAATCTTGGCTAAGTGATTCTGATTACCTTATTACTGAGCTAAAAGTAACCATCATTGTATTACTAAAATTACCACCCAAAGGAGAAGTTTTGCCACCATTTTTTGAACAGAGACTGTATGAGCAAGTATTAAAAGGGAAAATCTGCTACTAATATCTGTGAGGTACTGATCATGTGGTAAAGAAGTTTCAGTTTGATTAGGTCTTCCTGTTTTTAAGACAAAATGAGAAATGATGTCTCCATATATGCAACCAATTCCATTAAAAAAGTAGGACCTATAACCATAAGGACTCAAACAAAAATCAACCAATAAATAAGATAATTAATCCCTCTCTTATTTGTGGTCTTAAACTCGGGATCAGAGTATGAAAACAAAAACCAAAAAACTTGATCTTAAGACCCTAGGCTCTGGAGTCAGATCCATCAAAGTTCAAGTCCCAGCTCTGTTATTATGTGAGTTTGAACATTTTCTATCACCTCTTCAAGTTTCAGCTTCTTCATCTGTAATTAAAGGATAAAAATTTTTTCTCTAGGGTCTTAAGGGTTAAATAAATCATGAATGTGTAGTTAACACATCCTAAGGGACATATGAAGTGGTCAGTCAACATGGTATTTTATGTAATTGATTCCATAAATGCTTGGAGTTTTTTTATCCTACTTTTTAATGTTTTCTGAGCATGTCTGCTAATGATTACACAATATTTTGTCATACGTATGTGGTCATACATGTTAGCCATTCCTTATTGTTAGGTTTTTGGAAATTTTTCCAATGAGTATTTAAACATTTTTATCATTATTAGTATATTATACATATGATATGACTTTCCAAGAGCAAAATCCTAGAAGTGGACCGGTTTGCAGAATAATATATATTTTAATGTTGTTGATAGTCTTCCAATTGCCCTCTTCACAAATTAAAATATTTTATATTTTCACCAGTTATCTGTAAGTGCTTATTTCTGTACTTAATTGGATGCTTTTTAATGGATTTGAGTGTTTTTGTTTTTTTTTTATGTTATTTGACCTTGTGAATGTGAGAGTATAAATAATACTTTCTATATTTTCCAATTAAAGAATTTAGGGCATGCCCTAATGGCTCAGGCACTAAGTCGGCAGCTAAGGTATAGACGTGATAAAGCCCAGAGACCTGGGTTTATGCCCACCGGGGTGTGTTGAGGGGGAACAATAAAAAATGAACAAATAAAAATGCCTCTTTCTCCTCTCTATTCCCTTCCTACCTCTTAAAAAAAGAAACACGTTTGAGATAGACTAATTTGCTCAAATTCACAAGTGAATTAATAAGAGAAATAGGACAAGAATGTATGTCTCAAAGTTCTACTTTTTGTAATATTTCATGTATTTTTTGGATTATAGAGAATCATTTTGGAAGTTTAGGTAGTTAATAGTTATTTAGTAATATTTCAATTAATTTCATACTAATGCTTTTAAAATTTTTTCTAAAAACTCAATACCAGCATTTTGACAAAAGACCAAAATTTAGAAAAGATGTTGTAGTCTGAAGAAAATGACAGCAATCAGAGTTAAGGAAACTGTTCCAAATTATTTGTATTATACTTTGCACCAAAGATAAACATGACAATTTTTAGATTAAGCAATTAAATAACTGATGTTAAGTTTAAATAGCATTCATTCATTCTTTCATATAACAAATGCTTACTGAGATCAAAGAAAGAGCAAGGCATAATGAAAAGATACAGAGAATGACCTGCTCTCCAGTACTTTCCTTTAGTGATAACATTTTGCATTTTTCTACTATTCTAACATATCAATCCAGAATAAATTCTATTTTCTATTAAATTTTTGAACTAAAATAGTAGATATAACATTGATATGTAGTACATTTAAAAAATCTTTATGTAAGTAAAAAGCATATTAAAATAAATGAGAATTTTCTGAAATGAGAGTCCAAAAATATCAGAAACAAAAGAAATCTTAGATGGTGTAAACCTTTGTAATGTAATCATCATCTCACTTACAAAATAAGACCTAACTCTTTAATTCTGAGTACCTGTTTGCTAGACAACCAAGGTAGAGTACACTGACATATAAAGTACCAAGGTGGCTTTTTATAACTCCCGCTTGGAGTTCTCCCAAGCATGCAGTAGTAGCTAAGAACACATCAATCATCCAACAATGATGGCACAACTTCAGGTCTTAGTCTCAGAATTTCCAAGGCAAATTCCCTGGTCTCCTACTCCTTGCCTGTTTGTTTTTGCTTTTACCCCTCTTTACTGAAAGCAGAGGTAAAAAGACTAGAAACAAGTTACTTCTAATTACCATACCAGTTAGAAAAGTATTTGTAAAATGATTGCCTGCTGTTTTTGAATCAATTACTTCTTAATACATATGGAAACTCTAGTATAAGGGACAGAATTGTTTGAAATCACTCATTAATATCACTATCATCATTGAGAGAATTTAGCATAAAGAGATGAACTACTATTCCTAAATTCCTAGAAAAAAAATGTAATGTAGATACTGACAGATAAGCTTCTCTTTTAATAGAAGTAACCTTTCTTATTCCACATTCAGAGTAATATACCTTTAAGTATCTTTCATATTTTTCTGTCCTATTATGAATTCTATTTAAATACAGAAATTTCTTTTATAATAACAAGTCTATTGTGGAATTAAATTTGAGTCCAGCAAATGACGTTCAGTTATAGAGTAGATGTGTATCATCTTTTGTTTTTGTTTATGCCCATAAAGAGTGATGCCATGGCCACAATTTGGAAGTTATTAGTTCTTAAGGACAGCATCTGGGTTATATGTCATCAGGACAGGCAGGCAGTGTTGGAGGTGCAGAAATGCTCTGGCCCTGCTGCAGGGTTACAGGTCACAGACTGGGTCTCTGTGGAAGATATATGAGCGCTCCCACTATTGTTCAGTGTTCAGTCCAGGAGTTTAACAGAAGAAATCAATGAGGCGCAACTGTGTAAAATAGGGGTCAAATATGTACAGCTGTGGCTCCACATTTATCAGAAAGTGCTGTTTGATTTTTCTCTAGACAGCATTCATTATCCAAATGGACTTCAGAAGCTTTTTATTAAAAACAAATTGATGTTAATTAATTCAGATTGCAGTGGCTATTAGTTATCTCATTGCAGGAAACTGGATCAAATCAAGATTGTTCACTGCAATCTAGGATGGTTTGCTATCTCTAATTTTAAATTGAGAGTCTTATATTTTACGTTAGAGTGAACTTTTCTACTCTTTCAACGATCAAGTGTCTCCTGTTGCTTAACCTTCTTTGGAGGGTATATTTATTTTGGTTTTAGGTTCCTATTTATTTACCTCAAATAATACATGACATATTTTCCTTTTTTAACATATTTCTGGATTCAAAGACACTGTGTTTTCATTTAAGTACTTGGGAATTGAAATTTGTATTTTTTTTAAATAAATAAATCCTGTTTTTCTCTACTTTGCATGAGAACTATCACCTAGACCTACAGTTTCTAACATGGTATTTCTCTGGTTTTTTTAACTATCTTATTCTATCATTTTTCCTGTATATTATTCTTTATTCATGGTTTATCTCTTTGTAACAAACATACACGAATACAAACAAAAAAAAGAAAGTCTTTCAAAGGTACCCTCTCCACTCACTTTTCTTATAATTTGTCTGAATAAGAACCAGTTTAATTGTCCTTTTTCTCATTGTCTTGATCATTTTTCTCCTGAGTGACCAACAAATTAGGTGCAGGTAGATAAGAAATATATTTGCTTTATTTCTTCACTTTTCTTTAGAATGATGAACAGTGAAAAAACAGGAGGAGGAGGAGACAGATGCACTAGAAATAATATATGAGAACAGTAAAAAAGGTGTGTTAGAGGAGGGGGAAGGGTTGAGGTTATAGAGGTGGTTCAAGTGGTGTAACAGAAAACTATGAAAAGATGAGAGTTTGAGGACTGTGAGGAAGAAACTAGAGGTGATATGGAACTTGTATACAATACTTCAACCCCAGTAAATAGAGCCCTATTCTTCAGGTGGCCCCAATTATCCACAGTACCTTCTTTAAAGCATTATGCATCATGCTCTAATATCTCTGAAAAGCTGGACTGGTGGCTTGCTAAGCACCCCACACCCCAACTATGTGTAGTACCCCAAACCCAGAATGGAACTTGCAAAGTCCTCACTGGTTTCTTTGCTCTTTCGCAAACAAAACTGAGGTCATACAAAGGACCTAAGGAGCTCTAGGAATTGCAACTGGGTGTCATCCTAGGGGGTCTGATCAGGCCACAGATCCTGATTCCAGGAAGGCAGTTTGGCATGTTAATTGTTCTCTCTGGATAGTTAAGTATTTTTCTCTAGAATCATATGGGATTAGGCTCTGATTGGTGCTGACAAGTTGATCTGAGGTAACCATCACTCCCTGTCGATGAAGTTCAAGTCTCTGAGTGACCACCACAGAACTTTGGACATATGCTGGCTCTTATGTTCCAGAAATAATGACCCCTTGAGTGTCATATTATCCAAAGGTGGTATAAGTGGTCATGACATGCTTTATCTCATACCCTCACATTGGCATTCATTCCTCAGAAGAATTTACACCAAGTGTTGTCAGTCTTCGAGAAGTTGTCACTTCTGTTTCTTCAATAACTTTCAGACTATTATTCCATACTACTAAAAGAGTCTTTTGATAAGTATCCTTTCTTACCTCCAATCTAAATGGTGACTTCATGCTATCTTGGAACATTCTTAAGCAAGTCCATTTAAGAGACAGACATTCCTTATGTGAATGGGACCAATTTTCTCTAATCCATTACATATAGATTCCTTACCTACAGATCCCTTACTATACTCCCAACTGGTGGTGGTATATGATAAAGATCACACTTCAAGAATGAAATAATCAAAGTTTCAAGATTTTATGACTGAAAGATTCTCCTTATATACTATAAAATTCTTTATACCAATTTTAACTTGATCGGGTAACAAATTGTCATTCAAAATTTCCTGAATTCTCTGGGTAAGACTTTCATTTTTTGGTAATCTTCAAAATAGCAACATCCCTTGAGAGAGTCATTGGAAGCCATTCCCATGGGAGGAATAATAGATGGTACAGTGTTATGAGTTCATGATGTAACCAGCATTAAATAAATGGTAGTAGGAACTGTAGGACCAAGAAGATCTGTATTGTTTCAGCACAGACAGCTTCTGAAGACTATGTCATTGTGAGTAATAACTGTGCTGACACCTTTTTCTCATGATGGGAGATGAGAAATTATCCATCTATGAACATCTAAAAGCAAAGAATATGAGGTGCTTACTCCTAGACATCTCCAAGTACAGAAAGATTGGATCTAGATACTATAAAGAATCTTAAAATGCACAGATGGAACTAGAAAACAACAACAAACTTAGTTCCTCTTACCTACCAATTGTTCTAAATCTTCACCAGTAAATCGCAGAGCCTCATACAGGTCTGCAAATTTTTAACACATTTTTAATCAAAATGTTTATATAAACAATGAAAGCAATATATTCCCAGAATACTGATACAGTAGGAACAGTCTCACTTCACCAGTTTCTCTCTGGTGATTCATTCAGATACCTAGAGTTGTGTGAGAAACAATCACACTTTGAAAATGGCCAAGAATGCTTGAAACTCATATTATTGATAGAAATTATAATTTTCCAAAAGACAGAGGAAAGCATTTTTTTTCCCCAATTATGAGAAGAGATGTATAAGAGAGACAGGAGATCAGCAAAGAGGAGGAGAACAAAAGTAGTACATTTGTTTGGTTATTTCTCTTCTTTTTCATGCATTCAAGTAAATATCATGTTTATGAAACTAGACATAATTCTTAAAAGTCTGAATATATTTGCTTCTGATATAATGATTTCATATTAACAACTATAATTTAATATATTCATTCAAATTACAAATATTATTGAAAGATCATATGAAGTACCAGTATACAAATATTAATTACATACTTTGAGTTTATTTTCTACTTTGAGTTATTGAGTCTTATGGGAGAGAAAAAATAATTACACAATGTGTTTTGAGAACAAATAGAAAAGAAAAACTAATCTATTTGTGGAAACAGAAGCATACTTTATATGAGACAATTTTTTTTATAAGATTAATAGGCATTTCTAGGGACAGCAGTATTAGTCTAAGGTAGGCTGATGGACATGTGTGCAAATTTTAACATTGATTGCAACTTCCCTTTACTCTGTACTTTAGATTTCTGAGATACAATATATTTATCAATTACCTTTAATTACTTCTGTAGTTTAACAAAACGAAAAGTATTGATTGGTATATTCTGAGGGGTATTTCTATTTTCTGAAGTTATACAGAGTATCATATATTATGTATAGACAGTTAACCCTTTATATGTTGATAAATTATTTCTCAACCCTAATATCACATCCTATGGAAGTCGAAATTCTTCTGAAAAGTTGGTGTGAATTGCCTGAGATTTGTCTCGTCCTATTTCTTGACTTCAATCCCTTTCCAGGCATGCTGTACCTATGTACCATAATGATGAAGGTTTGAAATAGTCCCTTTAAAAATTGCCTTAAGAGCCCATTATTCTTATGTCTAGCACATTCAAATCTCCTTGCTTTTAGGATCTCACCCTCCTACCCATTCATGTGAATTACCATTAAAGAAACAAAGAGAAAGGGAGGAAGAGAGGGAGGGAAAATAGAACAGAGGGAAGAAGACAGGGAGAAGAGAAGAAAGGAGGAAGAATGAGAAAAAGAAGGGGAAGGGAAAAAAAAAACTTTTCATTGTGAAACTAGCATAGGTTTTCCTTATTTTCCCACTCATAGGGAAGATAAATTCATGATTTAGATCATCTAAACCAAGACATGTTTTTTAATTTTCTTGTTTTAATTTGTAAGGAGATAATATCTTACTGATGTGTGTGTGTGTGTGTGTGTGTGTGTGTATGTGGTGTTGTCTCTGTAAGACTCCCACAGTGGCCACAGTGAGATCCAAAATCTATGTGCTCAACCATTAAGTGATTTCTTTAATAATATAGAAAGAATAATTCCTGAATGAGGATATTCTTAGTGCATTGTTCCACTGTGTACATTATAAATGTAAAACAGGCACCAGTGCTGTCTCTCCACAGGAAGAATTTATGACATGGTACTATTATAAACCCAAAGATTTTATAGTGTTTCATTTTATGGTCTACTTTGTCTAAAATGACCTAAGGTATAATTTTCCTCCCACTGATAGATGCCATCTACAAAGTGCCACAGCTATTGAAGGGCTGGGCTGAACCACTAAGGAAATAATTCTCACCTTTATGTCTTTTGCTTCTAAGCCCAGGTGGTAATGAAAGGGTGGTACATCAGTGAAAGGTTATTCATTAAATGCCCCTAAGTATGTTTGTAAGTACAGGAAGCCAGAAATACTCTAAGAACAGTTCTTATCGAAACTTTTGGTCATTTGAAGCAATTACCAGAGGAGGTCTCCATGAATGCTCCCAGAACAAGTGAACTGTTTACGGAGGGGGAAAAAACGAATTCCTAAGTAGGGTTAATAGCCTATTTGGTCTCTGAAGTTATTAAGCACATCATCATACACACGACCAAGAACCTGCTTATCTCCTCCAAATACATTTCATCTGTACTGAGTATGTAGGATTTTCTTAATGTCCTGCACAAGGTAAAACATGCTGCCTTTTTTTTTTTACAAAATGCCATTGGTGATACATATTAGCAAGAACTCAGGGAGAATGCCCATGAATGTGAAACAGTTGATTCTATGAAAAAAGATAAAGCACAGGGGAAGCAGTATGTTTTAATTCAATAAGTGTATTTGAGTTTCAATTCAGTCAGTATAATAATAGATTAATATACATAAATCTTCAATTAGGCCAGACAATTATTAGATGACTCAGCACTATAGTTTCCATATACTTAGTCATATGCAAACATGATTGCAGTCAGTCCTACCCATAACCTGGAGCTACTCTCACCCTTTACTTTTGTCACTTCTCTAGCTGCTTTATGTTTCTTAACTATTAAATTTGTTCTAAGAGTCATGTGACAATATCAGGACTTTTTTAGGGAAAGAAAACAGACTCTTTCATTCTCTTTCCCCATCCTTTTGCTTAGAGATTTGACATAATGGCTGGGACTCTACTTTGGATCATTAGGATGAGTTGATGCAAATTATTAGACCACAAGAGTTCATGACAATTTTGTATAGATGCTTTCAATGTTCTGGAATGCTTAATTAAATTATTAATTTGCAATACTAATTACGAAATACAAATATAAGTGAAAATAAAATTTAGTCTTATCTATGAGAGACAAATGAACATCTGTTCTTTCTAAATCCCTTATTCTTTGTTATTCCATTTTAAGAAAACTTAAGTCTAACCTAATACTCACACACATAAATATATACACATACACACACACATATCTATATAATATATAAAACAACCTGGTAGATATCCAATAATAATTTTTAGAAGAAAAAAAATCTTCTAAATTCAAATTCAGTGAATTCAGGAATATTCTCAAGATTATACAATTAAATTGTTAAAATTATAAAGGGAAAAGATTTTTGTGAATACAGAATTTTGTTCTTTTCAACTAATCATACATATTTGCTCTAGATATTTTTAAATGTAGGAAAACATCAAAATCACTATCATTTTCACATATTTATAGAGTCTCTGCTCATCCTTAGAGAAAGATACATGTCTGACCAGCAGTAGAATATTTTTATAGATAAGATTTTTACTATATTTTCAATGGGTAACTATGTCCCACAGGCTCTTCAGGCTCTGGCTTTGTTTACATCTGAAATCAGCATCCTGTAATGACTCCATATGTAGGAGAACCATAGGAAAAAAGGAAAACTTAAGCTTTTATTAACATGATTTATATTCACTGGGAAAAGAATCATGCAAAACACAGTAACTAGCCTTGTCTATTCCTTTCCTTTTTTGTCTTGGTTGAAATTTTTTAATAGATAAAATTGAAATGGCCACTAGGTACAATAACTAATATTGAAAATAAGCATATAAAGATAGCTTAAGAGACTTAAAACACAGATAAAGAAAACATGAGGTGTTCCAAACAGAATTCATAGAGTTAAAGAACACGAGTTGAACTACAGAACCAGATAGAGGGCCTCAACAGTAGACTGAGGAAATATTCAGTAAAATCATTGTGCTCGAATACAGGGACTTGAAAAGCACCCAAGGAGACCAACAGGGGAGAAAAAATTTATATGAAAGAAATTAAGATAGCATAAAAAATTTATGAATAAACATCACAATATGTATTTGCACAGTAGGCATCCCAAAGAAGGGAGATAAAAATTATTTGAGGAAATAATAGGTGAGAACTCTACTAACATAGGAAATGTACACTCAAATCTAGAAAGCTCAGCCAGTTCCAAAGAAATCCAAATATCCAAACATCAAATATTTTGTAATTAAAATGTCAAAAATCAAATAAAGAAAATCTTAAACATAGTTAAAGAAGCACGAATTACATACAAGGGAGTCCTCTATACCACAGTCTAAGAAAATTTCTGCAGAAATGTTACAAGCCAGAAGGGAAAAGCATACAATAATTCTAAGTGCTGAAAGAAAAGGATTTACATCCAAGAATATTCCGCCTGGCTAGTTAACACTTAGAAATGAAGAGTTTATAATGAGCTTTACAGAAAAATACAAGTTTCAAAACTTTATTCTGACTAAATCAGCCTTGCAAGAAATACTAAAATTAAAAGAAACTCCAAAACTATAAAATGTGGAGAGGAAAAGAGAAAAAAAGTGGACTATTAAAATGGGCTAGAGCTAATTTTCTTGCAAGTTTACAAAAGTTCTAGAAATATCTGTAAATTCTAGGGTAATCACAAAACACATATTCATAATTAGATCAAAATCAATAGTCACATATAGTGACTGGTTAGATAAGAAAAGCTTTGTGAAGCAAAGAGGAAAACTGTCAAAATTGAAGACAAAAATAGGTTCATCAAAGATTGTAAAATAATGCAACAACCAAATGGTAACCTAAAAAAAAGGCAAAGTAACCTAGACTTATATCAGATAAAATACTTTCAACTAAGGAAAGTAACAAGAGACAGAATGGACATTACATAATAATTAAGGAGTCAATTCTGCAAAAGGATGTAACACTTATTTATGTATATGTACCACACAAGGAGCATCAAAATACATAAAGCTGTTATTAGCAGAACTAAAGGGAGATGTTAAACAACAGGAAAATAATATTAGGAGACTTAAACAACCCACTTACAAAACTGGGTAGGTGAACAGGCAGAAATGAACAAGGAAGCAATCTTCAATGAGGAATGAAAACAAGATCATTTAACATATTTACAAAACACTCCACAACAACAGCAGAATTCACATTCTTCTCTAGCTTTCATGGAACATTCTCAAGGGTAGACCAGATACTGTGACACAAAATGTGTGTTAACAAATTTACCAAGTATGTTTCTGATCATAAGTTATGGAGTCATATCAAGTATGTTTCTGAGCATAATGACATAAAACTAGAAAAAAATAACAAAGAAAAGCAGGAAGCTTCAAAACTATGTGGAAGTGAAACATGTTTCTGAGTGATAACTGGGTAATCACACACATCAACAAAGGGACATAAATCATATGCCTATATCAATAGATACATAGAAAACATTTGACAAAATTCAGCACTCATTTATGATAAAAAAAGAACACTCAATAAAATGAAAATAGACGGAACATTCCTATATAATAAAGACCGTATTTCATAAACCCACAGCTAACATAAAAAAATGCTAACGAAAATAAAAAACAAAAACTGAAAGCTTTTCCTTTAAGATCAGAAATGAGGGTGTGCATTCTCACCACTATTTTTCGACATGTTATTGAAAGACTTAGCTAGAGCAATTTGACAACGATAATAAAATAAATTTAGATTGGAGAAGAAAAAGTAAAACTATATTTTCAGATGAAATTATAAGAGACATTAAAACCTCTAAAGACTTCACCTTAAAAAATAAAGCAATTAATAAAGTGATAGGTTACAAAATTAATATATGAAATTATGATGGATTTTATGTGCAAACAATGAGATAGAAGAAAGGGAAATTAAGAAAAACAATCCCATTTACAATAAAAAGGTTAAATACCTTAAACTTAACAAAATATGTGAAAAAAGTTCAGGAAAATCTTTAACTCACTGTCAAAAGAAATGGAACTACAAAATAATGTATATTCCATATTCATTATTTGAAAGAATAGTTAAAATGGCCATCTTACCTAAAGCAAAATACAGGTTTAATGCAGTCCCTATCAAGAGTCCATTTGTGTTTTTCAAGAAAATAGAAAAGTTTTTAAATTTGTATAGAATCACGGAAGACCTAAACAGACAAAGCAATCCATGAGTTAAAAGGAATAAAAGTGGAGGCCTCTCTCTAGGATTTTTAAATATCCCAAATCAACAGTAATCAAAGTAGTATGGTACTGAAATAAAACAGACACACAGATCCATGTAAAAGAATTGAGCCTTTAGAAATTAACTCACATTTATGATAATGGAACCATGAGCATACAATGAAGAAAGAAAAGTTTTCAGCAAGTGGTATTGGGATTAGTGGACAGTCATATGCAAAAAAAAAAAAAAGAAATGAACCTACATAACTCTAACACCCTAGACAAAAGTCAATTCAAATGGATTAGAGACTTGGATGTAAAACCACAAGCTGTAAAATACGTAGAAGAAAACACAGGCAGTGGGTTCCAGGACACTGATCTTAGAGATGTCTTTGGGGACTCACCTTCAGTGACAATGGAGACAGCAACAATGAACAAAAAGAACTAAATCAAAGAAAAAGTTTCTACAGAGCAAAAGAAACTGCCATAAGAAAATGACAGCCCCAAATGAGTGATATTCACACAGCACATATGAAACAAAGGATTAATAGTCAAGATACTTAACGAACTTATAAATCTCAACAACAAAAAAAACTAATAAAAAATGAGCAAATGATCTGAACAGACATTTCTCCAAAAAAAGATATACGGATGGTCAATAGGCACTAAAAATGCTCATCACTTATTATTAGGGAATACAAATCAAAACCACAGTGAGAGATAACTTCACAATACTAGACTAGCCTATATCAAAAACTCTACAAACTGGTGACAAAAATGAAAGCTTGTATACCATTGGTGGGAATGTAAACTGGTGCAGCAACATCAGAAAATGATATAGATGACATTCAAATGTTAAAATAGAACTACTTTATGATCCAGCAATTCCACTTTTTGCTATCTAAAGAATATGAAAATATTAATTAAAAAGACATATATGCCTCTATGTTTATTGCATTATTTACAATAGGCGAGAAATGAAAATAACCTGTGTTCATGGACAAATGAACAGGGAAAGATTTGCTATACATACACAATGGAATACTACTCAATTATAAAAAAAAAAGATGAAATCCTGCCATTTGCAATATCATGAATGAACAAGAGGAGATTATGCTAAGTGAAATAAGTCAGGAGAAAGATAAATAACCAGTGACCTCACTTATATGTGGCATATAAAGAAACAAAATTAAAAAGCTGACTTTACAACGCAAGAACTAACCCTTGAACAATGACAACAGAACTGAAGTTATCAGAGGGGTGATATTGGCTGAGAGAGCAAAGGCTAATGTGGGTTCAATGTATAGCAGTGGAAAACCATTTGAAATTTGGTGGTCATGATATGTTATCATATAGCTGATGAAGACTGAGTCCGCAAATCTAAAAAACAGTGCTTTGAAAATCAATGTTGCCTCAATTTAAAATATTAGAAAATAAAAAGAACTGATCTTGCTACAGGAATACATAATTATGTAGAATAAAGAAAAAGTAAAACAAGACAATGCAGAAGATAAGAATATAGTGTTATAATCAAAAATAATTTCTTTAAAAAAATCTGACATGTTAATAACATGCATAATTGCTATTTTGCAATTGTAATTAGCAATAAATGGCAAACACTGTTTTTAAATGAATTATAATTAGTAACCAGAAAGTTGTGAAATATACATATATATCTACACATGATGATAACTGTGTGATTTCATCAGCAATTTTGACATCAGCATCAATTAGCTATTATCCTTTGAATAATATGCTAAGTATAAACTCATAAAATTAATAAAATTTAAGTACAGTTCATGTTCTACAGAGGCTTCATAATCCTTTTGACAGAACCATTATAGACTGAAACCATGGCTATTGCTAAGTTAGATTTCATCTCAGAGTGTTTGGAGTTGGGGTCATGGTGACTGACATCCTTGCTAAAGATTTTGCATAAAATGGAGTATGATGAAGACCTACTACAAATTAATGTTGGATTATTAGAATATTGAGTTTGTGAAATAATTTTGGTGGGACAGAACACTTGAATCAGAATGTGAAAAAGAACAAAAGTCAGGTGAGAATACTTGGGCTCAAAAATGAGAAAGTTTTCATCTTAGGCACAAGAATATCTGTCTTGAATTAGCCTCTGATATCCAGACTGCATAGCCAAGAACATAACAGCATATAACATGAATAATATAAAATTCTGTTTAATGTGACAGTAGCTAAAGGAAAAGGAAGAATACATTGAGAAAATGGCAGGATCTCTTAACTGAAGAATTAAAAGGAATACATACACGCACGTGTACATTATTATTCTCAAGAGTAAATTACCAAACTCTTAGTCAAAGGCTCACAATCTCTTGCTACATATTCTTTATAAAATGTTTTATCAAAATATCAAGTATATAGTTTTAAGAAGGTTTATACAAAACATCACACACACTTCCCCTCCCTCTCAATATCCTACTTCTTAGAAGAAATCTCTTTTAATAATTCTTCTTGTCAGTGATTTCTGGTGGTTGTACTTACATATATAATTTTAAAGGTAATTTTCCTAATTGCAAATATATTGCACATTTCCTACATCCTTAAGAAAATAGGAAATTTTAAGCAAGCAACTAAAAGCTTCTCCTATGACAAGGAGAAAATTATTAGAAATACATATACAAACTTGGTGCATGATATCTTTCTATTTTTCCATTAGAATTATATATGCATCAAAATATATATATGCATAACACAAACATTATATACATAATTTATATGTTGTCCATAATTTATCTCCTCTATATCTATATGTAGTCATTCTTTTCATTTATTAGCCTTTATTTTCATAATTAGAAAGCTTATCTTTCTATAATTTTCCATGTGCCAAATCTATTCTTTTCCATTTCTATTAGAAATTATGAATTGTGATGGTATTTCATTTTCTTTACGATTTTACATTAGCCTGTCCAGCTCTCTCCTTTTGAGAAAATTTCTTAATCTTTTGTTAGCCTTTAGTTTTGACTCTTATTTATCTATATTTTATAGAAGGTAATTCTTGAGACCTATTAGGAGAGGGAACCAAGATGATGATGGATGCTATTTGCATTTTTCCTAGAGAAACAACTGTTAGTTCTCCACTAGACAGTTATGAAGGACAGAATCCCACAGTATGTTTGTGAGTCTAAAACCCTTTAGTACCTCAGATACCAACAGGAACTGCACTGGAAAGAGTGACCAAAGGAGATCCACACATTTGTGTGGCAGAATATAAGTGGAAAAAGATGCTAATATGGTGTTATGGCTGTGGACATAGAGATAAAAGGGCTGACAGCCCAGCCTCAAAGTACTGAGGAAGGAAGAACAGAGACTTGCTTTCTCCAAGAGGAGATTTGAGAACAGAATCTCGGTATTCAGACCATTTGGGAACCTTGCAAAAAGACAACAGAGCTCTAGGCTGCATTCCCACTCCTCCTACTCTCAAAATCCTTTCTCATTTAGAGAAGTACACCAACAGTATAGCAGATAGTCTGCAAATAATCAGGTCAAAGATACCAGAGAAGAGAGTTGACACCAGTGCCACCCATGTAAACTATCCCAGGTCCAAGTCCACAATAACAGATATCTTTCCCGCATGGTGTGATAATTCTTGACATGCGGCCTTTTATACATGGCTGGTTTGGGAAATGCTACTTCTACCGATATGTCTGCAAAATTAAAAAAAAAAAAAAATGACAAAGTAATAAAATAAGTCCCAGAGCCACTGTTGATAAAAACTAAAGATCAGTTCCACATTTCAAATAAGAAAGTACAAGAACAAAAATAAAACAATGAAGCTGAATTAACAAAATGGAGGATGGACAATGTAAAAATGAATGAGAGGATAGAGATGTAGAAATGAACCAGAAAAAAGAAAATAAAATTAAACGAAGAAGAAAGGTGGGGGCGGGAGGAGGAGGAGAAGAAGAAGCAGCCGCCTTCTGAGAGCTGTCCTACTCCGTTAGGAAAGACAATGTAAAGATAATGGGTATCCCACAAGGCAAAGAGAGAGAGAAGGGAAGAGACAATGTTTTCAAACAAATAATAGCTGGAAACTTCCCAAATATGGGGATGAACCTAAATATACAAATCAAGGAAGTCAGCAGAATACCCAGCCATCTAAATGCAAAGAGACCTGCATGCAGAGACAAAATAGCAAAACTAATAGTCCAAGATAAAGAAAAAATACTAAGGTATTCGAGTGAAAAAGAAAGTACTGCCATCATAGGATTCTTATTAGAAACTTTACACACCAGGAAAGAGTAGAATCATTTATTCAAAAAACGGTTTTTCAAGACAAATAAACACTGAAGAACTTCACTATTAAAAGACCTCCCTTATAATAAATGTTGAAAGATGCTCTTCTAAAAAACAACATACTTCTTATAATAGATTAAGCAGACTCCCAGAAGAAAAAAAAAGTAACAAAAGACAAAGATGGATATTAGGACATTGTATAATGACAAAGGAGTCAACACAACAGCAACATATAACCATCACTCATATATATATACATGTATATATATATACATATATATAGATACACACACACGCATATATATATGACCAAAAGTGTGTGTGTGTGTGTGTGTGTGTGTGTGTGTGTGTAAAAACAAAAGTTCTGGAAGGAAGGACATAATACAAATACAGCAGAAATCAATGAAATAGAAATAATAAACATTCAAAGAATCAACATAATGTGAATTAAATATCCTGGAAATCATATAGCAAGGTTAAACAAAAGAAACAATACAATATGACATGATAAGAGTCAACAGTCTTTTATCTTAAAATGCTCCAAAAATGGGTATATGTAGAACACACCTTAAACTAATAAAGATTATAGATGACAAATCCATAGCCAACATCTTACTCAATGGGGAAAACAGAAAATGTTTCTCTAAGATCAGGAACAAGGTAAGGATCCACTGTCATCAGCATTATTCAATATAGTGTTGGAAGTTCTAGCCAGCAAAATTAGAAAAGTAA
Organism: Solenodon paradoxus; assembly: GCA_004363575.1. Lineage (NCBI taxonomy): Eukaryota > Metazoa > Chordata > Mammalia > Eulipotyphla > Solenodontidae > Solenodon > Solenodon paradoxus. Next base: position 61,911 of record RJWH01000086.1, read on the forward strand.
AAGACAAAAAGGCATCCAAACTGGAAATAAAAAAGTGAAACTATCCTGATTTGTAAATGTCAAGTTATATTAAGAACTTCCAAAAAGCTATAGAAATATTGCAATGTGGCCGACTACAAAATTAATATACAAAAATATGTTGCAACTAAATATGCAATAATCTAGCAAAAAGAGAACTTGGGAAAACAATCCCATTATAATTGCACCTAAAGAATTAAATACCATGGAATAAATTTAACCAAAATAGTAGAAGATCTGTATTCTGAAAACTGTAAGATATTGTCAAAATAAATAGAAAATACAAAGAATGGAAAGATATTATATGCTTACAGTTGGGAGAATTAACAATGTCTAGATGTCCATTTTACCTAAAGCATTATACAGAGTTAATATAATTCTACCAAATCCTAAGGACATTCCTTATAGAAATAGAAGAAAAATCATGAAATTTATTTGGAATAACAAAAAATACTAAATAATGAAAACAATCATGCAAAAAAAGAATGTAATTGGAAATATTATGCTCCCTGATTTCAAATTATACTAAAAACAATAGCAATCAAATCAGCATCGTATTGGAATAAAAACAGACATGACATACAAATCAATGGAACAGAACTGAGAGCCAAGAAATAAACCAACACACAGGTGAACAACTAATTTATAACAAAATACTTAAGCCCATACAAGGGGGTAGGAACTGTCTCTTCAACAGATGGTGGTGGGAAAACTGGACAGCTACATTCAACAGGATGAAAATAGACCACTATATAACACCAACATGATAATTAATTCAAAGTAGATTAAAGACTAAGAGATAAGATCTAAAAACATAAAATACATAGAAAAAAACCTGGAAAAAAACAAGAGTACTGCTATACACTGTGGTTGGGAATACAAACTGGTGCAACCACTATGGAAAGCAGTTTAGCGATTTCGCCAATAAACTGAAAATGGCAATTTCCTATGATCCTATTTCTCACCTCTGGATATTTACCCAAACCACAAATACACTAATTTCAAGAAATATATACACTCCCGTGTTCAATGTAGCATTTATATACAATGAGGAGATGGAAACAACCTAAATACCCATCTGTAGATTGGTAGATAAAGGAGACACACACAGACACACAGACACACACACACACACACACACACATACACGCACAATATATGCACAATGGAATAGTATTCAGTTATTAAAAATGATGAAGAACTGCCATTTTCAGCAACATGAATGGACCTAGAGGTAATTGAGCTTAATGAAATAAGTCAAAAGAAGACAGACAAACATCATTTTATTTCACTAATAGATGCTATATAGGGACACCAAACAAGTAAACGAATCCAAGCAAAGAAAAGTAGACTTTTGATCTATAGAATAGAAGAAGAAAACCATACCCCGCAGTTTCTAGTTGCAGTGGGCCACCTGTGAAGGCCATCAAGCCATCAGGTGCCTTGCAATCTGGGCTGGCTGGAAGCTACTGGCCAGATAAAAGGACTTTTCTTTATCATCTGTAAATGGAGCCCTATGTGCATTTTTGCAATTATGTGAATCCTGTGTGTTGCCCATGTGAGGAATTCACAAATGACTAACTTGGGTTCTGTTTGTAACTCCTATTCTAATTTATACCTCCCTCTTTCCCTCACTCTATAAAATTATACCCCCAAATTTGCTTGTTTGCTCAGATTATGAAATCTGGGCCCGTGCAAATTAAAGCTGCCTTCACTGCTTCTAAAAGAGCACACACTTGGCTTTGTCGGTATAGAGAGAGCTGTAACAGAATGAAAGGCATTTGGGGATGGGATGGGTAAATCAGGTAAAAAGCAACCAAATAGAATCAGAATCTTGGTAGATTTATTACATATATAGATTTATAATGATATATACTTTAACATATATTATTATACATTGTTTCTTCAATAAAATAAAAAAAAAATAAAGTTCTGCCAATCCCAATGTCCACCTAACTATAACAATTTGTCTCTATTTTTCTTGAACATGTGCCTTTATGGGGGTGCCTGTACTACCTGATTTCATACTCTTACCTCCTATTCACTTCTCAGCCCAATTAAGTATACAGTTTAATCACCTACTGAAAAATCATCTGGCCCCTACTTTATATTAAACAATATACTAGACCCTGAGGATGAAATGGTGTGCAAGAGCCATGGTCCTTGTCTTCAAATGACTATCTCCAAAATTGTTTTTAAATAAATCACCACTGTTCCTTAAATTGTTTATCCTCATAAACACTTTTCATTCATGATTAGATAGGAAGAGTCACTTGCCTTCCATAAATTAGACATTAGAAACCAAAAAAAAGTTAAAAAGACTTAATAAAGACATCAATTAATTTCATAAATTATGTTGAAAGTATTTCCACAGAATCTGTGCTGATTTTATTTTCCCTTTTAATTATAGTAAAACGTATCCAAATGTCATATTGTCTTGGGACAATTCTTTGTCTTTCCCACTTGTCTCCATTCCCTCCTTCTTGAATAGCTGTCAAATGACCTCTCATATAGTTCACAAATTGGGTGCTCTGTACACTTCTTAAAACCCTTTCTTCAGATTCTTCAGGATTGATCAAGCATAATTCAGCTGTTCTGAAGTGGGATTATCTCCTTGTCTCATAGTTTGATTTTATGACAGTCTGAGACAACTGACTGTTCACAATGGAATGCCCCCATGTAGTATATAAAACTCTTCTGTCTTTACTGTTCACCAAGATTATTTTCGCACAGAAATTGGAGTTCACAGTGTAAAAATTTCCCCTGACTAATCAACTCTACTCCTTGATCTAATAGCTGATTGTAACTTTCACTTCCTGAATGAATGTGGAAAGTAGATGGGAGGGAGGAAATCTTAATCTGACTATTCTATAATATATAGTAGTCTGTGGGTGTCTTGATTTATTGAGTTGCCAAAAGTAACTATTTTCACGTAATTTAGATCTAAACTATCCTCATTTGTGCTGAATATCTTTTGAGCAGTCACTGTATAAGGCCTTGTTCTAAAAAAGATGGACTCAGTTTTAAAGTTAAAATTAGTCAAGTAGTAATATTTTAGATCACACATTTATTTTATTCAATAAGGCCTGTGCCAGTAGTATTTTGAAACTATAACTTCATTCATCCCCTTGCTCAAAGACCTAAAGGAATCTAGAAGCATGCTTTTAATTACTGTGTTGTTGTTTGCTTCTTCACTGAGGAAGAATATGGCATTTATGTCCAGTGACAAGGCTACACGATATTGTCATTATGCTGCCCAGTGAACTGTGGTGCTGGTCATTGCCCACCAGACAACTAATTACTACACGCATGTGAAAAGTGCAGAGCATTCATTTTAGAGATTGCTGGGCGAGAAAAATAAATTATAACATGCAGTTTGTATTGAAAATATTTGATATACTTAAGAATTAAATTTAACTATTTTAGTGACATGACTTTGAATACAAAAGATCAAATTGTTACACAGTATATATTTTTAACCTTTTAAAACTATTAGTCTTAAAATAAAAAAAAATATTTTTTTCTCTTGAATACAACCAAATGTCAATAAATTTGTGATACTAGGAGTCATTGCATCTTTAATTGAATTGGTCCTCTCATTAGTATTCTTATTTTCATTTGATGCAAATAAATCAAATCCATCTTAAAATAGCAATTTTAAAAATGGCAATTTTTATTGCATCTGTTTTGTGATCTATTGTTGATTAAAGTAAATTATGAATTTTTTTTCATTATCAGCTAAAAAAAGAGAAGTCTAAAATTAATTAATGCTTGAAACAATATCCAAATTGCTTCACATTGTCAAGAAACTGCTCTCTGTAGAGTTTGTCTCTAGACATTCGCCTCTGACTACACTTAACATTAGTAACAGAAATGTGATGAAGGCTTTTAATTATCACTACTGGTTACTGTGATCTAACTCAGAAAATTCAAATGCAGGCAATGCATTTTTACAAATATCTAGTAATGTATTTGTATTTTATAAGAAGGGTCTTTAACCTGTAACCGAGTTCTTCAAGTTAGTGTGAAAACAGAGGTATTGTTCTTGGTGCTAGTAATCCTAGTTCCATCAACACAGTGAAATTTCTCAACTTCGAAACACTGTAGCCTTTATGAATCAAGAAGCCTTTACTAGTGAGCCATATTCTGCGCTACATAGAAAAATAACTTCACGTCCATGTTACTTTTGATCATTAACAAGTTTTATATTTCCTAATATCAAAAGAAATATTTCCTTAGAAAAAATTTTGAATAAGAATTAAAGTGAGAGTTAATTTCCTTTTTGCTTCACTTAAATATGACTCTTAATAAATATTACAATGTTAGAGAATGATATAAGGTAAAGTTGTTGGTAAAGTTCCTTGGTTTTAAACAAAAATATTGTTTCTGGCAAACCTAAGAACTGAGCAATTAATGAGAAGGGCACAGGATAAGGTGCTCCTGTCTTTGAAGAGAAGTCTAAACAACTACTTTTCTCAAATAGAGAAAATTATAACTATAATCTGAAAAACAGTAGCTGAGTGAGAATCTGGGGTGACCCAATTAGAATGAATTAATTACATCTATTTTTTTCCATTTTGCAGCATGCAATGTTCTGGCTAACAGAATCACATTAGCTAAGTTTAGGTTACTTAGTATTGGTTACTGACTGATCTGTTGAATGGGAAGCTATAGTAAAAGATAATTTCAGATATCCTAGTGAGATGGTAGTCGCCAGAACTTATGATTCTGCTTTATCTGTACATAATGGTTAGAGTTCATTCATCAGAAAGAACGCTGTTTATTGTTAAGCAGAGGAATGGAAGTTGGAATGTTAAGTAATTTTTAACATATGACTCTAACCTTTGTGAACCACTCCCATATAAAAAACACATGCTAACCACACATACGTATGATAAAATCAAATATCTGAAGAACTGTTTATCTTCCAAGAGAAGTGTGCCTCTAATCTAGAAAGCTCTGGAGTATACAAGTGATAATACTTATATGCGATAATCAAATAACTAAGCAGAGGTGTTAATGTCAAGCAAATATTTACTTCATAATAGCTGAAAATTAAATGATTGACAGACAAAACATTAAAATGTTCTTTTTTATATGGCAATGCTAACAGAACAAAGTGACCTGATCAGTTGTTGGAATGTGAAAGAATTCTGAGTCTGAAAGTATGAGTAAGAGCTTTTTAAAAAGGACAGTCTGTCTAGGGAGTAAGATCACAGGCTACAAAGAATAATCTCTGTGACCTGTTAAGTATACAAACTATTTGGTCCAGATCCCTTGACAAAGTGTATTTATCACTGAACACATAAATGATGAACCAGTTAATTCAGAAGGAAAATATCGGGAAGAAAATGGGTTAAGGAGGAAACACAGTTGAGAATGTTAAGAGCAAACATTTGTTTTTCTTTGATTTCTTCATCAAGGAGACTGAAAATTTTAAGAAACTAATCAAAGAATAAACTAGTATTTGAATGGGCAGAAATAAAATAGTAATACAATATTCTGAAGACATGTATATAAATATGAAGCACCCTTTTTGTTTCTGAATTCAATAGGCCCTAGATCAACTCTGGAGATGAGCTCTCTAGATGGCAGAGCATCTCAATGAATAATTAGGTAGGTACTTGAACAGGGCATAGTGTATATGTCTAAACAATGAAAGTCCAGTAGTCACTGAAGGACAGGTTCCTAAATTATTGTACATTTGTTTATTTGTAAGGAATCTCAAAGATACCAGTTCCTTCAACCCTGTATTTAAACTTACTATTTTAAAGTAGGAAAGAAGGGTATACTACCTTTTCAGAATGAACTGGTAATGACACGCTATAATGGAACACAAGTTTTAGAAAATAGTTGCTAATATTTTCATAGTTTCATTATTTTTATATTATCTAACGAGGATGAGACACTCAGGCTAATATCAATATCTAATATGATTAAAGTTTCTTATTTGTAAAACAGATGACATGTCATTGACATTTTTGCATAAGTTATGATAATCATAAATTCCTTTCTTCATACAAAATATGTGATCATTTCAAGGAAATTCCTTATGAACAGTAAAAAGTAGAAACTATTATTATATGTGGTTCTGCTTGAATTGTAAAGATATTACTTGTAAATGACTATAGTTTTAACTAGAAATTCTACAATGAAAAATATGGGATAGACTATCCCATGGAGAGAAAACGAATCAGGAAAACTGATTTCAAAAAGGCTTAGGCATTTTTTACTCTCAAGTACATTCTCTTTTTGTAAATACTTTTTTCTTAATGCACTGATTGCATGATTAGGAAATTCAAGGTGGTTCAATTAAAATCTAAGGACAACTCCTCCTTTCTTCTAAAAAATACAAATAAAAAAAGAGTCAATGAAGGCCAAATGTTAAAAACCAGGAAAGAAATTAAGTGGTTTTCTCAGTTTGTTGGCATACAGTTAGAGGTTGTTTTTATTTTCATCAACAAAATAAAGTGATTGCAATTTACAAAAGGACACCTTGGTGAAAGTCTACTGAAATTATTTTCCATGGATATAATAAGCACAGAATAATTAAGGAAATAATGAATCTAGGTTCAAAGGAAATTGGCAGTCTCCCAGTTACAATGTTGAGCTATAAGAGGTTTTAGTTTCCGATCCAGAAGCATTTAGGAACCTCCAAAGTATTGAATGCTTAAAATGCTGGATAAATTATTATTTCCACAACATAGCCTCAATTTCCTTGAATAACAATGCATTACAAAATGGGATAAACTCATGGAAATACACAAACAAAAATAATCTGCAAATTATAAGTTTCTCTTTGGAAACTGTATACCAAGTTGAAAGACTCAACAATTTTTCTTTGAAGCTCAAGTTTTAATTGCTTCAGTCCCAGGGCAACCATAAACTTGAGAAGTAACAATTTCTATGGATTTTTATGAGCATATTTACTTTGTAATTCATGAAAAAGTTACATTAGCAACTGCTGTGCCTATTACTTATACTACCTATGAATTAGCTAGTATATTTTTAAAGAAACAAAAAGAATTTGTAGTAAGAAAGCAGTATATTAGCAAGACTTGAAATCAAGATTAAAAAAATATTTTTAAGAGTTAATAAAAAAACAAAAGTATGTTTGTGAAACAGATGTAGTCTATGGGAATCTCTGTGTTCTAATTTTATAACATTTATAAAACATTCAATACATAATAGAATAGGCAATGAACTACAAAGATTAAAAGCAACTATTTATGCTCCTCTTCACATTCTAAAGAAAACATTTGAAAATCATTCTCTGAGAATGACAGTGATTTTTTTTTATTCCTGGAATTCTATAACTTCTGATCGAATAATTAAGACAAGTCAAATTTATAACCGGAATTAAAGATGAGCTTGAATTGAAATCACAAATACAAATTAAAAATTTCCCCAAACATTAAATATGTGAAATTTATATAACTGTTTGACAGTTACCATGTCACACAAGTTGATAATTTCTTAACTCCCCCAATGCCTTTATTCTAGTAATATTTTTTGGGTGTTCAATTCAAAACCTGCAAAAAGTTTTTGTTTTTGCTTTCAACATTAAAAAGTTTGGGTAAATATAAAATGTGGCAGAGAATAATCCAATATTCATGCTTTTGGCTTGAGGGGGAAAGTTAGGTTTAAACCTTGGCTCCGCTGAACGAAGGGAAGACACTTTATTAAGAGTGTCTTCAAGTATGTAAATAATGTTAATGATAATAAAGGAATCCCTATCTTACAGTGTTTGGGTCTTGTAAGTATTAAGCAAAGATGATATGTATATTCTAGTAGTCGTTTTAATTTTACTATTATTAATACTATAAAGTTCACAAGAATATAAGCAACAGGAGAGCAGGGATGGTAGGTTAGTCGTGCTTAGAGTTGGTCCAGCAACCAACAACATCAGCATCATTGAAGTCCAACTTCAGACCTACCAGTATGGAATTTTCATGGAGGATCCAGGAATCTGTGTTTTAATGTGATTGCTATGTAATTTCATGCACACTAAATTCTGAGAAACACTGTTCTATTCTGCTCTAAACTGTATTTCCAGGGTTTAGAATTAAAAGTAACCAGTATATAAGAACTCAGAATTTGTTTAATTGTTCAGTCACACATACATTGTCTTTAGTTTAAGGTAAACAACAATGACTCACTCTAAAAGGAAATAACTTATGAGAGAAAACCAGTATTCTTGTTGGTTTGGGCAGTTAACAGCAAAAATAAGGAAGCACATTTATATTTGCAGCTACTTTACATTGCTGAATATTCCCTTTGGAACAACAATGATAGCAGTATCTACAGAGGTCAGTTGTGAAGACATTAGGTAATGCGTATAAAGCATTCAGCAAAGTTCCTGGCATGACGCTGCACCTATTCAAAGAAAAACATTACCTAACGTGTTCTGTCTGTCTTTATTTCCTAACTAAGATAATTATGAGTATGACAAGAAACATAAATGAAAGAACTTTAACAAAACAACTTCATTTTGCAAAGAAGTAGAACTTTCCCTTTATTAGTCCTTTTTGGTCTGATTTTTCCCTCTTCAATTTAATATACACTGATTACGATTTAAAAAAGACTTGATCATCTTCAAAAATAACATAGCTTAAGGTGTACTGAAATTCTGTTGAGAGCTAAAAATAAAGAAAAATAATTAAATTGAGCCAACCACTACTATAACTCCCCTCATCTAAGGTTTTTGCATACAATATGTGTAGAGATGGAATCTCTGGAAAGGAAAGACTATGGAAGTTTTAAATGTAGTAATAACTGAAAAATTAAGAGCAACTTATCCATTCTGTAAGCACCTGATTCTCTCAATCAAATATCATGACCATAATGTAATACCTGTCCATTAACAAAGCATAAATCTGTTTTCTTTTGCTCATCAGTGAGCCATAGATGCAATGCATTTGGTGAGTTTTCACTGAAATAAGAAAACAGAATGCTGTGTAGTTATACCTTTGAGAAGCTTCTTGCAGATTAAAAAATTTTCTCCAAGGAAATATACTTTTAAAAGCTTCAAAGAATGTTAAAAGCTTTTCAAATAAGCTATAAATGGACATCTGCAATCCATGCTGGTATTTCAATACACTGAGACTGGTTGTCATGTCAAATCTCTATAGGCTGTCTTTGCTCATGTTTTCCTGGTTAAGAAATTCCACTCAAGCAGAATGAAACCTAACCTTTAATATTACATTCTGTAGAACAGGCCCCAGTGACACGTAAGAGGATCTTATCACTGGATCTCAATGGATTTGGTTTAAAACAGCTTCTTTTCTGTAAGACAGATATCAGATGGGAGTTATCGTCAAGAAAAAGAGCCTATTTACCTCTCATGGTACAAACTGAAAAGTTGTTCAAAATAATCATGAAAAAGCAGACAAGGATATTAGCATCACAAAATGCTTCATGTGGTATGTGAGACTCACATAACTGATCTATGAATAAAATATATATTTAGTTGATGTCCTCTTCTATTTCAAATTGTAACTTCTAAATATCAAACTCACAACCACTCAGTGAATAAATCTAGTATAAATTCAGTTTACTTCCTACATATTTACAAAATGCCACATATCACTATTTAAAATTCAATAAATTGATTAATAAAAATCATGTATTGCAACAAAGAAGAAAATGAATGTTGACCCCCTAAACATAATAAAGTATATATAATGAGTATTATTTATTACTGTGAATTATATTTATTTATTAGTCATTTGTTTCTACTTTATTCCTCTTAGAAACCAAAGTGGAAGTTTTTTAGCCCTGAAAGAAAACATCATTTCTTCTTTGACCAGAAGATGATAGATATAAAATGAAAATTAAGTCTAAGTTTGATTAAAGAAAGAGTGGTACATAATGGTCAAAAAACCTGTCCAAGGTCATGAACTCAAGGAGCTGGCATGAAGTCAAGTTATCTGCTGCAGGGGTGTAGGCTCCATCATTTGCCGCTGCCATTAAACAGCCATTCATTGGCTAAAGTCAACAATTTTTTGAAGACTATACTTTGAGTGAGATTGCATTTAGGGATTTTCACAAATATGTGTCCAGTTGACACTTTTTTTTAAAGCATCATATCATCTAGCTGAAGTCAAAAGGCAGAAACTACAAGGGGAAAGAACAAATTATTTGTAACAATTCAAATCCAAGTTTATAGAAAGAGGAAGTAGAAGTTCGATTAATATAGAAACCAGAATATTCTCCACATAGAAACTACAGGACCCAGTTCCCATGGGTTTCAATTTATGATCTGTGACCTAATTCATTCGAATTTTGAAGTAAAATCTCTGTGAAGTTTGAGCTAGGCTATAACATAAATATCTGAGTAAAATGGACAAACCTTTAAAACGCTTCTCTTAAAGCTCCTTTTAAAGTAACTGATCATAATGAATTCTGGCAGAGACCCAATGGTTGTGTGAGGCGAAAGAATAAGGCTTATTGCACTAACAAAGAAATCTGAGAAAAGTTTTTAGTAAACACTGTTATTTTGGGAAGTGGGCAATTTGTATTTATTATTTTGCTTTTGTGAATCCTCTGAATAGAAATGAATAGCTGCAGTCACACATCAGGGAGAGCACAGAAAAGGATTGTTCGACTCAGATGTTCCTCATCAGCGTAAACTGGGTGAAGTGAGGACTGTGAAGTGATGAGGTGTCTACATTCTGGGCTGCACTGATGGATTGCTGCCAATTCCTCAGTGGCATCCCAGAATGGGCAGATCTTTCAAATTCAAGAGACATTGAAAAGTCAGCTGAGAACAAAAATGTCTCAAATTGCAAATGGTAGTTATAGGCCAGTTTCCGACTTGGTGTAAAATAAGATTTAAAAAATTGCTTACTGTATTTTCAGTTGTACATATAATTAAGAGCAGGTAGGGATAGAAAATTGGGGGTAATATACCTCAATGGTGAGAGAAATAAAAGATAACAAGGAAGTGTCTTGAGGGCAAGGAAAAAGATTATTCTCTAACAAGTTAGGTTGCTGTGAAAGCAGTAAAGCAATTTTGTATGTCCTAGAATTGTCAAATCACTGGATGTGAAAATTAGAAAACTCCCAGCATATTCAGTAGAGAAACTAGTCAGCAGTCAGATTATGAAATCAAAATTCTTAAACCCATAGTGTATAAAACACCTAAATGAGGTGCAAAGCAATCACTTTATAGAGTAATGAAACAAAGAATGAAATAAAAATACTTCCAATAGAAAGATGGGTGTTAGTTTAAGGAGAAATTTCTTACGCTTTTAAATAACTTAGCAGGATTCAATAAATGGAAGGAGCAAGGGAGGGAGGGAAGGAGGGAGAAAGGAAGTGAGTAAGGAAGGGAGGGAGGGACAAAGATAAGGACTGAAGGAAAAAGTGTCTTAGAAGACACAGAGAGATGAGATCTTGATTACAGAAAATGTGTTACTTTGGAAAAGAACAGTAGTGCTAGACGAAGTGGTAAGCTTGACATAATATTCTTTCTTGCTCTATTGCTAACTCCCCGAGGTCAAGAACATGTCTGTTATTCACTCCTTTCTATATTCTCAAGTGAGAGGTACAAAGATGGAGCCAGGATTTAATCTTGTTGGGAATAATTACCTGGACTTAAGGTCAATGAAAAGTTTGTAACTGAAATAGCAAACAAGCAGTGCAAAGTCTTTAAGTGCGTGAGTACTTCTTACTAGTGACTTTAATACAGTTTCATAGTCTAACACTGAAGTTTGGTCATTAATTTTCCTTTTTTAGAATAATAAATTTGCCATAACATAGTAGTCCTAAACTATAGGATCACTACCTTTGACAATACTTTAGATTGTGGGAGGGGTAAAGCACAGATACATAGGTGTCATATCAGCAACCAATGAACAACACTTACCATGTTAAAGAAAAACTTATTGAACCAAAGTTATACATTTCAACTTTAGAAAAAAAATTTGTGTTATTTGGCTTATTCCTATATTCAATGCACTAATGCACTTTTGAAAAAGCATATATTAAAGAGTTTTAGAGGTTTAGCTGAGATTACAAGTCACATATATTTAGAAGTGCCTATTAGGATGGCATTGTTATTTTCTCTGCTAATGCTAAGAAATATGGTAGCAGGCTTAGGAACTCACAAAGTCAACAAGATAATTGAAAATAGTAGCAAGATTACAGTTGTAATAGTTGACCAATTATTTGGAAGAAGATAAAATTCAGATCAGGCTGGTGGATTTGAGAAATAGGGAGCAATCAAATAACTTTATGGTGCAAAAAATGGAATAAGTTCAGTAGATGACACTGATAGGATACTCCCATTAAGCAATAACTCAGAAAATAATATTGCAAAAGTTTTATATCCAGGGAGTATATTTAAAGACTGTAAGTATATTGAATTATCATAGAATTCTATCAATAACCTAATTAGGTAGTCACTCTTCTCGTTTTGGTTGGAGTTCAGGGAATTTAAACCCTTGCAAAATACCACATAGTAAGAAAAATGTCATAGTATGGTTTAAACATTAATCCTGTTAAAATGTTAACAATAAACACTCAATACTATCCTGAGTTAAAATGTCTAGATGTGCCTATATTGAGAGTTGCTAGATTGGAATATAGAACTGATCACTGATCTTTGCAGATCGAAGAATTAAAAGGTTACAATATTCATGTTGAACATGACTGGTGGCCATATGATGGCAAATGATATGGGAAATGATGTGATGAAGAGGACACTGGTGATTTAAAGGGCTACATCTGGAGAAGGTGAATAGCGGTGATATAAAATTTTATTAAGGACATCTAAAAAGAGGGCAAAATAATTGAAAAGGATAACTTGAAATTTGTTAAATAACGTTGTTAAAATAAAGGTTTCAGAATGTTAAATGGTAAACCAGACTCACTGGTAATAATTGATTTTTACTTAAAGTATTTGCATTTTGAAGACTTAACATTTTGTATTACCTATTTATTGTTATATAATTATCATAAACTTGAAAGCGCTAAAAAAAAAATACACAAACGACCTTTTATCTCAAGGGCAGTGGGTCATTTATCAGGACTGGATTTTGCAGGGTTTTCTGTTTTAGGCCCTTCCACAAGGCTAGAATCAAAATGTTGGCTAGAGGCTGAGGTTACATCTGAAATGTCAACTGGGGAAAGATCCACTTCTAAAGTCACAAGGTTGATGGAAGGATTCAGGTCTTTGCTGGCTGTGAGACTGAGGATTTTCTTTTCTGTAAACTACCCATAATGTAGTACCATGTAAACCTCTCCACAGAGCAGCTCACTTCACCACATGGCAGCCTGCTTCATCAAAATCATCAAGGTAAAGAAACTGCTAACAACACGGACATCAGAATCCTATATAATCTACTCATAAAAATAATACTCTCTCATCTCTGCCATTTTCTATCTGCTGCAAGCAAGTCACAGACCCCGCCCACACTCAAGGAGAGATTATACAAAGGTATGATTACCTAGAAGCAGGGTTTGCTGAAGACCACCTGCCTCACATGTTTTAAAATAATCTATTTTAAATGACTCATCTTCCACTCACAAAGGGAGAAAAGGCGGGTAATAGAGAAAGATCTCATAGGCAAGTAGACCCCACAGGCAAAAGTTAGGCCACAAACTATGATTTCTTGACTTTCGATCAATAATTCTTGCCTTCCCTCTAATCGCATACACTTGTAGAAATGAAGGCTATTCTCTGGGGGACGTATACTTCTTGCTTACTTGACTTTTGGCTTGCTTTGTAATTTATTTTCTACTTTATTATTGATAAGTTGTTTCATTCTCCCCTTAATATGAGAAATTTTAATCCTAGATCAGAAACCTCCTAGTTCCTTGGGAAATCACTTTTGATTCACAGTTCACATTGTAGATTTCATCGATAATTACAACACTAGCTTTTGGATAATTCTCAAAAAGAAATTATCCAGCAAGTGTTTATTATGCCAAAATGTCTCAGATAGAGAACTATTCTGTGTTGTATTAGAATAGCCACCAAATGGTGAGACGTATGAGTCCCAGTAGGACAATGTTTAATATGTTGTAGGTTAAAAACAGACTACAGGTTTTAACGCTTGACAGCATCTAAGGCCTCACACTGTTACCGGTAATTGTACTAGAGGAGAATTTGCTGTAAAGCTGATGAAGCTGTTTTACGTCCCTTCACTTAGGTCTCTGCCAAGATTAGCACTGTGTTTTACACCAGGGACTTGAGGGGTAGAAGTGAGTAAGGAGCACAACTCCAGTTCTGTGCTGGAGATACAGACCACTGCCCCATCCTAGGAGTCAGCTTGAGGTGATCTTTAGGCCATCATGTAGTATCCCCATAGCAACCATGTGTCCTTGTCCACTGTCCTCAAGGGACGAAACTGGGATCAGTCACCTCTGAGGGACCAGAACTAACAAAATTACTGCATTGTGGTACCCCTGTGAAATGCTCTCCAGGTGAGTAATCAATATTGACAATGTATTTTTTGAAAGCTGTAGTGTTTGTGATTCACCAGTTTATATTTTAATTTGTTGGAATTTATTATCTTGAACACAATGTTTATGTTTACATTGTACTGCCTATTTGTAAATATGACTTATTTTTCTCAAAAACAATCTAACCAGCATCACCTTCTGCGCCCATAAAATCTGGATCTTCCCTGAAAAATAAATCTTTCATCACTATATCTGTATTATCTTATAACTGTGTAACATATATGTTGTGCAGATTTTGCTTTTTTTTCTATCCTCCAATCGAAGTACGCTTTTTCTTATAATTTCTGAATGACTCATGCCCCCATCCCCAGTATATCTCTCACTGAAGTAGCTCACTGATGCCTAGATTAGGTTTATTAAATCAGAGATTTTCAAGATAATACCTACTCATGAGGCTCATTTTTAAAACCTGCAAATGAGAAAGGAAAAATTGGTTTGTCACCTGAGCTCAAGAAAAATTAAAAGGCTCTTTTTTCCCTATCAGGGATTTAGAGAAAGTCTCTATAATCCCACTGTCATGAATTGCAAATGTAATCACCAATAAGAAAAAGTTCTGATGTGTTGGGCTATGCTGCTTTGACAAACAATGACCTCATTGTTCAGAGAATAGACTGTTGCTTCTGGGTTTCTGCATTATGGTGGTGAGCAGAGAAGCATTTTTAAACCATAGATCAGTCTAGCGTTATCACTGTTATGAAGAATAAAATACAAAATATGACAGAAACTGTCTTAAAGAAAAGAGTGAAATCTCCCATCACAATGTTACTTCATATCTTGCCTTACTTGATTCTGGCAGCTACCTCTAGCCAGGCTCACAGAGGTTTAATTGATGTCTAGGGTGTGGAGAGAACATAAGGTCTCCCTTAGTAAAATATGTTGTTTATTGCACTCAAGAGAAATGCCTTCATAATTCATTTAGGCACTTCTGGGAATGGAAACCATTAAGTTAGTCACAAAAGAGAATGCAGGTAATCAAATTAGTTTATTTTCACTATGCTTTTTTTCCTAGATTGGGGACTGAAATTTCTAGATTGTCTAAGAACATAAATATGTGACAGACCAAAGTGTATATCTAAGACTAGGTGCAAAAAAAAAAAAGGCAAAATAAAACATATTGCCATTTTCAGTTTAATTCTGAGTTCACTCTGGTTTAGAAAGGTGGGTGATACTTCAAAAATACAATGTGATGGCTCCAGTATGGAGAAGTGCATAAATTGAGACTTAGATATAAGGAGTTGTAGAATAAATGCTGCATTTCTGTGTTCTTAATAATCTACTTAAAAGGTCCACTGGAGTTTCTAGAACATAGTAGATATTTCAAATGCTCATCCCCAATGAAAATATCAGAAGAGTATTAGGCATATCTTTCTTATATATAACTTTCACTTTTCACTTTCGTTTAAAACACTGATGACAGTTTTCTAATATAAAAATCAAAAGGAGATAATATTTGGAAAATAAAGAATCAGGCAGTAAAGCATAAAATGTCAGCTTAGTTTGCATTTTAATTGACATATTACCCTCCTCTCAGGGATATACAATAAACAAAGACTAAACTACCAGAATAGTGGCTCAGTGAGCCAGCAGCACACTGAGGCCCTGCATACTCTTACAGCCCAGGATTGGGTCCGTCACTTACCTGCTTGATGACTGCTACCTCATCTGTAAAGTGAGGTCAATGCTGCTGAAATCTGGGAGATAAGTCTATTAAATGTGATTATAAAGCTCCGTGGAAGCACAAAGGTAATAAGTAAATACTGAAAGCCAGGGGTGTCACACTGATGAGTGCATATAATTTCTGAACAGAAGGGGAGGATGTTTTAGCCAAAACATGTGACTGAACTTATTAGGTTTATTGCAGAAGGGTCTTAGCCATCACACAAAGCTTGAGATAGAAGATAATTAGGAATGAAAAGTAAAAGAAAGTTTAAAGATGGTGAGGCAGGGGACAGTTGGGGTATTCAAGGATTATAAAATTTATTGAATATGTTTTTCTTTACTTTCTCACAATGCTTGTTTTTATTGCCCATGGCAGAACCCCAGAAATCTCTTTGCCTCCAAGGTATTTTATTCCAGGAAGACATCTATTATTAATTCATTTCTTTGTGACCACACCATTTTTTAAAATCTCTTAAGGGATACCAATTTCAACTTTAGTGATATGTTACTTTGGTGACATTTAAGTTAAAGAGTGCATGTTATGTTCTGAATAAGAAATAAAGGAAAATAACACTCTGGGTATATGTTTGCTGTGTTTGTTTTCAAACAAGGATACATTAGAAACTACTAATTTATAAGGGATTAGAAGGAACTAGATCAAGGGGATAGGAATATGAACAAGGCTGAGTATACATTGAATAAAATTTTGTCTTTTGAAACCTATCATTAATTAACAAACGGATTAGATCAAAATATACAAAAAGCAAAACTTGCATTCAATATAAACAAATGTATTGCTCACCAAACTGAAAAAATATCCAATTATAATTAATTTAAGTAACATTTGTACTCAATATTCTTACGCTGCACCATTAGTAGTCATAAATACAAGCATCTGACATATTAATGCATCCATACACACAGGGAAATCTTTTATTATAGTTTTTCATTATTATGCGAAGTAAAAATGGCTTTCAGTTTTTGTGTGTATTGCTGACATATATAACTATATATATGCTAACTATTACAAAAGTAACCAGTTTGGGAAAGGGATACACATATGGAAAAAGATCTTACTCATTTTGAATTAGAAGTATCAATATAGAATCATTATCTAGATATGTCTTAGCAAGCAAGCTAAATCTTAGCTGCTCAATGAACAGGCTCAGAAACAATGAGTGTGGTAATAAAGAGATATCTAGGATGCAACTGTATTTTTTTTTCTCAGTAGTACTTTCCAAAGGAAGAAACCAGAGCTACTAGAGAAATGGCTGGTTCAAATTCCGAGTCCTGGAAAGTTCAGTGTAAACCTGGAACATCTCGTTTCATGAAACAAGGAAATGCTCAAATAATTATGAAGTCATAATACTAAAACTGGTTTAAAGTAATTACATTGGTAAAATATGGGACAATATATGTGTGAAACAAAGAAGAGCACTAATAATTTGAACACACTGCTTTCTTTTTTCCTTTTAAAGAAAAGGTTCAGGCAGGAACGAAGGTGAATAGGTAGGCAAGCAGGAACAGAGAGGAGGAGGAAGCATCTTATTTTACTTTTATTTAGTTGTTCCTGTTCCCTCCAGAAACTGTGCTCCTTCATAGGTGGTGGACCAAACCGCTACTCCACCAGGGCCTGCTAAACACACTGAATTTAACTTATACAAGTATATGTACATGTGTGTGCCTATCAAATTCTTAGGAGAATAACAGGTCCTAAGAACCATTTTGTACATAACTTTCAGTCTTCTGTCCCTCTTCGTTTTAGTTCTGTCTCCCCATCCTCTTCTTGTTCTTAGGAACTCTGTACCTTGGGTCCTTTACCCAAAATCATGTCCCTAAGCTGTTAAGTAAGTTATCACCTCTCCCTGTATTATTTAAAAGGATGAAGAAAATATGATACTAGAACTATAAGAATAAATCCTTAATAGTGATCTAAAAGTATGTTTCAAAGTCCGTATCTATACCTTTAAAATGCTACTAAAAATGGTAAAAAGAAAAGCCCAGGTCTGCTCTGCTGATAGGTAAGCTATGTTAACTAAGTTTCAAACAGAGTCCATATCCCACCAGTTCATAAAAAAACTGAAATCTTCCAATTTCTTCTTAGGTCAGATGCAGGTTAAGTTCTTGGAATGTATATGTAACTGTAGATTTAGTCTGACTTTTTCATTATCTTTTAATATGTTTTTGCAAAGACTGAAGTTTTTCTGAATCAAACTTAACTTTCGGTATTTCTAATAAATTTGATTATTTAAAAAGTGCTGCATTATGGCTGATATCCTTCTATTCTCGGGAATTTTCTTTTTATGGTGTTTGGAAGTAAGAAACCCTTCGCCTTTGGACACCCAGAAAGAGTTCTGTGTTACATGCTCCATAAGAAAGAATCAATCTGTGCTAAAGATCAGCAGTAGCAATAGTTTAAGATCATGTCAGTGTTGTAAGGATTTATGTTTACAACAGTTGCCCACAAAACTTTCCAAGGAAAGAGAGGTTACCTGATGTAAATGCCTGTAGTGAATAGCAAGGATGTTTAACCTGCAAGCTGCAGTGCTTGTGATACCAAATACACAGAATGTTTAGGTACTTAGCAGGTAGTATTCATGTATTTACAGCAGATTCAGGTGATGATTTTTGTTGATTGTCAGGCTAAAGTGGCATTCATTCAGTAAATGACCTTTTTGTAGGGTTATTTGCATCAAAAAGCCAGTTGTGTTTTTTTCAAGCTTAACAACCTTAAATGAAAAATGAATGGGTGAAATTCCCTTTGTTCATTTTGTCCATGTTGGAATAATTATGGTAATACACTTGAAATGCTTCTCTTTTCATATGTAGTTAATGTGCTACTGTTATTTAATACATGGTAGCTATTTTATATGCATGCACACACAAACTATGTATATATCTATATATTAATAAAGCACAGCTACTTGTGGGCTTCGTGTTACTGTTTTATAGCAGTCTCTTTCACTGTAAGTTTCACCAAGGTAAATTTTTTCCCAAGATTTTATCCTAAATGCTAAACATAGTACTGGGAGCACCATAGGGATTTAATAAAATATTTGTTGATTAATTAACATAACCCGAGCATTTATAGTCATTAAATGAGTTGTACAAATTCTGTATTCAAACAAATATTAAGGCAATTCCTGATATTTTGAGAGTTATAATCTAAAACTTACTTTAAACCACACTGTCAATATTTTTAGGTATGAGAATTCCAACAACTACCATTTATTAAGCACTGACTTCTGCCAGTTTCTGTACTAAAATGGTTTTTGCATTGACTCATTCGGTGCTAAACTCATCTACACAACGAAGACGTTCTCATTTTACAGAGAAGAAAACTTTCACAGAAGTCAGGTAAGTGGGATAGTCCTGTTGTTGTCATGATTTCTGAACCTCAACTAATCATATCTCCTTTATATCTGTTATCAGAAATATCAGTAGTGCTCTTTTACAATAATCAAAAAATAAAATAAATTCTAACTCCCAAACCAACGAATATGCCCATGGTTTAAAATATCTTCTTACAGGATACAACTGCATTATGAAGATAGAACTATACTATCTGTAGAAAAGGGTGTATAAATGCTATTTTAAAGCATAAAACATCTTCCGAAATTGAGGGTCCATACTTGACAGCCTGTTTCCACTGGGCTAACTAAGTAAAACACAGAAGAGACAACTCACCTAAGCAAATGCTTTAGAGACACTGAAATCACAGATTTATGGGGGATCTGTCATACAGCCTTAGAATATGTGGTCACTGAATTATTTAGCAAAATTGATCTGGAGAGCTAATTATGTCTAAATGAAATGGAAAAGCACAATGGATGCCTGAAAAATTTTCAAGAAAAAGAAAATAGAGCATCGCAACAGAGAAATATGATGCAAAGATTCAGATATTGTGTTTGAGGTTTATGTTATTTCTGCTCACTTCTGCAAGGCATCAACCTATCAAACACTTCAACATACAACTTTGAAACATTTGGCAATGAGCTTGAATACTAGTGCATAGTGCCTGCATCTACTTTCATAAATAGATGTTAGATTCTAGCATGCCATGGTAGAGCAGCAGTGGGGTTAGTTACCTCTGGCTAAGCGCAGTTCATATATGTCCCTCCTAAGGACCCAGGTTCCAGTTCACAGGCCAGAGAACAACCAGGATGAACAACTAAATAACAATAAACGAAAAATGCTCCTTTCACCTCTTTCTTCCTTCCTGCTTGCTTATTTGCCTTCATTCTACCTTTTGCTAAAAAAAAAAAAAAAAAAAAAAAAAAAAATCCCACCATAGTGTATTCTGTTCTGATTTAAAAAACCTTAGAGTATGCTTAAATATCCCATATCTATAGAGTTATTTTCTGCAGAAGGCAGATAAGAAAAAGTGTATGACTAAAAAAATTTCAATTCCACAGCAGGTACATTTTGTAAAATCTATACCAATATTATGTGTAACTTTTCACAGATAACATGAGAAAACTGTCATTATGTAATCTGAGATAGAATTTATTACAAAAAATGTTCTTAGAGCATTTTTAGATATTTGCTCTATGACGGTTTGTTACAATCTTTAAAAATTTGAATTAGAATGATATACTACCACTTTATCTCTACTAAGATACTGATAATTGGAAAGACTTGATATAGATAGAAATTCATATATTGTACTTGATTTCCTTCAGTTATTGAAAATTTATTATTCATGCTGAACTATGGGAAATGTGAAATATTTATGGTTGATAAATTTAAGGCAATTAACCCCTGCTCAGATACCAAAGCACTGATAAAATAATGACAAGGTATTGTTTTCAGTGCTTAGGAAAGAGAATGACATAACTGAACCAGTTTGGAAAAAACATAACATATAAAGAATGAATGAGGTGAAAATCTGAAGATAAGCAGAACTGACAATGAGGGAACATTTCAGGTAGGTGACATTGTATACAAGATAAGGAGGTGGGATAATACAAAGTGTATTCAGAGGACATGACATGATACTGACAAGCTAAATTAAAGGGGTTACACTGGGAAAAGTTAGAAAGGTAGGGCTTTAAATTCTAGATTATAAAACATGTAAACTAGCTTTTCCAAAGTGTTCCATGAAATACTACCAATTTTGAATGAGGTATCCTCCAGCAAAATCAAGTGGGGTAATTGCTTATTTCGTCCTTTTGAATGTTCTGAGAGACTAAGATTTCACAGAAAAATATTCCCTTTTGATTACCCCAGTGTTCTCCTAGTTATATGACCACTGGACTTCATCTTTTTTTTTCTTTTCTCTGTTCTCAGCCAGTGTTTTGCATGCATACAGCTGTAGGCAATGATAAGCCATAAACCACTGGTCTTACAGCAAATATCCTAATAAATTCAGTAAATTCAGAGGAATCTTTTTATGATTGCACTATGAGAAAGAATGGGAGAAACGCACGAAATAGAGAGATCAGAGGGAAATTAAGAAGTTTAGCAACGTATTAGACCTAGTCTGATGGCAGTTAGAAAAGGTAAGAACATTAAGACTACAGATTTAAAAGTCTCTGATAGCAATGAAACATAGATGTACCAGTGCAGGATAAAGATAATTCAGTGAAGCAAAACATGAAAAATCATTCCTTATTTACTGATGTATGTTAAAAGGCTTCAAGAACAGAAGTTTTACCCCTATCCTGAAATTCCATTCAGTATTTTAACAACTTATCTGCCACTGAACTGTATGAATATTAATCTTAATCATCCCTTTTGTGACTGCATTTCAGATTTTCTAATGCATATTTGAACCCTTTGGAATTTCTTGTTAATCTAATTTCTACTGTTTTGTAAAAGACCAAGATAATTTAATCCTTATCAAAAATGATTAAAACCCATAATTATTATCAGGGAAATGGACTGTCTATAGTTTGCATATATGGCTCTCAATTCTATACTTATTAAATTTGAATCAAAGAGAATGTACTGAGAATCATATGTATTAGATTTACTTTAAAATGCTTTCAATATCATCGAAAGCCTCTAATTTGATGTCAAGAAATTATATAATTCAAAGGTATGAGAACATACATTTTTATTGATACAAAATGTGAATTAAAGAAAGTAGATGAAGGAGTCATTTTACTACCTGATTTAAACTCCTGCCTCTACCAGTGATTAGCCATGTAGTTTTAGGAAAATTAATCAAGCATCTGCACCTTTTGAAAAAATCACTATATCGTAAGGGTGATTATATTCACCTCAATGACTATGAATTGTGTTAATGCATGTGAAGTAGCCAGCATAGTGTCAGTCATCAATATACATGAATCCCCTCTCCCCTCACTTCTCAAACTTTGAACCATCCTGTTAACTGAATTTTCAAATTACCTCTAAAGTCTTTGCCATTAATTTTTACTTAAATCATTTTGCCACCTTTCATCTCTGTCCATTTTATGATAGTGATTCTTTCTCTGCAGCAGTTTTTTTCGTGAACATAAAGACCAGGTTTTTATAGATTTATCATTCTCCTTCTCTTTATCACTGTCACCACTGCCAAGGTAAAGGAGCATGGTTATTTCTAAAAGAGCTGATTCAGATTGTAAGAAAATTAGGCCCAGACCTTTCTGAAAAAGAAGATTTGAAGTAGAATGTGTGTTCAGGGATGCAAATTAATGCCACAGTACTACAGACAAGATAAACATGTTCATTTTGTAACATACTTTCATGAGAACATCAGTCTAAATGCACTTCTAAGATATAATAGTAGTTTTTACGATTAGTTTCTTTACTAGAACCTATAACCCCCATGCAAAACTCCTTTCTTTTAATAAAGTGTGGATGCAGAAGCTGGAATTCCTAATATATCCCATAGGCTACCATTATAATTTATATCATTTTTTAGAGCCTTATGGCTTCCCACTCCACTGGAGAAGCATTAGCCTTGTACTCTTAATTTACTGGAGGTTTTAGCACCGCTACACTACTGGATATAACAAAGGCCTTCCTCCAGCAGTTTTTGTCTACAATTCTCTTATGAAAAGAGTGTAGCTACTGAGTCCTAAAACTGAAACATTAGACAAAACTCTCCACCTCTTGTCTTTCCTACACTAACAGGGCACTGGCTCTTCCTACCATGTAAGGAATACTTCCCAAAGAAGTGAGCCTCATAGCCTTGACCTTCCACATCCCAAAATCTAATACATCTTGCAATAGAATAGGTTGGGTTACTTTGATTAATTTATTCATTCAGCAAAGTTATTGAGCACCTATATAGAATAGTGAGAGTACAAGTGTGATTATATACAACAGAGTGGAACAGAATCAAGATCTTTGCATCCACAGAACTTCTGTTGTTATTTTGGGACAATAAATAAGAGAAACTAGAATGAAGGCTTCCTGAGGGTAGACATTTTTGTCCTGTTCAACCCTTTTTATTCCATGAAACAGAACAGAGTCAAGCATCAATGAGGTCTCATTAAATAATTGTATATAAAATAAAAATGATGTATTTTAGAGAGAAGCAAATATAATGAAGTCAAATAAAACAGTTGAGAATAGAATGCAAAAGAAATGCACACATTTTGCATATTACTCTTTTCCACTTCTCATGAGGGGACCATTCTATTTCTTTTTGCACCTGACCAACAATGCAACTACACAACAGTCTCCGAACCTTTTCCCTATTCTTTTGGCATAATTTATCTTGTTATGCCCCACATGAAACCAGCTTATGTCTGTATTTAGATCAATTGTCTCCTTCCAGCATTGAGTATGGTTATGTCTTGAAGTTTCTGTTTCCCTTTGAAGTTTTACTGCATTTAAAAATTTAATCCCAAACATACATTTTCAGAGATAAAAGATCACATTATTTCATTCTTTACTAGCTTCCACCATATCGGGGTTAGGGCAGGCAGGAGAGAGAGAGAATTGCAATGGCCTACCATGATAAGAGTTTTCATTGCCCACAATAACATGAAACACATGAAAGCAATAGAGCAAAGTTTTTTTTAAAGTATAGTTATTACTTTTACAAGATTCAATTTGAAACTCTGACTCATCCTTCATTTTGGGTTTCAAAATGCCCTTTATTATAGTATGATATTTATCTCAAAAAGTAGTATCACTTTTCTGGTGTATATTTAGCAAAAATAAAAGTGAGCAATCCTATATCTGAATTTGGGGAGGTTGAGTATTTTACTGGCCTAAACAAATTGACAACACTGACAAGGCACTAGTAAAGAAGAGGAATGTGGCACTCACATATACTTATTTGTGACCTTCCAGAGGTTAGAGATAAAAACTGTAATTTATATTTGAATATCAAGTAAATGCTTGAAAAGATACATGCTCATTAAGCGTTTATTTGTTAAATAAATAATTCTGGGTTACAATTCATAATAAATATAAAGAAGGAATATGGAATAAAAAATCATGTATGAGGTTTAAAATACTGCTGAAATCTCACAGGGGTGCTGACCAGACCAGCTGAAACAGAATATAAGGAATAAAAGAAAATATCTTTGTGGCTAACAAATAATGGGTAAAAGAGAAGAAACAGAAACTTTCTGTTTAGCTAATCCCTACCAGGCCCACTCAACCCCAGGTGAATTTGAAGAATAATTATAGCTTTGATAAAATTCAATATCTACTCATATTTACTTTATTACATGGAAATGACAACTTTAGCATTACATAATTTACAGCCTTGTAAAATTGCAACATGGACAATCACTCAGTTGCATCAGATCCTCCTTGGGTATCATAATTTACCAATAATATTAGAACTTAGGTTGTGTTTGCTTTTTTGGCTCCGCAGATGATGTCTGTTAACATCCTAGATTTGTATGGTTACATACCGTCCAAACCACTGTTTCCACAAATAGGTCCCTAATATTGAATCTAAGTAAATATGGAAATGTGAATGGGGGGAGGGAAAAAGGGAGAAAGGCAGGGAGAGAAAACAAGAGGGAGAGTGAGGAAGGAGGTAGAGTATCAACTCATATCTACAACTCCAGAGTGTAAATTTTTGAAATTACGTCTTTGAAGCTACACCTATCCACCAGTCAGCTAGACTATTCATCAGCCACTTTAACACAATAAAATTGAAAAATAGGATACAGAAGCTACAGACAGAAATAAAGCTGAATAAGTATATAAGCACTAGTGTGTGCAAAATTAAGACAGGAAAGTATCACCTTAACTTAAAAGCATCCCAAATGGTTCTGAATGCAACTTGGATAATGATATGCTGTTTCATATATATATATATATATATATATATATATATATATATATATATATAATGGCTCCAACACGAGCCGCTGCTAACTGTAATGAATGGTCTTATTAAAATATAAAAATCACTGAGGGAGCATGCAGAAGCAATTCCAGTCTTGGCAGCTTCACTTTACGGGCAGCTCTTGTTTGAAGATCAGTGAAGGGGCCAATTTTTCTTAATTTATGTTAAACAGATAATTTGTGGCTCACTGTAAATCCCTCCCCAATAAAGCTTAACACATTATTAAAATGAAATCAAAATACTGAAATTTAATTAAAATATAAAATCTCATCCAACATTAACTACTAGTTTTAAATAAAGTTCCTAAGCATACATAAATTAGATTTCAATAGTAGATCGTAGTTGAGACTTCATACTTTGACTTGAAGTAGTTTTGTTTTAGGTAACTGAGGAAAAAAAACATGGTAGTTGTATGTTCCATAATTCATATGGATATCACTAATATCCATATGAATAACCACTGATACCCTTACAATAATTACAACAACAATAATGAACAGATTAAGCAGATAAAGAAAACTGACGAAGTCAGACTGAACTTTTGATCATGCCAGTCACATTATGGAAGAGACCTGCTTGCCTTACTGACCATGGGGAGCAAAAAACTGTCCCCTAATTCACTCTTTCCACCAACACCATTATGGTTTGTGGGAGAAACAAGTTCTGAGATTCGGAGGTTGTTTAAAGATTGACCTACTTTTCTTATCTAAATAATATATTCATACATTGAAGTAGATCACTTTTGCAATTGAAAGTGTGAATTGTGATTACTGGCTTAGTAGAAGAGAGGTGGGTGGTGAGGGCCTGTCAGTCAGTGTCAAACATTTGACACAACAGTAGAAGGAAAACCATGTATCCACAGTCTCTTCCTTTAGGAAATATTTTGGTTAAAAAAAAAAAAAAATAGGAGGATCTGGTGGGTGTGGGTATTGACTGTACTGGCCAACAGATTACCCAAAAAAGGTATGTTTAGGAAAGAAGAGGCCAACTGGCAACATTAATTGAAAACAAATAGAAAGAAATCCTAATTTATTATCTTTTAAGGTTTCAAAGTCCATTTGTCTGGATTCCAAATTTTTTTTAAAAAGAAAGAAAAGGACAGAATGGAACTAAGGAGGGAGGGGGAAGAGAGTAAAGGAGAAAAGGAGGGAAAAGGAGGACAAGGAGGATGAGGAGAAAGGAGAGAAGGGAAAATAAGGAGGGAAGGAAAAAAGAAATTTAAAATGGCTTTGAGTCACAGAAATCCAGGAAGATTTCTTTAACAAAGTAACTCAGTTCAGAAATGTTAAAGGTGTAGCTATCACAACTACTGCTTTTACAAGGTCACCAAGTCACTGTTATTATGTTAAGAATGAGTAATGTGGGAGTGAGAAAGCCAAGAAATAAATATATCTAAGAGAGAATTTGAAAGCAGTTACTGTTGGGTCACATGGAGAGTAAATAGATTAAGAGTCTACTAACATTTTAGGAAATTTTATTGCCTTGGTTTTTCTATCTATTTCACAACCTTTGGATTGCTAAACTTGCTTCTCTAAGAATCAGATTCTGAAAGTCATACAAGATCATTATTGGTACTAAGACATGGACAAGGTATGACAGAAACAAGGAAGAACCTTCCAGCACTGAGCCAAGAATCAAACTGAACAACAGACAACATGTGATATTACCTGATGATTACGTACTTTTCATACATTAACGCCGTAAGACTTTGTGTTAACTCCTGTGGAGAAGGCTTTTGTGTATTTCCTTGATAGAAATAAACGAAGTAAAAGGATGTTTGGCTAGCAGAAGGATAAAACTCTAGGTTTCTCTTCTTCTATTAAACAACTAATTTCCCAGCACCTTCACTGTTAAGTGAGCTCATATGACTGAATTCTGACCTATAGAAAGTAGGCAGAGGACTCTGACACCTCTGGAAATGGAAGCGTGTTAACACTTTTCCACCATCCTCCACATAGCCTCTGTTCTTTTATCTCATAGTTAGAAGCAGAGGAGCCAGGGGAGGACATCAAGTCACTGAAAGACAAGTGACAGATGGAAAGAATCAGACTTGAATGACAACATGGAGAAACAGCATTTGTCTAACTTACCACTGGACAGCCTTCAGATCTCCATAAACAAAGCTGTATTTTGGCAATTCAGTAAGATATGGGGGGATTAGCAATTGACCTATGCTGAAGAATACAATAATGCAACAAATAAAATCCTAAAATACTGTATGGTAACCATAAAAAGTCTAAAAATCAATTTCAATGTATTTGAGAGATACAGTTCAGGTATGGTTATTTAGGATATTCCAGTCAATTTGTTCTATCATATCTCAAAGAAAACACATAAATTTTACATTTTATCCCTGATTTGGGACTATACCATCCTACTGATACATTCTGTTAATTGAATTGGATCCTTTTTATTCATCTTTCATGGGTAGTAATTTTGAAAGGCAAGCTTTTGAAAACTAAGATGTGTTTCAGTCTTCTCCTTTGATACATGATGAATTTATATGGTTGATTACTTTTAAACATTTCTTTGTAGCTTGTCAAACTTAGTTTCATATTCGCCACACACACACACACACACACACATACATATATACATACTATCCAGACCCAGTCTTGAACATAGCCCTTGAGCTTTTACTGGTCTGCACCTTAGCCACCTCAGCCACCAGAGTCAGTGAGTCTTCACTTTATTATTAGAGAGGTTTAATCTAACCAGATAAAATGTCAATAGAATAACCATGTTCAACATGCTATTACTAATTAACTGTATCTATGAAAAGAGAAGGGGATTGGAAGAGTTTTCCACAACCAACATATAATAGATGGTAGGTATTATTTATAAACCTGAAATCTGAAAAATACAGTGCACTCTCAAGACTCAAATTTCACTCTATCTCATATATTTCACCAAAATCCTTAATAGTATCTTTGTTCATTAGTCACTCTGCTTATGTTTAATTCCTCAAAAAATATGCGTGTCATTACATTCAAATACAGTCATGCCTCGCTATATCGTGGTTCACTTATCGTGGCTTCACTGTATCGCAGGTTTTTTTTTTTTTTTTTAAGTCTAATTCTGTATCACGGAATTTTCGCTATTTCGTGGGATTTTGCAATACATATACTTCACTAGTGAGTACCCACATAGAATTTTATATGTTGATAAAATTACATAGGTTTACGAGTGTAGAACGTATTTATGAGAGTGTGAGAAAGGTTAATAAGATCGTGGGAAGGGTTTGTAGGAGTAGGAAGGGTTTATAAAACCTTAATATATATATATATAAATAATAAGATAAATTATAACTCCGCTACTTCGCGGATTTTCACCTATTGAGGGGGTCTCTGGAACTTAACTCCTGGGATAGGTGAGGGATTGCCATATACATTATTTTGTCAGTAGATATTTTTTAAGTTAATTATTTTTCCTAATGTCAAACTAAGCACCTTTTAACTCTGTGGTTCCCAAACTTGATTCCATATTTAATCTACCTGGAGATCTTCAAACAATTTCAATGCCCATGTATCTCTAGACAATCTCATTTCATAGGTGTCCAGTGAAAACTGACTACTAGGAGTTTTTTATTCCTTCAGATAATTCTAATACTCAACATAGTTAGAAAAAAACTGCTTTAACTATATTTCTAGTTTTTAAATTCTCCAGATTTCATTTAGAAATAATTCTATAAATCTTTTGATACTATATTTCATAAATATAAAAGGACTATAACTCGAGTGTATTTAGGCATTTTAAGTAAGATAAAATTTCTAAATCATGTTGATAAAAATACTCAAATTGAGGAAACTCAAATTTCCTTACAATAAAAAAAAGATATGGTCCACTATAATCAGTACATATTGGTCATCTGTGTTTTTATGGGGGAATATATCCTTTAAAAGGGATCATCTAAAGCAATTGATTTTAATGCTTTTTTAATGATGGAGGACAATAATTAATCATAACAGAATCAATAAACATGGCTGTATTAAAAGTGGCTAAAATGCAAGTTTAAAATCTTTATTGAAAAAAGTTCCTTAAAATAAAACTTCTATATTGTGATGAACAGATAATTCTCTTTCCTTACAAGCAATATTGTATAATATATGTCATTCTTTTTGCTTTTCAATTTTCAAAATGTTGGAAAATGATACTCATATAAATCTAATCTTCCTTGTTTCCCCATAATTTTAACAAATAACTTTGGCAAGAAAACTGAATTTAAACATGGTCATAAATTTGCAAATAATATCAATTTTTTTCTGGCAAATGGCTAATTTTTAGATGAAACTTCTAAGAAAATGTTGCTAACATTTTATTTTCTATAAATGCAGCTTTCACCTTTTCTAGCAACTTTGTACTTCTTT
This sequence comes from Solenodon paradoxus, assembly GCA_004363575.1. Classification (NCBI taxonomy): domain Eukaryota; kingdom Metazoa; phylum Chordata; class Mammalia; order Eulipotyphla; family Solenodontidae; genus Solenodon; species Solenodon paradoxus. The sequence goes on from RJWH01000086.1 coordinate 91,689, forward strand.
TTCTACCTGAACTTCTTTTACAAGAGACAGGTACAGTATATCAATCATTTTCTTGCTGTGCCTAAGTGAAGATCATGTTGCTTCACTTCAGAAAGAATTTCCTGATGCTGTCTTTAAGTAAGACATCTTATATCAATGGAAAAAGCACTGTGAAAGAATGGTAAAAGTCCTGATATATGAGAAAACAAAAATCTGGTTTGTGGCTCTCATACACATTATCTTTGTGACTGTCTACTTGGGGAAAATTCATAGTGCTTCTCTCTGCTTATAGTTATTTGAATATTTTCCTCATGATGATTTACAAAATATTAAAAATTTTAAGTCACTTATTTAAAAACATGTATTTCATACATAGTATAGTACAGATATGACAGACAAGATCATTTATTTTTTTCCAGGAAAAGATTACATTAACTGGAACTGAGGAATCATACAGCACTGAAAACATTAATATAAAAATAAACCTTGATAATTTTCACCAACAATACTCCTTCACAGATATTTCACTGAAATTTTTCCTATATTAAAATGTGAAAAATTTTGGTGCTTTGCTGCTACCAATAGGAAAGAAAATAGATGTAAGTTAAAATCTATTTTCTATTTGTATCATTTTATTTAAAAAATGCTATGTTATTTTTGTCACATATTAATGTTGGAAAAATTGTAGAGAGGGAAAACCTCTAACTATTTTCAGGTTAAGTTTAGCCTAATTAATCATTCTGAAAAATACTTTATTAGGTTAATTATTTCAAAAAAAAATCCGAACACTTAAAGTTGGAATTTATGTTTAAATATACTAAATCGGCTGGAAGATTGCTTTTTCAGAGATCAGTTCCAAGATGATAGGCTGGTAAAGATACTGAGTTCACCTCCCCATGAGCACAAGAAAATTACACTCATTTAAGTACTACAGTCATTGAAAAAAACAGAACTAATTGACCAGCACTGCTACTTGAAGAGAGCAAAGATATCAGACAGGGTAGGAAAAGCCAAGATACCCTCTCAGAGCAAATACTGCCCAGTACTGAGACTCTTGAATTAGGAACAACAAGTGATATAGAGACTCTTACTGAGGTTGAAGAGTCTTCTACATTGTTATAACACTGTGTTCCACATCTGAAAACTGATTAAAGAGCATATACATTCTGATATGGAAAACAGAGAAGCATTCTTCTGAAGAACAATGGGACTCTGGGGGAGCAAGACAGCACCACTGATGACTATGATGCTGCATCAGGGCCCTGAGGTCAAAAAACCCTGCACATTCACTATCAGATCTTTGTAGTATCAGACACTTCATTATCATGGGGTTATTTGCTAGAGTCCTTGTAAGAGCATTTGCCCAGGGTACAACAGGCAGCTGGGCCTACAATTGTAAGCAAAGATAGCTGAATTATGCTGTGAAAAACTTGGTTTATGGTGGCTATCTCAGTTCTCTCAGGTGACATCACAAGAGAGGCCCCAGTTGTTCCAAGAAACAGGAGTTCCACTCCCACCTCGGGTTACTGCTAAACAGCTTTCCACATCTGCCTTCCATTTACACACCTATACACCTTGTCCTGTAGAGTTTTAATCACTGAATCTCGGGGCTTCTTTAGTTTTCAAAATTATTTATTTACATGCTTTCTTAAATTTTACATACATTCCAAAACAGGTAAAATTGAACAATATGGTGGATATATGGATAGTCATTATATTATTATTATACATATGTGTTTCTATAATATACTTTATATGATTTATTATTTCACATAGCTATATGTTCTTCAGGATATTGAATTCACAATTTAGTCTGTGTACATTTCACACCACACCCATCAACAGAGATCTAGCTTCCTTTACTACTACTTTTTATTTTCAGGCCAAGAAAAAAATATAATTTAAATTAAATACTTATTTCAAAAGAAGCTCAGGAGAGTAGAATATATTGGGTATTTCTAAAACAAACTTTAAAATGAATACAGAATATATAAAAATTCATAATGTAAACTTGAGTCACAATTCATTAATTTGCAAAAGTTAAAAATTGGAATTATCAAGAAGAATAAGGTAACTGAAAAGAAAAAAAAGCATGATGAAAGTAAAATTAAAAAATTTTGGATAGCACTATCTTTCTAAACAAAACAATATAAAAAACAATAAAACTAAACAGGATAAAATATTAAGCACACAGGATTTGTGCATAAAAGATAAATTTGAACCTTGGCTCTGACACTTGTATACTATATAAACAGGCAGATTTCTTGGCTTTGGTTGTCTCATGTATAAAATGAGAATAATAAAATCTAGATCATAGGCTTATCTTAAATAAGATAATATATGCCAAGTACTTTAATAGGCCCCATAGAACAATCATAAGAAAATAAATTGAAGAGATAATCAAGTTTCCCTAAAAATAAAAGCCCAGGTCCAGGCAGTTTTTCCCGTGGGTTTCAACAAACCTTCAGAAAAAAATTAATACTATGCTACTCAAATTCTTCTAAAACTTTAAAGAGCAGAGAATACTCCCAAACACTCTCAATGAGGCCAACATAACACTGATACCAAAAGCTAACAAAGACATCACCAAGAAAGAAAATTACAGACCAACATCTCCAATGAACACAGATGAATAGGTCCAATAGGCCTGTTTTTAAGTGGGGTTTCTTTATATCTCATATAGCATCTTCTGGTATTTTTTGTATAACTGGTTTTGTGGTGATAAATTCCTTTAACTTTTGCTTACTAGAAAAGATTTTATCATTCCGTAAGTTCTGAATAATAATCTCACAAGGTATAGTATCTTAGGCTGAAAATTGTTTTCTTTTAGTTTTTTGAAAATATTCCATTCCATCCTTGGTGAGGTGAGAAATTGGCTAACAATCTTATGGGGACTACTTTGATGTGATTCCTTTTTCTCTGGATTCTTTTAAGATTTTTTTTCCTTTATCTTCTATTTATGACATTTTAATGACAACGTGTCTAGATGTGGGTCTGTTTGGGTTTCTTTTATTAGGGACTCTTTGAGCTTCCTAGGTCTGGAAGCTTGAATCATTCAGGTTAGGGAAGTTCTCAGCTATTATTTCTTCAAATATAATTTCTGCCCCATTTTCTCTATCTTCTCTTTCTGGGACCCCAATAAGGTGAATGCTATTTCTTTTGATGTTATCCCATAAGTCTTGAATGCTTTCTTCATTTCTTTGCATTCTTTTATCTCTTGATGATTTGCTTGAGTGCATTCCTCTGCCCTATCTTCTAGCTCACTGGTTCTATCAGCGGCTTCATCCACCCTATTAGTGAGACCCTCTATTGAATTCTCTAGGTCAGCTATTGTGTTCTTTATTTCTTTGATATGTTTGAGCTGCTTCATTTCTTCTCTCTCTTCTTTGTTGTTCTCTTTTCTTCCTCTAGTATTTTCTTGATTTCTACAGGTGTATTTATCATTGTTGCCCTAAATTCATCCTTAGGCAGTTTGTAGATGTCTGTTCTATTTAGATTTTCCCCTGGGTTTCTGATTGGATTTATCATTTCACATATATTTCTCTGTGTCTTTTCTGTTTGGCATTCTGTGGATTACGTTTCCCTGCAGTGATGGTTTTGCGTAGGGTAGTGACTTAAGCTGAGTAAGCCTGAATCTTGCTTTGGACACTGGGAATTCTTGAGTTTTGTGGTGTCACCACAGGTTGGATTTGTTGAAATTCTTATATGAGCCTCTGTTGCTGCCCAAAAGTTCAGTCTGTGGGGTTGGAGTTTGCATGGGGTATGCAGAGACTTCCCCCAGCATCCCAGCTCCAAACCACAATGACCACTTTCTGTTGGCCCAAAATCAGTAATCAAGGTCCTATAGCTCCAGCACAATATGGTGGGAGGTACTGGGCATGGGCAAGTCCCCAACTGCCTTTTAGTGATGGCATTGCCCAGCACAATTTTCTCATGGGCCTTCTGTTCAAACCACCAGGGAACCGGTGCCTCTTCCATCCTATGTCTAGATGCTCTCTTCTGGTTCTGCATCCAGGTCTCACTGGGTGGACTCTCTGCTGCTTTTGAGATTCCTGGGAGGGCTGGTTCTTTCCAAAGTTCCATCCCTTCTGCCATGGCTGGAATCCCAAGTCTGAGTCTGCAGTATACCTCTGAACCCAGAAGTTTTCACCTACTCTTTGTTGTCATGACTGCAGCTGTGTCTCTACAACCTCTATGCCTGATTTTCCTTGGTGCTAGTTTCTAGAAAATAGGTCAATTTCTAGTTTCTCTGTGGGAAGGGCATGATTCTCGCTCCTATCAGGTTACCATCTAGGTTGGAAGTTACTTATATGACTCTCTGCCAGGGATGCTTTACAGAGTTAGAGGACTAAAAGACTTTCATTTGATTAGGGGGTTGGGGGTTCTTTATAGCAACCAGTTCCAAAGGTCCTGTGTGGCTCCCTACCTCTTCTCATTAGTGATCTCACTTGAGACTGTGGCCTGAGCCTGAACCTGAACCTTCTTAGTCTCTCTTCATGTTCCTTTATCCTCCTACTTGTGACACTGGAAGAAGAATTTCCTTGAGGAGCAAATTAAAATCACAACTACATTTAAGCTGAGGCAACAAAAGTCACAGCCCAAGACTACCAGGAAAGCTCTGAGGAAATCTCTTGTGCCTGGTTCAGAGGTTTCAGAATACAGAGCATTATAAAGCCAAGCACCCTCAGCCAAAACCTAGACCTATACTCTGAAACCTGATACCCTAACAGAAGACCATATCATTAAGGAAGAAAAATCATTTTTTACTCCATAAAAATAGAGTGCCAAACACAATGAAGAGAGAGAAAAATATTCCATAAATGATAGACCAAAACAAAACCCCAGGATAATATCCTAATGCAACAGAATTAAATAAACTACTTCATAGCAACAGGTTTCATAGCAAGTCATAATGATGTTCACAAAAATTAGAATAACGGATAGGAAAAAAAGAATGATAATAAATATATAGAAAACATGTCAGTCCAAACAGAATTCAGAGTGCTAAAGAACAAGATAGTTATATTAAGGAACACAATAGAGGAGACTGACAGTAGACCAGAAGAATCTTCCAATTCAGTCAGTTAGCTAGAAGATAGGGCAGTGGAATTTACCCTATCAGGCCAGAAAAGAGAAAAAAGTAAATAAAAAAAAATTAAGATAGCATATGAGACTTATGGGATAACATCAAGAGGAACACTATTCACATTTTGGATCCAAAGAAGAGAGAGAGAGAAATTAGAAGAAATCTGATTTGATGTAATAATAACTGAGAACATCCTGAACCTGGAAAAGGAAACAGACATTCAGATCTAAAAAGCTCAAAGAGTTTATAGGAGCAGAAAAGGCAGTACTAAGAGGAAAATTTATAGCAATTCAGACCTACCTCAAGAAACAAGAAAAATCTCAAATAAACATTCTAACTCTATACCAAATCAACTGGAAAAGTGAATAAGTACACCCAAGAGCCAGTAGAAGGAAAGTAATACATTTCAGAACAGAAATAAAAGAAAACAGAAATAGAAAAACAATACAAAAGAGCAACAAAACCAAAAACTGATTATTTGAAAATATAAACAGAATTGACAAACTTTTGGCTACACTCACTCAGAAAAAAAGAAAGAAAACTCTAGTATCCAGACATATATAAAAGAAGTTACAACCGATATATCACAAAGGATCATAAGAGACTACTATGAAGTGCTATACTCCAATAAATTTTACAATCTATATGATATGAACAAATTCTTAGAATCATATACCCTAAGAAGACTATAAAGAAAAATAAAACTTGAACAGAACTATCATAATAAAGGATATTGAAGAAGAAATTAAAAATCCCCCTAAAAATAAAAGCCAATGACCAGATGGCTTTACTAATGAGTTTATTAAAACTTCAGTGAAGAAATATTGATTCTTCTCAATCTCTTCTAAAAAATAATAATCAAGGAATGATTACAAAAGTTTTCAATGAAGCCAATATTACCTTGATATCAAAAGCAGACAATACTATATGAAATACAGATCAATGTCTGATGAACATAGATATAAAATTGTTATCAAAATATCAGAAACCTTGAATAGAAGCAAAAACAGTTGCTATTAGCAGATCATATTCATAAAAATCTAAAGAGTCCACAAAAAACTATTATATTAATAAATGAGTATAATATGTCAAGAAACAAAATTAACATACTAAAATCTGTTATGCTTTTTTATGAAAACAATGATAAAGGAAAATAAGTTAACAAATAATCCCTATTAAAATAAAAACAAAAAATTAAATACTGAAATAGATTTAAGAAAGGAAATGAAAAACATGATCAATGAAGACAATAAGATAACATTAAAAGAAGTAGAAGGTACAAAAAAAATGGAAAGATATTCCATACTGAAGATTAGAAAGAATTAACAAATTTTAAAAGGCCATGATACCTAAAGCAATACACAGATTTAATGTATTCCCTACAAAAATTCCATGGGCATTTTTCAAGGAAATAAACACATTTTTGAAAGTTTATATGGAATCACAAAAAACTCCCAATAGACAAATCAATTACAGGAAAAAAAGAACAAAAGTAGAGTTATCACACTATTAATTTTGAACTGTACTACAAAGCATTAGTGAGCAAAACAGACTATAATAAATGCAAACATACTTGTTAGGAAACTAGTTAGATTGAGCACTGGATGAAATGCCCTAATGAACAAAGACTATCTCATTAAAGAACACCAGCTGGATATGAGCACTGACTCAGTTAAACTCTCAAGTCCAGAGACCTCTTTCAAGCTCCAGGACTTCCTGAGCACTGAGTCATTTACATATGAAAAGGATGGGAACCAAAGGGAATTTTTTTGTTTATTTTTTTGAGGAAGAAGGAAGAAGTATTTGTTTTACTTAATTATTCACATTGGTTGTTCCTTCTGAGCTGGTTCTTGAGTTGGGGGGTCTTTGGGATGTACGTATATATTTTATTGCAGTAACTTTTATTATACACATTAAAATAAACTCATATGTAAAGTTTCCTCATATGTGCAGATTCCCCATTTCTCAGATGGATGTCAATACATCTCACCCTCAACCAAATCTGCAAGTTCCTAAACATTGTACAGTGGTCTCCACCACCACTTTCCCCCTTGAACCATGTTCCATTCCCTATTTATAAGCTCAGTTCTATAGCAAGAGTCCAAAAATTGGTTTTGTTTCATTTTTTCCTTTATTTTGTCTACTCACATTCTAGCTATAAGTGAGGTCATCTGGTATCTATCTTTCTTCTTTTTACTTATTTCATTTAGCATAATCCCCTCTAGATTCATCCATTTTGGTTCAAATGACAGGATTTCATCTCTTCTAAGGACTGTGTAATATTTCATTGTGTGTATGTACCACACCTTCTTTACCTAGTAATCTGACATTGGGCACTTTGGTAATTTCCAGTTTTTAGCTATTGTGAATTGGGTTGCAACAATCATAGGGAGCATAAATCTCTGTTAATTGCCAGTTTTCTTGTTTTTTTAACATTTTGGGTAAACACCCAGGAGTGGGATGGCAGCATCATATGGGATTTTCATCTTCAACTTTTTGAGGAATCTGCACAGTTACAATAGGGGTTGTATCAATTTGTACTCCCACCAACAGTGTAACAGTTTCTCTTTTCTCCACATCCTCACTAACATCTGCTGTTTGCAGACTTTTGAATAACAGCCAATCTCTCAGGTGTAACATGATATCTCATCTCATTGTTGTTCTGATTTGCATTTCCCTTATAGCTGAGGCGTAGGAACATATCTCTTGTGCCTGCTGACCATTTGTACATCCTCTTCACAGATATGTCTCTCAAATTCCTCTTCCCATTTTTTGATTGGATTGCCTGTTTTTTCACTATTGAATTTCATGAGCTCTTTCTATATTTCACTTTTATATGTTTATTTCTGATAATTTGTATTAGCAGAAATATGAAATACAAATATCTTCTCTCAGTTAGTAGGTTGTCTTTTTGTCTTGGTGATGTTTTATTTCACTGTAAAGAAGTTTTTTTAGTTTGATTTAGTCCCAGTTATTTTTCTTTTTATTTCTCTTGATGCTAGAATTGAGTCCCCAAAGGCTTCCCTAGGGCTGATGTCATAGAATGTCTTCCCATGTTGTTCCAAGAATTTTGTGGTTTCTAGTCTTAGTCCAAGTCTCTAGACCATTTTGATATAATTTTTGTGAATGGTATTAGAGAGTAATCCAGCTTCATTCTTTTGTATGTGGCTGAAACATTATCCTAGCACCATTTATTGAAAGGACTTTCCTTGCTCCAGTGTATGCTTTTGGCTCTTTTGTCATAGACTACCTGACTGTAAGCGAGTGGGTCAGTTTCTGGTGATTCAGTTCTATTCCACTGATCTGTACCTCTGTTACTATTCCAGTACCATATGGTTTTGACCACCAATGTTTTGTAGTATAGCTCAATGTTGGGAAGTGTTATCCCTCCACATTTGTTTTTTTATCATAATTGCTTAGGCTCTTTGGGGTCTTTTGTTGTTCCACATGGATTTTAAGATTCTTTGTTCTTTTTCATGGAAATAAGCCTATAGGATTTTAATAGGGATTGTATTAAATCTGTACATTACCTTAGGTAAGATGACCATTTTAATGATGTTGATTCTTCCCAACCAGGAGATGATTAGGGATGTCTATTTGTTTTAAGAAGGACTTGTAGTTTTCATTTATAGGTCTTTCACCTCCACTATTAAGTATATTCCAAGATATTTGATTCTTTTTACTTTTATTTTAAACAATGTGGTTTCAAAGGTTATCTCTTGATTATAGTGACACAAGAGGCCAAACCAATGAAAACCTAGGAGTCAGACAGTAATCAGATAGTCCAGTCTCAAGCTGATTAAGTAGGAATTAGATGACACACATGTGCAAATAGGGTAAAACCCTGTTCTTAGATGACTTCCCTCATTATATTGTATTATAATAAAAAAGCTTTGTGGTTTTACTCTTTTCCCCTCCACCATGTGTTTCTCTTAGGCATCCTGGGAAACAACATGCCAATCAAGAGTTTGGTTATGTAACTCTACCATCAATCAATGTGAAAGATAGGAGCAGACTCTGCTCTAGGGGAAGGCCTAAGGGAGACCTAGTAGTGAATATAAGCCCCAGAAAGGAATACACAGGTTGCTGAACTCACTTGGGCAGCCTATCCTCCCCTCAGAGGATGTGCTATTTCTTTAAATATATCTGTGGCTCACCCCAGTATGGGCAACCTCTTCTATAAGAAAGTACTATCTCCTTTATACTGACAGCAAAATACACTCAATATAGCTCATCGTCCCCTCTGAGGACATACTATCTTTTTTATATCTGTATCTGAACCCACTTAGGGCAGTCCATTTTCCTCTTTGAGTACATACTATCTCTTATACAGTGGAGACTGAACCAACTCAGGGGAGGCTGTCCTTTTCTGAGAATGTGTTTTCTCTTTAATAAACCTACACTTCTTTTGCTTACAATAAATCTTTTGCAATAAAACTTCTTTTACACATCTATGCCTCGCTTAGAAATTCAACGCAGAGTACTAAAGAATTGGGAGAATAAAACAAACCTGATAACATCTGATCTGATCTATCTGGTAACATAATGATCAGTGAATAGATCTGAGTCCCCAGAAATTAATTCATAAATATATTGTCAGTTAATTTACAAAAGTCCCAAGAGTATCTGTGGGGAACGGAAGTCACTTAAATAAGTGGTGCTGGGAAAAATAAACTGCTACCTGCAAAATAATGACACTAGATTACTCTCTAACACTACATGCAAAAATTAATTCAAAATAGTTTACAGAAACTTGGATATAAGACCCAAAATGATAAAATAGAAGAAAACATATGCAATCCACACCATAACATCAGTTTAAGAGAATCTTTGGGGACTCAACTCCAGTAGAAAGGGAAACAAAACCAAAAATAAACAAATAGGCCTAGATCAAATTAAAAAGCTTTTATACAGCAAAATAAACATCAAGAAAAAAATATCTTACTGAATGAGAATATATTTATACATCATACATATGACAAAAGGTTAATATGCACAGTATATAAAGAACTCATGAAACTCAACAAAAGATTAATATCCCAATCAAAAAATGTTCAAAAGACCTGAATAGATACTTCTCAAAAGAAGACATGAGGATGTCTAACAGGCACATTAAAAAATTCTCATTATTACTTATCATCGGGGAAATGCAATCAAACCCACAATAAGACATCACCACTCATGTGAAAATGACCTATATGTAAAGTATAGAAACAATAAGTATTGATAAGGCTGTAGAGAAAAGGAAAAACTTCCTTGTACACTATTGGAGGAAATAATGTAGTATAGCCACTTTGGAAAAGTATAAAAAGATACCACAAATATTAGAAATAGCTAATTTATGACCCAGCAATTCCATGTCTATGTATCTATCTAAAGAATACATAATCATTAATTCTAAAAGATATATGCATCTATATGCTCATTGCTACACTCTACAATAGGAAAGAAATGGAAACAATCTAAAAGCCTATGAATAGATGAATGAATAATATATATATATATATATATACACAATGGAATACTACTTGACTTTTAAAAAAACAATGAAATCCTTCAATTGAGGACAATAAGAATGGACCTAGAGGAAATTGTCCAAAGTGCAATGTGTCAGAAGGAGCAAGACAAATAACAGATGATCTCACTCTTATGTTAAATATAAAGAAATAAAGCAATCAAAAGATAGCTGAAGACAAAAACTAACCCCTAAACACAATAGAACTGACTTTATCAGGAGGGAAAAGTAATGGAGGGTGGAAACAAAGAGAAGACTATTAAAATTTGGGTAGTAGATATAGTGTGTTATCAAATATTTGATGAAAAGTGAAATTACACATCTAAAACAATGTTTCCTAAATGTCACCTCGATTAAAAAAAAAAAAAGATTGCTTATTCAGTTACATAAGATATTTAACTCCCCCTTCACTAGAAATAAACTCAAAATTTATTTTAGGCTAAATAAATTTATGAATATTCCAAGTTGACCAACATTGCATTCAGATTCTCTTGATCAAACTTTAGAAATGCTTTTTTCTGACCCTAGATCCTGACATTCCTTTCCTCAGAGCATTTACTTTAGAAAACTTATCATTTTAAATTATCACCCTCCCCTGCCCCTGCCACTTACAGATATAAACCCTCTCCCAGACTCTTGCCAGTTTTACAACCAAGGAATATCTTTCACGAAAACATAGACTACTGTTTTTGTGGGAAGATAAAATCTAATTTATCAGGTAAGTATAAATTAGCAAACACAGGTGGCCTAGTCACACTGACCAATCTCTCCTTAAAAGTCCTTCAGTACTTTTCCACTAGTTCACGCAGGTTCTGCAAATATTCTTACCCTGTAGTTTTAAGGGAGTTGAGTTCAATCTTTTATTCTATTGTCTTGAGTAAAGTCTTCCATTTTAAACTCAGTTTGATGCATTTATTTTTCAAACAAAGTCATTGTTGTCTACCCACCAGACTCATAGTTTGTGTATTAGTACTATTTTATTACTTCTAAATACATTTTAATTATGAATTTTTAAAGACCTTTATTCCAACAGGATAGAAGATGTATAACCCTGTGGACTTACTGAAAGTATAGATAAGTAAAAGGAAGCGAAAGATGAGTTTCATGGTTATTTTAATTTAAAAAATTCCAATTAACAAGCAAAAGCTTGCATTTATATAGACAACAGAATCCAGAATTTATATGAAAGTGTACATATTTTGAAAAGTGTCCTAAATATCTGAATATTTCAAAGGAAATTTAAGAACAAGGGTACTAAATTATTCATATGAATGAAGCAAGTGCTTCATTTTACCATTCCATTTTTCATTAAATACAACCATAGTACCTTTCCACATGATGATTTTTAATCCCTTTAGACTGGTAATGGGAAGTAGAGTGTACTAATTTATGTAAAATGCTCCAATTGCTGAGATAACTGACTCCTTTTAACATTTTGTCATTAATTATAATAGACTTTTAATTACCATTGGAAGGTTTTGTAATTAGTAACATCTAGCTATATAATCAGTGACCCTAAGCTCTCTAATTGACATAACACCTAAAAATTACTCAAAGCAAGTTGTAATGTTGCTTTTTGTCAAGAAATTCAGTCTGAATTACACTTGTTTCGGGGAGGATGGACTTGTGAAATCCATCAAGGATGTGTTGTAGCTCAGTGCTTTTTGGCACACCTAAAATTGTCCTTGAAAAGACTAGAAAAGGAAATTCACGCACGCACGCGCACGTGCACATACACACACACACACACACACACACACTAGTTTGGAAACATAGGTTTATGTATACTATGGACACACTTATCTAGAGGGGTTCCGAATCCTTTTATTTATCCTGCTGTCTTCACAGTGAATTACAAACCATTAAAAGATAATAATGTGCTTTTCAGTGATACAAACAGTAAAGCTGAAGAAAGACTGAATTTAAAATTTTTGACAAGATCGATTTTCCCAATCCTTGTAGCGTTCAAAAAGGTTAAGCACAAAACACATTCTAAGAAAAAAGAATTAGTGGATGTCTAAAAAAGAAAAAAAAATGAACACTATGACAACTATGTATGCAATACTTTTTATGTCATCTACAGTTAAGTATGCTACAATTACAATTATGCTTGAACTTAAAGATAAACAATGTATTTTAAGTACATTAAAGGGGCTATTTTAATACACTTAGTTCTTTACCTAATTATTTCTCAAACATATCACATTGAATTAATTTAATTAAATGGTTTTATACATTAGAGAGCACTTACATTTTACAAAGCAATTTCTAGGATAATGTTTAAATATCAGTAATCTGCTTTAACAAAATATAATACTCTATGAAATGATAGGTTTTATAAGTATCTTAGTAATAAAATTATACCAAAGGAATAGCTATATACTCAGATGTTCTTAATTGTATGAAGTTGATTTGGTACATTAAAATATTGCTATTTTCAAAATGTACAAAATTCATCAAAGTAAATGTTACCTTTGAAAGGAAAGATAAATCATATCTTTCAAAAATTTTCTTATAATTAAGATAAATCTAGAAGAAAAGGAATGTTACATACCTTACAAAAATTATCTAGATGATATTTTATATAGCTTTATACGCAGTAAGTTTCAAATTCCCAGTTTGGCATGTTAAATTTTTGGAAATATTTTCTTTAATTACTATTCTAATTTTTAAAATTCCCTTTTATACTTTTGTTTCATGTTATTCCTCACTCCCAGTCATGGCTTTGGGTTGCTTAATAAGAATATGGCTATTAAATATGGAAAATCAAAACATCATGTGCTATGAAAATTTCAGCACAAGTTTTGCTGAATAAAAGCTAATCTTATAATGAAGAAATCCACATATTATATTATGTACATTTTCTATGGCAATATCAGAAGAATAAATAAATGTTGTGTCATAATCAGTATATTCTAGCATTGTGTAAAGCTGTAATGATTATTGTGCAAAAGTATAATCATTTCATTTAGACAGGAAGATCAGAATATTTCTCTCAGAGAGCTGCTTTTATCTCAACAATTATACTTCTCATTATAGGATTATTAAAAGAATTCATAAATATTCACTTGATTATTTCAGTTAAATACACTCCTTTTCATGACTAGAAGCATAGACAACTTAAAATCTATTTAATAAATGGTTTAATAGCTGATATTCTGTTTAAACTTTGTTGGGATTCTTCCTCAATAAAATAGCAATCATCAGAGTTCATAAAACCTATGTATGCTTCAAATATTAAATAACTGAGATTAAAAGATTTTTTTAGTTGAAAACATACTGAATTGAAAACAACTATTGGTGCACCCTGGTGGTCTGGCAGTCTATTATGTTATTGATATAGTTCGACTACAAACCAAGGTCCCTGGTTCAAGACTCTGGACCAGGAGATCAACCAGTATGAAGAACTAAATAAAATATATAAAGTGTTTCTTCCCGCCTCTCCTTCCTGCCCACCTGCCTCTACTTCCCTTCATTCCTGCCTGGACTGTTCCTTTAAAAAACAATAACTGAAAGTAACTACTGAAATATTAGTTACTTATATATAATATTTGATGTCACTATTCAACTTCTCTTTGAAACATCTTCCCAAGACCATGCCAAAAGTGTTTTTATTATTAGTAAGACATCTTAAAACTTTTCTGAGTGATGGTGATTATATTTATCCAGGAAAATTTTAGCATCATAATGAATTATTTATGTATTTATTTATCTCTATATTTATTAAGTTAATGAAGACTTATGAAGAAACTATATTCATTATATTAATTAGCAAATACGTTCTTTTCAATACAAGTAATAGTTTTGAATCTTGCATTTAGAGAACACTGTTTATTTGCAACCCAATTAATTGCCTTATGAATATAAAATATTAAATAGAGACATTTTAACAGAAAAATATCTGTGCTTCCCAAATCTTTTGTCTGTCTCCAGTTGTCTCCTGAGATAGTTACAAATAAAGTTCCATGCACATGCCTAAAAGCAAGGCAGTTAACTTAGAAAACTGGTTGGAATTTCTACCCTTCATTTTAATTTGCTTTAGTTAACTATATTCAGTGTACCAGTATATATTAAACTATGTTGAACAATTCGCAGGCAGAGATAATTTCTTTATCTACTTATTCTCAGTGACCATTTAGGTCCCATTGATTTGACTTCCTTTTTTTAATTTCTTGTTTGAAGTCATATTTTCCAAATGCTGTTCTGCACTAATTTCTTCACTTTTTTCTTTTTGTTCTACTAAGGTATGGAATTGACTTTATCTTACATAGACCAAATCTATTTTTTACAGCACTATTCTGGCATCAATCTAAAAACAAGTCATGATGAGCACCTTTGAATAATCTATACATCATATCTGAAATACACAATAATAGAACACTTGTGATTTGACAAAAGGCTAGGACATAATTATTTGTTAATTAGTATAGTTAAACATGTAGGATTATTTCTACTTACATGACTTTTTACTGTACAATTTAGAAAGCAAAGTGATAATCACTTTATCTGTAATGGCTGTTCTTGTTTTGGAGCTTATGTTTCAAAATGACACTAATGCTAAACACTTTATATTTAGTGTCATCCTTTATTTCATTTTGTATTCTCCCTAGAATGCAAAATGACAGTGATTCTAAATTAGATAATAATGTATATATATATATATATATATATACATATCAAGACAGTGTTTTGTGCAAGTGTAAGCCCTTAAAAATAAATATACATTATTCTGATCTACGATTATGATAAATAAAGAGATTTTGACTTTTGTAATACTTCTAATCCTACACACTCTTTAAAATGAAGCACTTAATCTGGAACATTGCAGTAAAACTGTGCCTTAGAATATATTTCTATATTAAAAAATAATTTAAAGTTAGTAAGATAATTATATCTTTCTAATAGATTTCTTTGAGAGAAGATTTCTTTAAGAGATAAAACTTAAATTATTTTTTCTAAGACATCATCCTGAAGTTAGAAATTACTAATTTGTGATCTATGTTCTTGAACTAATAAATGATGCTACAACTATTTCTCAAAAAGCCTAATTGCCAATATGACCAAATACCTTTTCCCAATCCATTCTGAATCTTAATGAGCTAGCTCTATAATTAAGTAAATAAAGAAAAAAACAGTCTTTAAAAAGGGTGATGGTCTTTCCTAGGACCAATTAGAGTCAGTCTTATGTGGCTTCATCTTCAGAGATACAAATATGAGTATTGCTACTCAAAGTACAAAACACTAAGGTATTCGGAACCATTAACTGTTGCTGCTTTTCCCTGGATATGCCTAAATTTCCCCTGAAAAGGAAACAGTGGTAGTTTCCTCAGTATCCCCAAAGTGTACATTTAAAATTAACATGCTTTGTGTTTATTTGTGTAGGAATCATTAGGGAAAAGAAGGAAAAGAACATCACATAATTGCATCAGAACCATTGACAAGTGTGAAAATAAACCTGACTTCTCTACTTTAGAATTATGATGACAGATTATGTATTGAGAAGTTGTGAAGAATAATTATGGCAAATATTATTGGTTATATAGGTAATGTACCAGATTCCTAGTTTTATTATTATACTGCCAACCAAGTACAACCAATGTGATGAATATAGTTCTCCTACCTTAGTTTTAACTTAAAGTCCATTTTGAACACACTCCCTGTCTTTTTTCATTCCTTTAACATGTCCAGAGATTTGAGCATTTTTAATTTGAGATTAGGTGCATATTTGACAAAGGTTTACTTTGATATAATATGTCAAATTTGATTAGGATTAGGATAATGGCAGCATCTCATATCAATGTGGCAAGGATGTATTTTTAAATATGTAAGAATAGAATAGATGGAAATATGGAAAAAGAAAGTTGGACTTATAACTCGAGCAAATGTTAAGAAAAATGTCAATTCTAAGCTTCACAAGTAAAAAGGAAATATGAGCATTCTGAGATGGAAATATGAATAAAAATCTTTACTTAGTGTGAGGAAGGCTTTAAAATCACTGAACCCTAGGTATCATTTACATTAAGTTTTCCTCACTATCCTATAGACAGTGCCTAGAAATTAGAAAAATGAACTATACCTCAACAGAAAATTAGCAATACATGAACAAAATATACTTTGAAAATATGAAGATGTTCAGTTATACATTAGATTAGTACAAAATAAACCCCACTAAAATATCAGTTCATACACACATGATTTCAAGAATGTTCACTCTGACCATTGTTATTTAATACTGTGTTGGAAATCCTGGCCAGTGCAATTAGATTAGAAAAGGACATGAAAATTATCAAATTGAAATGGAAGAAATGAACTATCTATTGCAGATGACATGATAATATGTAGCGAGAATCCCAAAGACGCCAGTAAAAAGCTACTAGAAATAATGAACACAGTAAAGTGACTGGTTACAAAATTAAAGTGAAAAATATGCTGCATTTCTATGAACAATTAATGAATTACCAGGAAGAGAACTCAGGGCAAAATTCCATTTACGACTTCAAGAAGAATGAAATACATGAGAATAAATTTAACTGCAGAAGTGAAAGACTTGTTTTTGAAAACTATAAAACTTAAAGAAATTAAATTCTTCAATTGTTAAATTTTTCAAAATAAATAGTTGAAAGTAATCAGAGACATACGCAAAATAATGGAAAGTTTTTCCTGTTTATGAAGTGAAAGAATTCACATTATTAAAATTTGTTCATTTGACCTAAAGCAATAACATACAGATGTAATGCAATTCCCATCAAAATTCAAATATATTCTTCACAGAAATAGAACAAAAAATAATGAAATTTATTGGGAAATACAAATAGTTAAAACAATACTCAGATTGAAAAAAGGAGGTTCCACGTACAACAGAGCAATAAGAAAATCAGCATGGTAATGGAATAAAAATAGACATACAGATCTTTAGAACTAAATTAAGAGCTCAGAAATAAACCCACAAATATATAGACAACTAATTTATGACATATGAGCCAAAACCACACAATGGGACAAGGACAATCTCTTCAATAACTGGTGTTATAAAACTGGACAGCCAGATACAAAAGAATGAAATGGGAACAGTGTCTAACATACACAAAAATAATCTAAAATGGATTAAAGACTTGGATGCAAAAACTGAAAGCAAAAAATACATAGAAGAAAATATAGGTAATACTCTCTTCAACACTGGCCAAAGAGTTGTCTTTAAAAATCCTGATTCCAGTATCTAGAGAAAACGGAAGCCAAAATAAACAAATGTGACTGTATCAAACTAAAAACGCTCTGCACTATAAAAGAAACTATGACTAAAATGAAAACACAGCCACATTATACATACTAAAAGGAGTTAATATCTAAAATATATAAAGAATGAATGAAACACAACAAAAAAATAAAGAACCCAATTGCAAAAAGGCCAAATTTGAATCAACACTTCCACAAAAAAGATATACAGCTGACTAACAGGCACATGAAAAGATGTTCCACATCTCTTATTACTACTGAAATGCAAATCAAAACATAATAAGCTACAACTTCACACCTGTGATAATGGCTATTATGCAAAGACTGGGAACAATGAATTTTGGTGAAAATGAGAAACAGAAACCCTTCTAAACTGTTGCTAGGAGCATAAATTGGTGCACCCAGTATGGACAGTTTGGAGATTTCTCAAAAAACTGAGAATGGAATTTCTATATAATCCAGCTATCCCTTTTCTGGGTATCTAAAAACACAAATGCACTAATACGCGCACACACACACACACACACACACACACCTATGTTTATTGCAGCATCATTTACAATAACAGAAAATCTGAAATTGCTCATAGTCAGTTAACTGGATTAAAAAATGTGGTATATACACACAATGGAATACTAATTATGAAAGATGAATTTCTGCCATTTGCAACAATATAAAGGGACCTGGAGGGAATTATATTTAGTGAGGTTAAGTCAGAAAGAGAAGACAAACATTTTGTGATTTCACTAACGTGTGGTAAATGGAAAAACAAACAAGGAAATGAATCAAATCAAGTAAAAATACACTTTCACTCTAGAAAATCAAATCAGTGGTTACCAGAATGGAAGTGGGCAGAGGTAGATTGGTAAAAGGCATCAATTATACAGTGAAGGACTTAACTGGACTATTGGTGGTCAACTTAAAGTATTAGATACAGATGCTGATTTATGATGATGCATACCTTAAACCTGTATGTTATAATGCAATGTTCCTCAATAAAATTTTCAAAAATTCAAAATCAGGTTTATCAACATTGACTATTGCTTAGATCACAGCAATAATTCATTTCTTGCTTTGCTATGTGATAATAAACTTTGGCTACACCATTCTTTACATTTCTAATTTACAAAGAGTTTGTATAATTGGTGACATTTTAAAAACTGTATTTCTCTGTAATAATTGAGAAGACCATAGTTTATTTTTTTATGGAGTGTAGGGAGATATATTACTGGATTTTCTGATGGTAGATCACACTTACACTCCTTTTACATTTTAATTAA
This sequence comes from Solenodon paradoxus, assembly GCA_004363575.1. Taxonomy (NCBI): domain Eukaryota; kingdom Metazoa; phylum Chordata; class Mammalia; order Eulipotyphla; family Solenodontidae; genus Solenodon; species Solenodon paradoxus. Next base: position 110,782 of record RJWH01000086.1, read on the forward strand.
TGGGAAATATATCAACTAGTCAACATGGCATTTTACCACATTACTTAATGCTTTAAAGATTAAGGCTATATAGAACCATTAACATGACTTTGGGTATCTTTCCTTATCTCAATTCTCTGTATACAATAATTTTTTTCACGCAAATACTTTAAATTTGTCTGTAAAAACATATAACCTGTATTGGGGGGGGCGGAGTTTGCTTGTTTGTTTTTTTAAGGGGAACAATTTTGTTTCCCAAATTAATTTTTAATGACTTAGTTACATCTAATTATTTTCTACTGCTACTCCAGATCGATTCTTTACATTTTTTCTTTCTGTACTCTCTTTTTGCTTATTTCCAGACATATATCTTCCCACAGTTCCAGTTCTCTCTGCATTCTGGCTAAATAACTCCTTTGTTGTCAGCTACAGTGCTAAGAGATTTCTACTGTGGCTGTAGACTGTAGGCTTCTCCAGTTTGGTTACCTTAACTCTGCCACTTCTTTGAAAGAAAACTCTAGGAAATTATCTTCCTTTAACCTTTTCTGTAGGTTACCTGTTTTTTTGTCAAAATTCTGACAGAAAGAGGCCTTTCAAATTTTCTGTTTCTTTCCTTCGGTCAAATTTAATAATTTATAATTGTATGCAGGATGACATAATCTCTTCGTCTAGTTTCAAATGGCAGTTGTTAGTACACTTTTTTCATCTCAAGGGTTTTTTGTTTCCGAAAGCAAATTTTTGCATTTTTCTTTCCTTTTCCTTTTTCCTTTACACTTTAATCCCTGAGTTTCTAGTAAAATAACATAGTTGGAGCATTATCTGTGGAACTAGCATAACTGAATTTTACACAACGTATTATGACTCTGTGCCTTAATTTCCTCTTTATCTATAAAATAAAGATATGACTAATTACAGCCTCACAGTTTTCTTTAAGTAATAATTGAATTAATAAGGTTGGCAAATAGTCCATTCTCTATAACCTTGACTGTTTTATTATTATCTGCAAAAGATCATCATTTAATAAATTCTGGTATTGGCCTGAGATTAACAAGTGTGCTAAGATTTTGTATGTTAGGAAATTTGTCCCCATCCTTGATTAATAGTTTAATTGAGTATACATTCTAATTCTAAGTTTGCAGCCAATTTCCTTTAGCATCTTGACAGTACTGCTACATAATTTTGAGGCACCAGTGGATACAGATAACAAATCTGCGGCCATTTTAAATGCTGTTTCTTTTAATTCTCTGTCATTTGAATGGATTCGTATCTACTTATACTCCTTGAAAACTTAAATTTATTTTCACTGTAGGATGGCAAAGTCTCAGTCATCACTTGCTCAAACATGGCTTCTCCACCAATTTTTCCATTCTGTTTCTATGGTGCATTTTGCTTCTGAGTGAAATAAAATGCATTCAGTAGCCTAACTGTCCTTTAAATTTCAGAGGTTAGAAAGCTGAGGTTGGTAAACATTTAAATTGTGGTTCTCCCACCTGGAAGCCAATTTTGTAAAGCTTCTGTCTTGTATGTTCAAAACAGGAATTTTATGATTACCAAGAGTACTCACCATCTTTTACATTAAACCCACTGGTTAAGCAAGTCTTATACATGCATTACTTTTAACAATAATAAGACATTTTAGGTATGCATGAGCACGTTTAATGTTTATTTCTCAGAGCAAAATGTAGTAATCATTAAAGAATATTGGTATAAACAGAAAGCCACAAGCTAATGAAAAGGTGTTAAGTTATACAAATAAAGTTTTCATATAAATTTAGTCAAATATTAGCATGCCATCCCTATTTACCTAGAAACCTTTTGGAAACATTACTAATATAAAATGTTCCTATGTGCTCAATGAAAGTCTTATTAAACACATATTTCATTTCTCTAAGGGTTTTAGGTAAGTCATACACTCTTCTAAGACTGGCATATGTTAGTACCATATTGTCTCTTACACCAGGCATTATAGTATAAGGAAAATAGTGACTTTGGGTTGAAAGCATCTTTCAAAAATAATTTTTAAACTCAAGAGCAAAAACAAGTATTGTTAGGTATCTTTTTAACCATCAGGAAGCATTCTTAAAGCAGTATCTGTGATATAATGAGATATAGTATGATTGAAAGCCAGTGATTTTCAGTGTCTCTTCTGATATCAGACAACAGAGGAGTGGTCTTATAGTATAAGCATAATTTTTAGATGCCACTATGATGATCCATAAGAGAAGATCTGATGCATCCCCACAGCTTCAATGATAGAATATAAGTAAACCCAGAAATAAATTATAGTAGAACAGCAGTGAAATAAACAACAAAATTTTGAGTCGGATGAGTTCTTGATCACAAAAGGAAAAAAGCTAAAGAAACTAGTCTTTTTGTCCATCTAAGATGAAAAGAATTTAAAAAGCTTTTATATAAGTACCTGGTGCTATTTCCAACCAATACCTTTTACAGGAAGAAATCAGGAAGAGACAAAGCCATTCACCCTTAAACTATAGCAAGTAATATGAGGCTGTGGTACATGGATCTGAGATATTCTTGAATAATCTTGACACAGAAACCCCAAAATTTGGGTTTAAAACCTGTTTCTGATTGAGCACCTGGAGGAAGAGATAGGAGGAACCATAAAAATATAAAGGAAAGATTAAAGTAGGAAAAAGGAAAAAAAAAAAGCTCTAAATCATGTTCTTTACCAAAATTTTGAGATCCATGAAAAACAAGTTCTAAATTAAGCAATAAATGACTGAAAACAAATAAAGTCTAGACCAAAGAGTATGCAAATATATAATAAAAATGGTAAATTTTATATGCTTAAATTGCTCAATGTGACAACTTAGGGAAGTTTTTCATTTATTAAAAGAGTACAAAATGAAGACGAAACTATGATAGTAAAATATGTAAGAAATCAATTTGAAATCTTAGGGGCAAATATGACAACCACAATGACTAGTCAATGAACACAAATACAAGAGATTGCATTGCTTTTTTCATACAAAAACACATTCTGAAAAGAAGCTATTTAGCCCCAGAAGAGGAACAGTAATATGAAAGACTTTTCATAAAATATAACAAAATTGAGAAAAGAATAAAGCTGCCAAAGAAAGCTATGCTATTGGAAGATTTTTGGGGGAAGAGCTAATGGAAATGCATCCATCAGAACTTTCATTTGCTATCCAGATGACAGTGGTTGGAACTGTAGTCTTCCGAATGCTGAGTAGAGGACAAATGTAGCTGTTAATTTTTTTCAACTGTATGCTACTTCCAAATATTTTATATCTGGTTATATAGGCTTAAATGTAAGAGTGGGTTCAAAGTTGGTTTATATTTAGTCAAAGCTCAGAGAAGTTAGGAAATATTTTCAAGGTCATGCCATTACTTAAGGGTTGGTGTCAGAGCCTACGTTCTTATTTTCTCCACTCATCTGTCCTCCTGACACTCTCCTGCTTTTGGTCCTTCCTTCAACCTCTTCTTGCCCCTTATTCTCTCCTCTATCAACTTTCTATTCTTGACTATTTTTATGGGCAAAAAGAATAATAAACATTTTGGAAGCTTTGTTCTTACTCTAATGTATACACATGTATATTTGTGTACATATACATTTACACGTGCATGTATTTTTTATTTATTTTTTACCGCTCAGGCAATTTATCCCATGAATTCTCTCCCTTTGAAAGTTCTCTAGCAAACTGACAAGAGCACTATTTTAGTAATTTGCTCTGTGGTCTACCTTATAAAATGTTTACAAAGTTGAAGGGCTAAACATAATTATCAAATTAATATAATAATGAGAGAGGACTTTAAAAAAATAAAGTGGTTTAACTGCATATACTATCATAAAACTTAGAATGAAAAGAAATTATCTCCCATTGAAAGGAAAACCTGTAGTGACATCAATGAAACTGAAATACATGCACAAATATTTGCACAATATTTTTTCATCAAAGTGAAACTTAATAAGTAATTTATTGAATATTATCTTAAAAAAACACTTTAGTCAATGAGGTTAAAGTTATTTACACTCAACTATTTTCATAATTTTGGTGAACTTCAACATGACGTTGAGTAAAAGATCAAAAATAACTTTGGCAAAATGCACTATATTGTTTTTGGTACTATCTAGATAATTTTGGTGTTAATTTAGACACAAATAAAATAGGATGGTTATATGTAGGATATAATCAAATATGCCAGGTATTTATCTCCTTTTTTTCCTCTTTTTTAAAGAGGAAACGTAATAAAAATATAATGCAACAAATTATATACGCTATTTAAAAATTATGTAATTTAAAAATCTGTACATTTTAAGGTGTTTTATAATAAATGAAATTCACTAGAGATCAGATTCTTATCTGAGTAATTTCTTAAAATAATCCAAAGAAAGGTGTAAGTTAATGGTATCTTTTAATTAAAATGTTGTTAAAATTTTACTAATACAGACACTCTAGAAGGCAATTGGCTATGATTTTTTCCTTTAAAACAACTCACTAGTCCACAAAATATATGAAGTTCATTTTTAGCAAAATATAAAGAGAATGCTTCATATCCTTATCTGTACACTGCTCTTGTTCCTATCTATTTACTACCACTATTTCCAGAATTTATAGTTTAACATTTATCACCGCCTGCACAACATAACTGCTGCTTTTGTAAAGACATATATCGCTGTAGCTATAACTGAACAAATTTCTATTATTGTGTAAATAATTTTGGCTATTTATCTCGGTGTTCACACATAGAAATTGAAATGTGTAAAAGTGGGAGTTATTAAAGAGACCACAAAGGATACTTGCTCTACTTGAATTAAGACCTTTTCAGGATGCCAATTCAATTTCAGAATCTCAAAATGTATACAGTAGTGAAGCCAGAATTACTAAAAAGGGAAGAAGTGCTTAGAAGTTGTGTTCCGGTGAGAATGGGAAAGTGGTGAATCTCATCCCCAGAGATCTAGTTACAAAACAAAGTTTGATTTCCACATCTGGAGTGGGGTCTGAGATTTTACATTTCTAAGAAGTTCCAAAGAGCTAAAAATGCACAAGGAACAAAACTCAAGAGAAGCATGGGTCTAGAGAATTAGTTATAAATTACATAGGAAGACTATACTGCTTTCTTCATCAGTTCTTGATTTATTTTGTGTGGCTGTGAGGGATTAGTGAAGGTAATTAGGTTAAAGGACATTCTCCAGAACCTCCAGAACTTGATAAAGCTCAACTTCCAATGAATTATAAGATACTGTAGACTTAATTATTACACAGTTGTAAGCATAAAATACTTTTCTGGACACATAAAAAGGGTAGTAGGCATTACAAATGGTAGGTAACTCACAAAAGTGCAACTTTACATAATAGTTTATCAAAAAGACCTTAAGACACAAATTAATATTTTATATTTTTATTACTTTACAGTAATATTTTCAAATTAGGCATATGGTCACTGGCTATAAATATCATCTTTGTTATTTAAAGCAAAAGCTCTGGACAAACACATAAATAAACTGGAACATAGCTACAATGGTTAACCACAGAAGATACTTTCTAGTTCATGATGCGTAATTTTTTCTCTGTGTGTTGGATAGTACAGAAGTCCATAGCCCTTCAAATTGAATAAGGAAACTAACAACTGTGAATTTGTACAATCTATTAGCAACCCAAATACACTAAGATAAAGGAATAAAAGACAATGAGGTTTTCATCTTTGATCAAGCCTTGTGTGATCAACAAGTCCCTCAGAAGTGAAAAATCTATTCAATTTTAACACTCCCTTAAAAAATAAGCCTTTTTAATGTAATAGATATAAATGGCATTTCTTGTCTTCTCAATTCCTTAGATTATTATTAACATCAAAAGAAACTGACTTTGATACAATGGTACTTATATTAGCTTCTAAACCTTGTATCACACAGTTATACAACCAATTTAGAGAAAAAAAACCACTATTTTAAAATTCGCATTACTTCCCAAAAGAGAAGTATTTATTGGTCAATAGAATTTCAAGTCTGTACTTTCAAATGTTTGGCCTGACATTTTTGGTTTTATTCATCTTTTTCTGTGCCAGTCTTACTATCAGTACAAAATAATTTTTTTACTGTTTTGCAATTCAAAGTACACACTGAAATTGATTGGAGAGATATAAAAATACTCATCAGCTCTCACTCATGACAAATGCAATTTTTATTTCTTTTGGCAAAGTCAAATTATCAGAATTTTTTAAATGTTTCAAATGATTCTCAGATGTATATGGTTGAGAATCTATGGGATAAGAAGATTCTGCTATTGGCTTAATGTAAAAATTAAGTTCATGAGTAAGGGAACATATCTATTACCTTAACATCCATTATCAAACAAATTTGCATGGATCAAAGTGAATAGGTAAAGGAGATTTTGCTCAAAACTATTTCAATAGAGGAGAGAACCATGAATACAATCTGAACTCATCTTTAGAGACAAAGAACAGGGCAGTTTTTTAGCAGGTGAATTAGGACCAGCTATAGATGTAGATGCCGGACATCTATTGTAATACTGCCCATAAGTTCAAAGAGTCAGAGAAAGAATTTACAATTGCAATTTCTAAAGTAAATGCAAGGAAAAAGAGGATATTACCCAGAGTCAGTGAGAAGCCTATCTAAAGTTTAATCAAACCGAGGGTAACATTAGGCTATCATGGGCACAGATTATGCAAAATTTTTCTCCTATAACCATGATTCTCAAACTTGACTGCACATATTTAGTCTGGAAGTTTTATGAAAATACTTATACTTGGATCTAACTTCAGAATAACTGACTTAAATATTGTTTTGGGAATTGGGTTTACAATGTCGTCTTAATGATCATAAAATGCAGTCAAATTTGAGAACTATTATATCAAGAAAATGGTTCTGTAGAGGTTATACAGATGTGAAATAATTAATCTCACAAAATAAAACTCTAGCATGGCATTGCTTTTTATATATCAAATATCAAACATGAAAGCAGTACACTTAGAAAAGAAAGCATTCTTACTTTATCTCAAAGAAAAGAAAAAAACAGAAAAATTAAGTTTGTCTGAACTAGAAGTTAGAAAGTCAAAATTTGCACAGAACAAAGTGAATAGGTAAAGGCGATTTTGCTCAAAATTATTTCAATAGAGGAGAGAACCATGAATGCAATCTGAACTCAGTATACCTTTTAAATGAACAGACCAACTGAAACAAATTTTTATAAACTTTTAAAACTATTTTCCTCCATTTTGTACCTGGCCAATTCTTGGGTACTTTTGCATAGCCACAATCCCATAAACTTCCTTACTTCTCGACTTATTTTTTTCTCATTCAGACTATACTTATCCTCTATTTGCTTCATATTTCTTTATTTAGGTCCCTATTCAAAGTGGAAGGCTTATTTGTAATAATGTACTAAAGGATCAAGACAGTGCCTTTTCTGTAGGTAATATTCACGCAACTCTTTACTTTGGCTCAGTTCAAAGCAGACCTCCAGGCACTTCCATAAAATTAGCAGGATGATTCTACTAAAACAATACCATATGAGGATGGGTGAAATTAATTTAGTCCCTCCCTCCCTCCCATCCTCTCTCTCTCACCCCATATTCTATTAATTCCATTACTGGAGTAAACAAACTCCACTGTAGGTCCCTAACTTTAGAAGATCATATTCATCTGTGAGAAATTGATGAAAGCTGGGAGCAACTTCATACACATGAAAAAATACCTGTATCCTCAAAACTTTGAACATAATTGAACAGTATTTATATATTCATTGAAATCTATTCACATATTACTCTAGTGCTATTTGACTCTGAATGATCAATGAAAGGAAATCTTTATCAAATTCAATTAATGACATCAATTTAAAAAAGAAGTTTCTCTGAAAAGAATCATGCAGACAGACACTCTAAAATAAACAACAATATCACTATTATTATATTATTCACATGGGCACAGATTAAATTTTTGCTGATGTAAAATACTTTTTTAAAAGTTACGTAATATAAAGAATGGAAAAATTTCACACTACAGCATTTCCAAACACTGATAAAGCTTAGAAATAATTGTAAATAAAATGAACAGGTTTATTAGATATTTATGCATTTGTTTTCATACTCAATTCATTTTGTTATTTCCATTACTATGAGGCTATTATTATTATTTTTTAGTTATTTTCTTTTGATATTTAGCTTTAGCAACACTATCTGAGAGGTTGGAAATCTCAGTGACTACTTGCATGAAGCTCTGACTCATGAAGAGGTAAATTCAGTGTAGTGTGTCATGACAGGCTGAAATGGAATTCAGGCCATGTGAAGGTAAATTTTCCAGCCGCACTAGCACAGATTGAAATAACTCACTCTTGACTGCTGCTGCAGAATGTGTCAGTCTATATATCAGACTATAGCTATCAACCACTTTGTACTGCTGCCTGCAGCAGACACGCCAAGATTTCAAAATAACAAGGGGAGGCTAATGCATTTCCGTAAAATAACGTAGAGTATTCAAAGTTTCACGTTCTCTACTTTTCTATTACAAGTTTACCAGCATATTACAGACACTACAGTATCATATGCTCTATGTTATGCATATAGAGCCTCAGATAGCAGGTAGCATCCTACATAGACCAGTGTAGTCACACAACATGTGTAAGGTTCTTTAGATAGATATCAGTAGACTGAAGTAATTGGAGGTAGAGTGTTAATATGTCTTTCCCTCCTACAATTTTGCAATAAGATGATGTGGTACAATAAAATTCATAGACCATACTCTGATAATTGTAGATTCATTTATAAGGAGAAAACAGTTATAAAACCAATTTTTCTAGACTCAATACAGTCTCCACTCTATCTACAGAGACTCAAAGAAAAACATCATAAAATACTTGCTCTTAAGGCAGATGGCAGACCTATTCAAACTTCTAACAAACCAAGGAGTTAATAGAATCCTCCTCAATAAAGTAGTAAAAAAAAAAAAAAATTATTCATTTAATCTTTTCTGAAAAATGTTAATTTCCAGGTCATGCTAGATTTTTATACCTTATTCGAGTAGAGAAATGTTGGTTATTACCTTTCTAGCCAACCAAATATCATCAACACTATTCATTTCACCAAAGAAAAATTATTGTAAGACGTCATGCTCATTAATGATTTTATAATATAGATTTTGATGATATTTAAAGTACTTAAGTACTTCAAACGGTATTTCAACCTACTTATGTAACTTCCTCTGGAACACAGATTGGGGAGCAACAAATACTTATAGTAGATTCACTTTACTGTATATCTGTCTATACCAAATTTTTCATTATAAAATTCTACAAATTACAAGATGAACAATATGATATCAAAAACTTAAATGAAAAAATTCTCTATATTATAGGATTACAGTCGTTCCTTGCCATATCGCGGTTCACTTGTCATTGCTTCACTTTATCGTGAGTTTTTAAAAAATATGTATCTAATTCTGTATTGCAGAATTTTCACTATATCGTGGGATTCTGTGGTATACGTACTTCACTAGTGAGTTCCCACATAGAATTTTATGTTGTTAAAATTATGTAGGTTTAAGAGTGTAGAAATGTTTAAAAGTATATGAAATGTTTACGAGAGTGTGGGAAAGGTTAATAAAAGTGTGTGAAGGGTTTATAAGAAGCATTTATAAGAGAATATGCAGGGTTTATAAAGCCTTAAAATATAAATAATAAAATAAATTATAACACTGCTACTTCACGGATTTTCACCTATGGCGGGGGTCTCTGGAATCTAACTCCTGCAATAGGTGAGGGATCACTGTATTTCGCATGGTGTTTCTGCATACCACATTAGTTTTTTTGCTCTGGAATATCTTGTCAAAAATGGTTGCACTATAAACAGCCTTAGATGACAAAGATCGTGTCTCCCTCCAAGAGAGAGAACAGATTTGTTTTCTGACTAGGATCTTAAAGGTAATATTTTCTTTAGGGGCAAATGATGGGCAGCTTTGCAGGAAGTCTCACTAAAGTTTTGGGATTTCCTAAACTCAAGGTTCTTTAGCTATGATTTCAACTCAATTTATATGAAATATGTAACTGGATCTGATTTTCCATCATTCTTCATGGGACTTGAAAGGCAAGAGAACTGAGGAGAACATAAAACGCATGTTACTTGCTGTGAGACCTGGGTAATAAAGTCTCTTGTCTCTAGCCTTGGGTCCTATTTCTTCTACTAGCATACATGACACCATAGCAAGCTAACTTGTTACCCTGCAAGTAGTATAAAAGCTAAGATACTTCACAGGTCTTAAGAGGTTAGAGAGAAAAGTATAGAATCTATGATTTTATCAGGAGTCAAGATAAACAACAATTGAAGCATCATATTTATAAACAATTTACAAAATAATTCACTCTTTCCTACAATTTTAACTAATGGATGTTATATAAAAAATGTAATCATTTCTCTCACTTTTATCCAATGAAATATAAAGAAATCTTAGAAAATTGTAATACTTATAGATAGGTTCTACTTTATTATTAGAATCTACAGTGACAAACAGAAGATTGTAAAAGTGAAACCAGATATTTGGCACTGATATTAATTTGAAAATATTCAGATATTTAAGATAATATTTTTCTTATTGCATATATATCATAATTTTATTGGTAATTATTAGAATTGAATTATTGGAATTATTAGAATTTTTAGATTACCTTAATACTACAATCAGTTTAAAAAAATTTAGACAGGTTTTTTCCTGACTGTAAGTCCCTAGCTGCCTTTTACTTAGGGCATTTACTTTAGAAATACAATACAAAGGAAAACACAATATAAAAGACGAATTACATATGGAGGAAAAAACAGGTTTAAATAATTTCAACTTGCAAAGAGGGATTTTGATTAAGTTTTTATGCAGTTCCATTAATAAAACCTAAGAAATCATAGAGAGGAAAGTTTAAAGTATGATTAAAAGATAGGGAACAAAGAAAAGGAATAATTAAGCAATTCTCAGGACACAAAGAATTTGCCAGTGGGGTTCCCAAGGGATCAGCACTACACATTGCAATTCAATATATCTCTAAAACATCTGTATCTAGGAGGAAAATTTACACGTGGTTAGTTGGGACTTTAAAAATCTAAATATTCGGTTTTGGGCAGCAAATGAAATTCAGCCTGAGTAAAGTATGTCATGTTAAAATGATCAGTTTAAGCTATTTATACTCACTGGTAAGTTCTAAATTGGTTGTAACCTCTTAGAAAATTGACCTGAGTCATCTCAAGAATTCTCAATCAAGACATATCAAAGTGAAAGAGAGCTCATTTATATTAACAGTCCAAGTAAAAGAGAGTTCATCTTTCACTATGACAGTCGTAGCCACATAAGGAGGGACAGATGAGTCTGATAGATTATTCCTATATCTGTATGGGAGTCCCCATTCTACTGCTGACCTATGTTCAAAATCTGGGAAGCCATTTTAATACTCTTAAAACTCCAGGAACTAACCTGACCACCAAAATAATCCTAATTAGGTAAATAAAAATAAAATCAGTGACTGGGCAATTAAGATACCCAAGATAATTTTTTAACATTAATTGAAACTAATTAGTTCACTCTTAACATACAACACTCATTCTCTAATCTTGCCTATTGACTTTTCATTTGATTATCTGTTGACCAGAATAAATCAATTTTCATTACAACGTAAATAGCATGACATTAAAGATTTGAATCTTTTAAAAGGCATTGAAAAGGTAATTTTAAAGAAGGCATTGAGGGGAGGGTTCTGATAAAAATGTAGTCACATTGTTATTTTGAAGTAACAAAAATGATAACACCTATATGAAAGACTAGCAAGCTTCCATACTGTTATTTAATAGTTGAACAAAGCAAACGTTACCTATTTTTTGTATCAGAGAAAATTGTCTAAGTTCTCCCCTAGGACATTAATTCTTAGTCAACAAGGAAAAGGCACCTTTGTATGAGAAATGGGATGTTACCTTTCAAAAATATCTGACTGTTCATGAAAAATTGTTTCCATGTTCTTAGTAGAAAGAATGTTAAAAAAGGAGGATATCAATCCTGGGCCACCCTTGGAATAAAATAACTAGTATTATAGGTTCAGGAGTTCTCTACCTTCTACCCTAAGTGGAACTTGGCTATGAGAACAGAAAAATCATCAAAAGCAGTCACCTTGTGGCAAAGGCAGAATTAATTATTCTAACAATAATTGTTGATTAAAGACACCAATACAGAAGTACCAGAGAATAATAAAATAAAACACAGCACATTAAATAATAACAAAGAAATGGTATGTGCCATCCAGAGCCTTGTCAATGAAAAGGAGACAACCTGAAACTCCAAAGGTAATACAGGATCAGATTTCAACTTAAATGCAAAAAGATTGTGAATTTTGTTCCCAAATTCTAGATAAGAGGATAGGTGCTAGACAACTAAATAGCGTAGTCTGAAAAACAAAATCCATCACAAATAATTACTCTCTTTAAAATATTTCCATTCCAGAAAAAAACTCATCATTAGGCATACTTCTGACCAACATTTTTAAATTACATTTTACATATTGTTTTCAATGACTCACATGTTAGTTGGTTGATACCCGTTTTACACCAATTGAAAAGAGTTTGATTTGGTCACTTGGTACTATTATAGTTAATTATTTAGCCTTTGTTTTCAGACATCTCAAAAAAATCAATTTTTTATTCTGCTTTTCCTACTCCATATTGTGCCCATGCCCATGTTTTCTCAAGCTCATAAAGAAAAAATATCTAGTATAAAATAGAATTCTATGTCTGGAAAAATCTGCTATTGAGAAAAATGAGAGAGATAATAACCGTTTGTTACTAAAGTTCAAATAAGAAACAAATAAGTAGTCTATTTTTATTTTGTGTCTATGAAAGGAAAGAGTCAGTACTGGGATAATTAGCCTAATAATTTGGATAAAAAAATATTGTGTTGCCTAAAATTTTCACAAACTTGTTTATTGTCCTTATAATATTTCAGCAATCTTGTTAGCATAAATTATATATTATGTAAATGAAAGAGTCACAACTGGGATAATTAGGTCTATCATTGGAATAAAAATATTTTCTCCTGAAATAGTTTACTAAATTGAGCTTTATTTAATTTTGTTTGAAATATTTCATAATTGTTACCTATGCAGTTTACTTTGTTAGTATAAATAGGACATGGTGTAAATGGGAAGTACATCGAGCTAATTATTTTCAATGGAACTTGGCTTCCAAAGGTTAGAAATGAAAAATATCTCTTATAATGAATTCATCTAACATGATTTTTACTTCCTACTCCACTACCTGGCCTTTAGTTGACATTTCAAGAGAAGGAGGTATTCCAAGTCAGTTAATTTTAGTTAGTTAAAGTTTCTCTTTCAAGCAGCCAAATATTTTGACAGAAATATGTCCATCACTGCCATGAACTGAGGTTAGGAGAAAAGTGAACCCAGTGAGGAGAGCGAGTTGAAGATAAGCAGAAACAGGACCTGACGCAGAGGAACTAGTAACAAGAAAGTGAAATAAAATTGAGAAAGATCTGTTCTGCATTCCTCTGCTTTTTGAAACATATATATTTGATATATTTAATCTGTACATAATTATTGAGAGTCAATAAAATGAACAACCACCATATGATTTAGGAGGCTGCAGTTATGTAAAAAATTAAATAATTCTAATTTGTTAATTTATAATTGTCTTTTTTCAGTTTTACACTCTTCTATTTATCTCCTCCTTCCTTGCCAGCAAGTTGTTGTAGTAAGTTATTTTTGCTGACAATGTCCCTGCCTGTGCCGTTGAATCACCTTCTCATGTTCTGTTTTAAACGTATTCTGAGCAGAGCTATAGATAAATTATAATGGCATTCATTGGTTGGGTTATGTCCTTGTAATACATAAAATGTTCACACATATTCTGTATTCTATTATGATAATACCATGTTAGGCTACTGTTAACTTGCTGATTACTAAATACTTGTAAGTCATTATGACACAGTATAATCATGTCTAAAATAATATTAAACAGGGAATGAAAGAGGCTCACCTCTGAGTTACATGTCTGAATACTACTGCATAAGTTTTGTACCATATTTTAGCTAATCTGTGGCATTTTTATGCTTCTGCCAAGTTCTCAGTCACATTTTATACTTGAGGTTATTTCACCATATATTGTCTTACAAGGATTTGAAGGATTTATGGAGTAAAGGGAAACTCCAGTGTGCACGCCTGCAGGGAGAAAGCAGTCACCAAGTGTGGCACTGCTCCTACACCATCTTAGGGTTTTCTTCTCTTGGAATATTGAAGCACAGGTCCACTACTTTCCCCTCTTTAGTTCATATCTCTATAATCATTGTGAAGTTTTCAGATCTAATTTTGTCAGCTGAAACAAACTCGCCCTATTGAAGTCAATCAAAAATTAGTGACATTTAGTTACCCTATTTTTCTAAAAGATGCTTTTTGTCATTTTTTTCCCTTTTATAAATCTCTTTTCCCAAAGCAGTCTAAAATGGGCTGTTAGCTAGAACTGACTCCCATACTTGAGAGTCTATTCCCATTTCAAGATTTCATCTAGATTCAGGGAATCCATCAATGGAATATTACAAGGTCTGATTTCCACAGTCCATGCACAGTATATAAAATTTCATATATCATGTAGCTATATGAACTACAAGTAAATCTTTTTAATATATATATAAAAAAATTAGCCTAACAGTTTCCTACCAAAAGCTCTACTTCTCAGATACACACACACACACACACACAAGACTTTTAAGATTGGGGTAGCAACATATTTGTATTGGGGATCCAGGAACTTATGTTTCAAACATGCTTGCCTAACAAGTACATATTGTTATCATAAGTGTTTACATAATATGAGTGTGGGAAGTAAGAGATGGGGCTATGGAGGCATCAAGGAACATTGAAGTCATGTATATTGTGTTAGGAGGGGTAATGAGGGATTCAGCATTAAGCTCACTTATTTTAAACTTGTCCTTGGTCCTTCATTGGCTCTAACCTTGTTGAAATCACAACTCCTCACTCTTGTTAATGGTACCATTTATTTCACATCTCCAAAGTCAGAATAAAACATTTTTAATTCCTTTTTTATTTCCTTTATCTAAACAGTCACTTTTTCAGTCTTGCATAATTCTGTCACTTGACCCTTAGATAATAGTGACCTTCTAATGGGGTTCTAACACTCAGTTCTTCAGCTCAAATTCTGTATAAGAACATCAACAATCTTTACTGTGCATCATCCCTGGGGTGTGGGAGTGGAGAGAGGACACAGAAAACAGAGGAAAGTATATTTCAAATTGATCTTAATTTCTCATCTTTTCTTGCTAGAATATAGAATATAAGCTTTGGTATTAGAGAATTGAATTTAACTTCTGATTTTAACACTCAAATAACATGACAATACTCATCTAAAATTGGGTATTTTTTTAAATTAAATTATATCTTTCCCAAATTGTGCCAGGCAGAATTTCACATTGTTTTTAATGTTCAGCTAGTAAAATTTTCATTTATTATATTACATCACATTCTGATTTTTTGTGGCAATTATAGTTTTTCTGTCTCTTCTAAGAGTTTATGTTTATTTAGGCAAGGGTTCTATTTTTTCAATTTTATTTGCTGCCCCTCCTCCAAAAGACAGGTAAAACAATTGTCTACTTAGATACGCATTGCTTTTTCTGTAATGTCAAATCAGTCAATACAAAGAAATAAAATCCAGGAGTTGACAGGGATTAAGCATTTATTTCATCAATAAATTGCTTTCTATTACTCTATGAACCATTCAACTCTCCTCCATAGTACTTAATATATGAAATAAAAAATATGTCATTACATTTTAATTTTGTCTTATAAGCACTATGTGTGTGTGTGTTATAGTGGGGAGGTATCATTTCAGAAACATTTTAAAAAATGAAATGAATTTAAATCAATATTTTCTCCAGTATCTCCATTATTGACACTTGTTCATGAACATTTTACCTCATTATGTTTTCTAAATAATATAAATTTTCTTTGATTATTTCCCTCAAAGGACATTATTTCAGGTGATTTATTTTCTACAACAAATCATTGTGTTAAGAGTATTTTACAGTTACCAAGTAGATAATGTATAACAAAATATTGGTTCCTTTACTTAATTGAATCATTGAGAAATATTTTCAGAGACTGATTTCTATGTTACAGTTTCAAAAATATAATAAAATGGAAAGCCTAACATTCTTTACTAAAGTAGACATATCAGATGGATTTGACCCTTTCTATAGATTTTTCCATCTGTTGTTCATTTATCTTGGACTTCAGAATTTTGTTTTTTAATTGATGCTATTAAAGGTTGACTCACATCCAGTGCTCTGTATTTTAGAGCATTTTTAAAGCTAAGATTAGGTTGAACTTCAAGTAATCTTTACTGAGAGAAAAAAAAAAAACTTTCTTGAACCTCATCAATGGAATATTTTCTTTTGAAGTGCATTTCTCCATTTCTCTTCTTTCAAAGGAAAGAGACATTAGTATAATAATGATAAATGACAAAAAGTGCCATGTTCAATTTGTTGCAGCATTTTCTATTTCAATCAGTAGAAACTCTTTAAAAAAGCATGCTTGCAAATTTTATTCACAAAATTTTTCTGGTTGATGTTTACTTGAAAGTGAACAAGTCTCTCCTTTTATGGATTTTGAAAGATTATGCTTTCTAACATTTATCACTGAGAAGTTTAGTGGTAGATAATTTCAGTAAGTATAGATCAATAACTATTATTTGAAAAGTTTTTTTTACTGTCCATAATAAAGGTATTACTCAAAGATCATTTAAATAATGTAAGAAAATCTAGCTAAAGGAAGTGAATTATTACTTTACCTAAAATTACCATGTTTATACTTATGCTTATATAAAAATTTATATTTTTAAAATTATATTAATAATGGCATAATTTCCTTCTCAAAATATCTAAATCATATTAAAATAGGTAAGTTCAGAAACTAACAGATAATTTTATTACTTATTGTGTAGCCACTGTTCTAATGCTCACCTCATCCTCAAAACAACCTGTGAGCTAGAATTTCATGGATCAAGATTTTCAGCCACAGAGAATTTAAGTCATCTGCCCAAATTTAAGTAAGTTAAAGCCTATCTCTTTATATCATTTTGTTTACTAGAACAAGTCAAAACCATAACTCAAACTAACATAAGTAGACAAATTGAGGTTGACTGGTTTATCTGTAGAAGAAAGTGGATGTGTGATTTCTCTTTATGGCTTGAGATTAGACACCTCACCTCAATGACATGTCAGATTTGTCACTTCTGTGATGCTGTGACTTGAAGTACCTGTGGGAGTAAGCGCAACAGCAATGTGTATACACCTGAAAGTGTATGTGAATGGAGGGGCCATCAGAGGCAATGTTAAACAATGGGTGATATGAACCAATGGATAATCTTTTCAGTTTTCTCCCTGTGAACAGACACTTTAAGTACATTCAAATAGCTTCTCAGAAGATTTTAAAGGCATTGGGCATTGATTCACCTTTAATTTATATTAGTCCCTTATCTTAGTTCCTCAGTTCTGCAGGATAATTTCTCCAAATAAACTATTAGCATATAAGTCCTTAGCTTAGGCTCTGCTTTCAAGGAGAAACAAGGTTAAAAGACATATAGAAAGTAATGAGAAAATGAAGCTAGAAATTGGAATAGTTTTTACTAAAACTCTGTATTCTTAAAGTGAATGTTATTTTGAGTTCAGACACTTAATGAAGCAAGTATCTATATGCCTTCAGTAAATGTCAAATGCCTAATGAAATGCATAATTCAAATAAAATATTAAGCTTGTCATGAGAATTGATAATATTTTTGAAATTTTGGGAAATAATATTCATGATTTTATTTTAAAAAATACATGTATTGGTATATGTATATTTTTTACCTATTGCAAGTTTCAGTAAGATAGCAATATTTAAAGAAGTAAAAGCATTTAATTAAAATTAAGAAATACTTTCCTTACAAGAAGTGGTAGAGGACTAGTATATTCATAGATAGTTTATGCAACAAGAGACATTATTAATCAACATATGATATACTTTAAAGAAATGAATGTGAACTAAATAAATAAGAAAGTGCTTTTCTGTGAAATTAAAAATTTAGAAGACACTATATAATAGTGTAATAGTGCTGTTTAGGATATAATAAAATTGTCTTTTATTAGAGTTTACTTGACAATATTTATAGACTGACTCAGATTTAATACTGTTAATTATACCTCAATTAAAAAATTCTAAAGAAAGAAGAAAAGTTACATTGCAAAAACATCTTCCCCAACAACATTTATGCTAGTGGAAAAAGAAAATAATCTTTTCACTTGTAGGGCGACTAATTAGTTTCTATTTTTGTTGTAACAAATTGTGAAAAATGTAATGGCTTAAAATAACACAAATTAATCAATTTACAGTTTTATAGGCTATTCCAGAGTTAGTAGTTGATCAATTCATGATTCTGGAATTCTATGCAATCAGATGAGCATTCAACCTCTCAGAGAGAAGCAGCAAGGGGGATTAGAGAACATTAGGTCCCTCTTATTACATGCATATAGTATAAACTTAGGAAACTAGAGCCTAATATCTTTCATAAACTTAAAAGTAATAGTCCTCAACAAAGTATTAGCAAATTGAATCTAATACTATATTTATATACCACTAACTGGGATTTATCCTAGATATGCAAAATTGGATCAACAAAATTCCAGTAATATACTCCATCATATCAAAATAATACAAAAGAAAATCACATGATCAGATCAATAATTGTAGAAAAAGCATTTGACAACATCCAACATCCATTAATAAAAATTTTCAATAAACTTGTAATAGAACAAAATTTCCTCAACTTAATAAAAAATATCTACAAAAAAAGCTACAGTTAATAGCATAAAGGTGAGAAACTGAAATCATTCCCACTGAGATCAGGAACAAGGAAAGGATGTCCCCTCTCTCTGGTCCTTATGGCCATTGTACTGGACATTGTAGCGAATGCATGAGACAAAGAAAATAAAAGGTATACAGATTGGGAAGAAGAAATAAACTGTCTTTGTCCATAGATGACATGATAATCAATGTCAAAAATTTGAAGGAATCAACAAAAAAGTTATGGTGCTAATAAGTGAGTATAGCAAGGCTGCAGAATACAAGCTTAATACACAAACATAAATAATTTTCCTATACACCAGAAATAAACAAGTGCTATCTGAAGTTAAAATACAATTAAACGCTATTTACATTGGCACTCAAAAACTAAAATAGGTATGAATCTAGCAAAATATACATAAGATCTATGAAGAAAATTAAGCGACTGAACAAAATCAAAGACTTTAATACATGAAGAGTTATTAATAGTTCATGGCTCAAGAATGTAAGTGATGTCAAGGTGTCAGTTCTTAACTTGAAATATATACTCAATGCAATTCTAAGCAAAATCTCACAAAGTTATGTTGTGGATATTGACAAAGTAATTCTAAAATTAATATAGAGACAAAAGGCCCAGAATAGTCAATAAAATATTGTCTTGTTTATTTTTGATTTAGAAGTCAGTCAGGTAGTGTCAGACCTCAAAATTTGTGACTATCCTTTAATATTTTATTGGTAATGGTGAAATAATAGACTGAGCAATGGAATCGAATAGAGAGCACAAAATAGATCCTCCCTAAATATAATAAATTGGTCTTCGAAAAAGGAGCAAAGCTAATGAAATGGAACAAAGGAAATACAGTGGAGTAATGACAGGTACTTAACAAATAGTTAACAACTTGATATCCAAATGAAAACCAATTAATCCAAGCACAACTTTATACTTGTCATATAAATTAACTCCAAATGGACCACAGATCTATATATAAAACACAACACTGTCAAATTCCTAGATGATAGTATAGAGGAAAATCTAGATTAAACTAGGCATTACAATGAGTTTTTAGATGTAAAACCAAAACATGATTTATGACAGAAATAATGGGTAAGCCAGACTTCATCAAAATTTTAAAAATAAGTAAAATTTTAAAAAACTTATTTAAAATTTAGATTTATGTTCTACTAGATACAATGTCAAGACTGAGATCTCAGAACTGGTTAAAACTATTTTCAAAAGACACATCTGATAAGAAGGTTATCCAAAATATACCAAGAACTCTTATAATTCAACAATAAGAAAACAAACATCCTGATTAAAAATTGAGACAAAGGACTTAAAAGACATTTTACCAAAGAAGATATACTGGTGATAAATAAATATATGAAAACAACACTCTACAATATATGTCATCATAGAAATTCATATTAAAACAATGAAATACCACTATACACCTATTAGAATGGCCAAAATTTAAACACTGAAACATTATATGCTGATGAGAATATAGAGCAACTGGCATTATAGTGCACTAATGAGAACTTAAAACTGCTTTAAAAAATAAAAATTATAAAACTAAAATAATATAAGCATATCTCTACATAAATCTAAAAGTAAATGTGATCTAATTGGAGAAATTTAATTATGGATTGAGTATAAGTATCAAGAAAATGTAATTATCACTATGCATGATAATGACATTAAAATGATTTTTAAATGGCCATATATAATAGCATATTGAAGTTTATAGGGATCATGCATATGATATCTTGCTTCAAATTACTTAAGCAACAGAAAAGGTAAAAATAAAAATTATATAATACAAATGCAGTCACACCAGTAACTGTTCATTTGAAATAACAGCATAGGTTAAAATCTTTCAGCTCTATATTTGAAAGTATATTAAGTTTTATTATACAAAACTTAAAGTATACACAGAGAAGAATTAGGAGTATAAGAGGTTTACTTGTCAAAGGTACACTAATTCATATCTACAGATAATTTCTAATTTTTGTGGCAATTTTAGGTCAAGTGTTATCTTCCATAATCCTCCAAGTTAGCAAAATTCTGACTCTTTAAATAATACAGTATTAACAAATATACATTAGCATTTCTTTCACTTATTTCTTTAAAATACATGTAAGCATTTTGGGTTGTTATAAACTTCTGGGGGAGGTGGGGTTGCTACAACTGCTTACTGAGACAAAGTCAAAGATACTTAAAATGTATATATGTGTAGGTCAGTTTCAACCAAAGATATAGCTTACAAAAAATATGAATGGAATTCACGTTGAAGAACATCATATATAAAAAATGCTGTGTAGGATGAAATTAATCTTACGGCATCCTGAACAGAATTCTTAGGAACTTGAAATCCTTGTACTCAGTCTAGTAAGTATCCTTAAAAGCACCTCCCATCCCCACCCGACAATTGTTTTCTGCAGATATTCTAGACATTTCTATTTTTTTCAGAAATCTTTCAAAAAGTTTCTATTGTCATTGCTATTTTAAAGCTACAGAACTTATTGCTAAGTAAGGGTCACCAGCTGAAAACAGAATTCAGGCAAAGAAATATATAAAAGCCTGTAGTATTTCTATCTCCAAACTACTAGCCCAAACTGCCATCTTATGGCCTAATTAGTTCCCTTATCTGATTTTTTTGAGAATAAACTTTTTAATTTAGAATAGTTTGACAATTACAGAAAACTTGAGTAGAGAAAATATCCCACAGTTTCCTTACTTATTAGTATCTTATATGAGTGTGGTATATTTCTCCCAATTAACAAAATAATGTTGTGATAAACCTATTTTTCATTTCCTTAGTTTTTCTGTATTTGTTTTTGGTTTGTGTTAACCTAATGTCCTTTGTCTAAATCCTATCTAGGACACCATATTGCATTTAACTGTGTGTTTTAGGCTTATTTGGTATGACAGTTTTCAGATTCTATTTTTGAGGAGGTTACAATTTTTGAGGGGTATTGTATAAAAAATGATACAAAGTATCAGTTTTAGAATGTCTTTCATTTGGAATTTATCTTATGTTTTCCTCCTGATTATACCGAACTAAGGTCCTATAAAGTAAGGTCACTGATGGAGTCATTCTCATTACATGAGATGAAGGATACTCAGTATGTATGATTAATCATTGTTGATGCCAACTCTGATCATTTGGATGAGGGAGTGTTTGTAAGATTTCTTCACTTTACTCTCCCCAGCCCTAATCCCACCCCCAAACCCCCACCTTTTTGTAGTCTATTCTTTGGAATAAAGACCCTGTGTACATTCTACATTAAGGAATGGGAAGTTATTCTCTACCTTGAGGCAAAGTGCTATATAAATTATTTTGATACTTTTATATAGGAGACTTGTCTACTTTCTCAATTTATGAATAGATTCAGTTACTTATTATATTAGCATAAACACATGAATATTTTATATTTTGGGTTATACTCCAATAGTACTTTTTTATTGCTCTCATTTTTCCATCTTAAGCTACTGGATATTCCTTCAGTTGGCTCCTGTATCTCTGATATACTCTCATCATTAATTTTTTAACACTTTTTGTTGTCACAATATGATGTTATAATCTCATTTTACATACTTCCTACCCCACTCCTAAAAACAGTTATTTCTCCAGGAGTTTTTGAATTGAAGAATGGTATTGAAAACCAAGATCTGGGCCCTGGATATGTTTTTATTACTAGGTGTCCTGTCTTCTAGTCCTTCTCACCTAAAAGAGTAAGGAAATATATTTGCACATACTAACTTGTATATGTAATTGTGTCCATAAATACTTATCTGTGTAATCACCAATATCTATAGTAAGCTAAATATGAGTTCATACTGTAATGTCCCACTCAAACCCATTACTATACGGACACTTCTTTGCCTCTTATCTTTGTTTATCATAACACCCCTCTCTAATACTAAGAAAACTGGCTCCTACCACCTGCTGTTATTTTACTTAATTGTTAAATTCTAGCATATATCAATAATGCTTAAAGGATCATCAACGATACTGCCTGAGAGAAACAACTTACTATCTAAAGTATGATGCTCATATATGGCTTCTTTTGCTTCTGTACTAATTTCCAAAGTAATTCAGGCACCATTGCCTGTCTCCTGCATGCACACGCACACATGCACACACACACACACACACACACACACACACACATTCAGTGTCTTTTATGATATTAGCCATCTGTTCTTCGATTCTCCAGTCCCCTAATTTTTTCTATAATTGCATAATTTCATTTTACATTGGGAAATATAATATTCTAGGGATAGCATCATATATGGACCAGTATAATATAATACAAATAGCTTCATGACCTTAAAAATTCCTCTGTGCTTTACCTATTCATCTCTACTAGTAAACTTGCAGAGGTGCATCAGATTGAGGAAATTTCGATTTTATTTGTAAAATATTTTATCATGGGTACTTTTTAATTTTGTCAAGTATTTTTCTGCATCAATTAATATAATAATGATTTTTTCTTTAACCTGTAAATTTGTTGCATTATATTGATACACTTTTGAATGTTGAACAAGTCTTGCATCACTGAAATAAAAATAGCCCTCGGTTATGGTGTGTACTTATTTTTATATACCATTGGATGTGGGTCGAGGGTTTTTATCGTTATCTTCATAAAAATTTTTTGGTCTGTAGCTTTCCTTTCTTATACCTTATTTTTTTTTTTTTAATATTAAGATAATGGGTAATATTGGCCTCATAGAATGACTTAGAGTAATACTTAAGCTTAAGTTTTCTGAAACAGATTGAAGAACTGGCATAAACTATTTTCCTTCAGTTTTACTGAGACATAATTGACCATAACATTGTGTATATTTAAGGTGTACAATCTAATAATTTGATAGGCATATAATAATTATGATCAAAATAAGTTAGTTGATAGCTCCATTGTACCACATAATTCAATTTTATTTTTAATATTAAGAACACTTGAAATGTAGTCTCAGTGCTTTTGTGCAAAGAGGTTTTAACCATTCTCTCAGGGAGTCACTAGAAAGTCTCCATTGAAACAGTAGCTCCATACCCTCCTGGGGTAACTGCTAACTATCTTAGCATATTCCCCATCCCTAAAGCCCCAGGTCTTGTGTATTGTCTTTGGCTGGAGCTGCTGCCAAGTTAGAAGACTGAATGATTTTTCTGAAGGAGGAGGGTGTGTTTTTGCTGCAACTGTCTCCCAAGAACCATGGGAGGCACCCAAATCATTTTATCAGTGGTGTCTGTAAGGGCAGTCGCCTGCCTTTGGCCTGGAAAATACTTCCTGGGCTTCTCCTTTAGGCTCCTCTAGTCATATCTATGAATCTGCTTAAGGAAAAATGTGACGATCACAGCTAGATTGCTGTTGAGGCAACAGTTAACATACTTAGACTACTGGAAATCTCTGAGGAAAACTCTTTGTATTCCCTGCTTTGATTCTAGCCCTGAAGCTGACCTCAACATAGTGCTGGCTCTAGAGATCCAATCAATCATACTTTCAGTGTAGATGTCACACAGCAAAGAAAAGTCCAGCATTCTGAGACAATCCCCAGGCCTATACTGCAATCTGATACCCTAATATAAGGCCATTACATCAGGACATGAAAAATAATTGTTTACCTTAACTCCTAGAAATAAACAAGAATACCTAAACAGAATAAAGAGTAGAGAAATATACCCTAATTGATGGACCCCGCCCCCCCCCAAAAAAAAATCACCCCAGGAAAATCTGTACAAAACAATTTCATAAACTACAAGCAGAAAATATCAATGCAACAGTATTAATAACTCTCACTGAAATTAGGAGAACAAGGGATAAACAAAGAGATCTACAAAAAAGAGAAACATGAGGAAGTTCCAAACAGAATTCATAGACATAAAGAACACAATAGTTGAACTAAAGGATACAATAAAAGCAGTAGACTGCAAGAATCCTCAAATCAAACCAGTGAGTTAAAAGGCCAATAGAAAGAAGAGAAAGAAAAAGGAGCAGAAACATTATTTGAATAACTAAGAAACTGAACTAGTTGAGTAACTGAGAAAATTCTTAATCTGTAGGAGGAAACAGACATCCAGATCCAGGAAGTTCAAAGAGCACTTATCAAAATAAATCCACATATACACATTGTAACTAAAATAACAAAAACAAAGGTTTAAAGAGACTCTTTAAAGAAACTAGAACCACCTTCACTGCACTCACCAGGCTCCAGTGACCCTAGGCCTCAGTTTCCTGAAAACCCCAGATTACTGAACTTGCCTATAAGAGTCCCAGACCGGTACCTACCCAGCTTCATTGCACTCACCAGGCTCCAGTGACCCTGATCATGTCTGGATCACCAGACATGCCTGCATTAGACCAGAACAAGTGCCCACCCACCAGGCTTTAGGTACCAAGACCCATTTTATCCCTGCCCTGTCACAGCCTGGAAACAGTTCATTCTAGGCTGCAGATCCACTGACTTATGGACCCAACCACCAAGGCTAGAAACAGTGCTCATTGGGCCTGTGCGCCCAAAGCCATCGACCCCCATCCTGCTCAGCTAACACCAGAAACAAGTGCACCCTAGGCCTATGGTCTCGAGGACCCATAAATTACCTCAACACAGACGTAGAACCATAAACCCTAAAATACATAACTGGGCTACCTGAGAGCTATATTCCTGGACTGAACCTGAGCTACCTATGAAATTCCCTGTGTTAGAGCTACAAATCCTTCAAGCACTTCCTGAAAAGGCACCAATAACCCACAACGAGGGCATCCTAAAGAACAGAACCAGCCCCATCCCCACTGAAATTAGGAGACTGGGACCTGCCATATCATCATGTAGATAGGAAAAAGTCTAAGGCAAAAGAAAAAGAAAGTGATAGTTCTCTATTGATGGCAGAAAAGAAAGCCAGGCCAAAATCTAAGTCTCCCCATAAAACTCGAATGGCCCAAAATGAGAAAGATGCCAGAAACTCACCAGAGAAGAACTACATGGATATGGATTGGGGCAAACTAATAGAGTTCAAAATGATACTTATTAAAAAGCTGAAGGAGATACAGAAGGCAAAAACAACTACCCAAAGGCAATTGGAAGCCTTCAGAAAATCAGGGATACATAAAGAGATTATGTGACCAAGGAGACTGAGGCCATGAGAAAGTACTAGCAGAAATGCTACTGGTGATAGACAGTCACAGAATTGCAGATAAACATGGAAATTTCCATAAACAGACTCAATCTTGCAGAGTAATGACTATTAGATATTGAAGACAACACAACTGAAGCCATCCTCATGGAAAAGGAGATGGAAACAATATTGAGGAAAATTAAGAAACCCAACAAGAAATATCAGACACTATGAGATGAACAAACATAAGAATAGGTACCCCTGAGGGGAGAGAGAGAAAGGAGCATTAAGACCTATTTTAAGTAATAGCACAGAATTTCCCACATATCTTACAAAAAGTAACCACAGATGCTCAAGAAGCAGAGAGAAAACAAAAATTCCCAAATGTAAATATACCTACTCATAGAAATATCAGAGTAAAACTAGCAAAAGTCAATGATAAATAAAAATGACTCATGGTGACTAAAGAAAAACATAACTTAGAAAGGCACATCCATCAGGCTGTCATCAATTTTCTCAACAGAAACACTACAGGTTAAGAAACAGTAGAATAACATATTCAAAATACTAAAAGACAATAACTACCAGCCAAGAATAATCTACCCTGAAAATTATCATTCAAATAGGATGGAGAAATAAAGGTGTTCAAAGACAAAAATAAATGAATTTCCTATCATCAAGCCTGTCATTCAAGAAATCTTGAAAGGGGTCCAACAACAGGGAAAACAAAAACTAAGATCCACCAAGTCTCAAGAATAGTGATACATAGGAAGATAAAAGAAGAACTAAGATAAAACTAAGAAGAGAGACTACAAAAAGACATTAAAGGAGGAAAGAAAAACAGGCAACCTATACATATATATAAATAAGACATCATTTCAAAAGTCTATTGTAGAGCAGCACAGTTAGAGACAACCAGTGGACAGGCACAAAATCCAATACTAAAGAGATACATTGCCAGAAAGTAGACAAAATTGATAGAATAGACACTGAAAACCATCCAAAGGTGAAAAACAAACATGAAATTAATCATCAGGCACAGTAAAGCAACAGAGAACAAAGGTTCAAATAAAATCAATAAAGCCTACATTTTAATCATCACCCTAAATGTGAATGGAATGACTAACCAATCAAAAAACAGAGTGACTAGATGGATCAAAACACAGGACCCATGAATATGCATATAAGAAATACACATCAGATCCAAAGATAAACATAGGTTGAAATCAGAAAAACATATTCCAACAACAGTAATGAAAGGAAATCAGGAAATGCAATAATAATATCAGACTAAAGAAATGTCCAACTAAAAGTGTATCATGAGGCAAGGATGAACACTACATTATGATCAAGAGAATAATCCATCAAGAAGAAATAACTATCATTAACATGTTAACATGTATACACCCAATACAAGACCATTTACATATATAAAACAAATACTGGCAGAATTAAAGGTATTAACACAATAATAGTAAGGAAATTCAAAACTCCACTTACACCAACAGATTGTCCAGTCAGAAAATCAACAAAGAAATAGGGCTCTAACTGAAAAAATGGATTGCATGGACCTAACATATATACAGCGTGTTCTGGCCCCAACAAAGAAAAGAATATACATTCTTCTGAAGTGTCTATGAGACATTCTCAAGCACAGAACATATTCTAGGACACAAAACAAGTCTCAGCAAATTTAGCAAGACTGAAATTATAGAAAGCAACTTCTCTGATCAGAAGGGGGTGAATTTAGAAATGAAACAAAAGAATAAAACTGGAACAACTGAAAGATACAGAGATTGAATAACATGTTTCTGAACAATCCCTGGATCATCAGTGGCATTAAAGGTAAATGTAAGACTTATCTGACAACAAATGAAAGTTCAGAGATGAGCTAGCAGGACATATGAGATGGAGCAAAGCAGTTCTAAGAGATAAATTTATTGTCATACAAGTGCACATCAAAAACCAAGGGAGATCCCAAATTGAATCCCTAACCTCACACCTGAGGGAACCAGCAAGGGAAAAACAATCAAAACCACAATTCAGCAGAAAGAAGGAAATAATAAAAATTAGAGTAGAAATAAATGAAATTGAAAACAAAAAGACCATCTAAATGAACAATGAATTCAAGAACTGGTTCTTGAAAATATAAACAGAATTGATATAACCCAGCCAGATTCACTAAGAAAAAGAGAAAACCCTAAATAAAAAAATCAGAAATGAAAGAGGTGATACTACAACTGACATCACAAATTTACAAAGGATTATGAGAGGCAATTATGAACAAATGTATGTTAACAAATTCACCAATCATGAAAAAATGGACAGACTTCTAGAACCCCACAACTTTCCAAAACTGAATCAGGATCACACAGACAACTTACACAGACAATCAAAACCACAGAAATTAAGGCAGCAATAAAAAAAAAAAACTCCCTGAAAACAAGATACCAGGTCCAGATAGTTTCACTAGTGAAGTCCACCAAACATTCAAGAAGAGCTAATGACCATCCTCCTTAAATTATTCATGAAGTTGAGGAGGAGGGAAAACTCCCACATACATTCAATGAGGTCAATACTACCTTAATTCAGAGTTAAGCAATGACAGCATGAAAAAAAGAAAACTACAGACCAAAATCACTGATGATATAGATGAAAAAATCCTGAACAAAATCCTGACAAATAGAATTCAACAGCACATCAAAAAGGTAATACATCATGATATAGTGGGTTTTATTATGGGATGCAAGGATCATTCAACATATGCAAATCACTGAATGTAGTGAACAACAAAGTGAAAGTCAAAAACCATAGGATCATCTCAATAGATGCAGAAAAATTATTTAACAAGATTCAACACTCACTCATAATTAAAAACCTCACCAAAACAGGAATAAAAGGCATGTACCTTAACATAATAAAAGCAATATATTTCAAACCCATAGTCAACATCATAATCATTGGTGAAAAATTGAGAGTCATCCACCTAAGATCTAGAACAAGACAAGATTGCCCACTATCACCATAGTTCAACACAGTTCAGGAAGTCTTGATGAAGCAATAGGCAAGAAAAGCACATTAAGGAATCCAATTGGGAAAGAAAAAATAAAGCTGTCAATATTTTCGGATGTGCGGTATTATACTAAGAAAAACCTAAATACTCCATAAAGAAACTGCTTGAGACTATAAATGAATACAGCAAAGTGGCAGGATATAAAATCAACATATAAAAATCAGTAGTATTCTTACATGCAAATAATGTAGAGGAAATAGAAATTAAGAGATAAATTCCACTCACAATAGCACCAAGGAAGATCAAATACCTAGGAATCAATTTAACGAAAGAGGTGAAAGACCTCTACAATGAAAACTACAGAACTTCAACAAAAGTAATAGAAAAAGATACAAAGAGACAGAAAAACATTTTATGTTCATGGATTGGAAGAATTAATATAATAAAAATATCCATTCTACTCAAAGCAATGTATAGATCTAATACAATTCCCATCAAAATCCCAGGGATATTTTTCAGGGAAATGGAATAAACAATACTGAAGTTTGTATTGAATCAAAAAGGTCTTGTGTAATCAAAGCTATAACAAGAAATAAAAAGAACAGTGGAGGAATCACATTCCCTGGCCTCAATTATATATCATGGACTGATAATCAATGCAGTATGGCACTTGAAAAAGTCACATTTTCAGTGGTACCTTACTGAGTATCCAGTAATAAAGACACATGTATATAGACAGCTAATCTATGACAAAGATGCCAGGAACATACAATGGAGTAAGGAAAATCTATTTAACAAATGATGATGGAAATACTGGAAAGACATCTGCCAAAAAAAAGGAAAAGAAAGAAAAAAAAAGTAAATTACTCATTATCACCATACACAAAAGTTAATTCAAGATGGATCAAAGACCTGCACATAAGACCTGAAACCACAACATAATTAGAACACAATGTGGGGAAAACATTCCATGACCATAACTTCAAAGAGATCTTAATATAAGGAACAGCAAAGGCAAAAGAGGTCATAGTAAAACTAAGCAACTGGGACTACATCAAACTAATAAGTTTCTGCACAGCAAAAGAAACCATCACTAAAACAAAAAGACCATCTACAAAATTGGAAAAATATTCACACTTCATAATCAAATAAGAGATTCCTCTCCAAAATATATTAAGAGTACACACACCTCCACAATAAAATGGCAAATGACCCACTCAAAAAATGGGCAAAAGAACTGAATATCTACAAAAGACATACAATGGCCTACAGACATCTGAAAACATTTTACATCACTCATTATTAGAAAAATGCAAATAAAAACTATAATGAGATGCCACCTCCAACCAATGAGAATGGCCTATATCAAAAAGACCAGAAATAGCAGGTGTTGGAGTCAGGTGAGAGAAAAATGGAACCCTGCTACACTGGTGGTGGGAATGTTAACTTTGAAAAACAGTATAGATTCCTCAAATAAATAAAGATGAATCCACCATTTGATCCAGCAATCCCACTCCAGGGCATAAACCAGAAGATACAGAAAAAAACTATCTGCACCTCTATGTTCATAGCATCATAGCAACCTGAATGCCCATCAGCAGATGACTGGATAAAGAAACTGGTACAAATACTCAATAGAATTCCACATAGCTATTAAAAAAAAAATGAAATTGTGCCATTTGCAACAATCCAGATAGGAATAGAAAAGATCATGTTAAGTGAAATAAGCCCAAAAGAAAAAGGAAAATGGACGGTGGCTTCACCCATATGTAGAACATAATGAAATGAAACATTCAAACAGATAAAACTCAAAGGAATCAAGATGATGGCTGCTAGGGGGTTAGGAGGAGGGAGGGAAGGAAGAAGAGGAAAAGGTTGTGCTAATGGACACTGGACCTCTGGCAGTGTGTGTGATGTGACATTTAGATTGAGATGCAGTTTCAACATCCAAAAATAAATGTAGCATTATGAATTAAAGATATAATAAATATTACTACTAAAAAAAAAAAACACTAGAAAATAAAAGATCACATACAAGGAAACCTCAATAAGACAGTGGATTTCTCAGCAGAAACTTTACAGGCCAGAAGAGAATGGCATGGTATATTCAAAGTACTGAAAGGCAAGGATATTTGATCAAGAATACTCTACCTTACTAGGTTATCACTTAAAATTGAAGAATGAATAGTTTTATAGGCAAAAGTTAAAGGAATTCATCATAACTAAAACAGCCTTGCAGAAAATACTAAAGATATTTCTAGAATATTAAAAGAAATCCCACTTAGAAATGAGATATCCAAAACATGAAATTGCAGAATTGTAAAAATGTGGAATTTAGACTATCTTGATTTCAGGTTTTAAAGGTTAAAGCATATGCTTTTATGTACACTGTAGGTTAACCTCAAAACACAAATCCATAGAAGAAAAAAAAAGCCAAGAATAAAACAAAGGGAAAACAAACACTACATAAAAGTTTTCAAAGTACAAAGAGGAGATTAAGAGAACTAAGGAAGAGCAACAGTCTGCAAACATGCACAGAAAACAAATGCAAAAAGGCAATAGTTACACATATCAACAAGCAATGTAAATGTTAATGGCTGAAATGACCAATCAAAAGGCATAGAATGACCAAAGGAATTAAGAAACAAAATCCAACTTTCTACTGATTATGGCAACATCATCTACATTCTAAAGACAATATGGGCTCAAACTAAAAGGTTGGAAGAAAATCCTACAAACAATTAGTAAACTAAAAAAGGCAGGGACAATCATATGAAATCAAACAAACTACTTCCAGTTAAAAATGTCACAAAGGATAGGGATGGATATTACTTAATGATTAAAGGATTAATTCAGCAGGAAGTTATAACACTTATTAATAAATGTATATATGCACCAAATAAGAGAACATAAAAATACATAAAGCAATTATTAACAGAACTAAAGAGACATTAACAGTAATAAATAGTAGAAAGAGACCTCAAAGCCTCACTTAGAATAACTGATAAAATAACTGGGCAGAAATTAACAGGGAAAAAATAAACAAATGAAATTAGAGTAGATTGGTTTAACAGACATTTACAAAAACTCCAACAACTGCAGAATTCACATTCTTTTTCAGTACTCACAGACCATTCTCAACGAAAGACCGTATGTGTCAAAACAAACCACTGTCAAGAAATTTACAATACTGTAATGATACCAAGTACTCTTCCAATCACATTATCACAAAACTAGAAATAAATCACAAAAAGAAAGCTGGACAATTCCAAAATACTTCTGAATAACTACTGGTTAAAAGTGGAAATCAAAGGAGAAATAAAAAATGCTTGGAGAAAAAAAGGCTATCAGATTTTACGGGAGTATAAATTTTTATGGGAAATTTATAGCAGGTCAGTTGTACCTCAAGACACAATAATCTCAAATAAAGAATCTAACCACACACAAAGCAACTAGAGAAAAACAAGGAAAAATGTAACCAACAGTCATGAGAAGGAATGAGACAATAAATATTAGAGAAGTAAATAAGATAGAAATAAAATAAGACAATTCAGATGATCAATAAAACCAGAAGCTAATGTTTTGTAAAGATAAAGAAAACTGAAAGATATTTGGCTAGGCTCACTAGGAAAAACAGAAAAAAAATATGACTAGAATCAGAAATGAAGGAAAAGCTAGAACAGAGACCTTGGTAATACAAAGAAGCAACAGGAACTACCACATACATCAATAAATTAGATAATCTGCAGGACATGCACAAATTCTTAGAATCATACAGTCTAGCAAGACAGAATCAGGAAGAAATAGAAAATCTAAACAAACCTGTGATAAGCAAGTCAATTGAAGAAGTCTTTCCAAATATAAACTCTAGGCCCTGATGGCTTTACTAGAGTTTTACCAAATCTTCAGAGAAGAATTAATATCTATTTTCACAAACTCTTCCAGAAATTGAAGAAAAGAGAACACGCTTCCCTTTCTATGAAGTAACATTCAGACACCAAAAATGGACAAGGATGTCACAAAAAAGCAAATTACAGACTAATATTTATGATAAACCTAGAAGCAAATAGCCTCAATAAAATATTAGCAAACTGATTTCAACAATATACAAAAATGATCCTTCATGACCAGTGTGATTTATTCCAGGGATTCAATGGTGTTTTGCATACACAAATCTATTAATATGCATTAACTAAAGGAAGTAGAAAAAAATCATTATATTAATGCAGAAAAAATAATTTTACAAAATTTAGTATTCATGTATGATAAAAACTCCCAATAAAATAGGAATAGTGGATCACATCTCAACATAGTAAAATTCATACATTTTAAGCCACAGCTGACATTATACTCAATGATGAAAGACTGAAAGAATTTCCTCTAAGATCAGGAACAAGGCATAAGTGTCCATTCTTACAAATGAAATTAACTATAATATTGGAAATCTGAGGAATCCAAATAGAAAAAGAAGTAAAGCTGTCACTATTTATAGATGGTGTGCTATTATATGCAAAACCCCTAAAACTCCACTGAAACACTATTGTGATTAATGAGAAAATTAAAGTTTTCTGAGTCAACAACAGAAAAACAAATAATCCGTGTTAAAAATGGGCAGATAATGTTAACAGACACTTCTTAAAGAAGACATTCAAATGGTCAAAAGGCACAAGAAAAGATCTATATCTCTTGTTATTAGGAAAATGCAAACCAAAACAAGAACATCACCTCACCTGTGAGAATGGCTATTATACAAAAGATTGGAAATGAATTTTTGAAGACAATATGGAGAAGGGTACTCACACTGTTCATGGGAGTTCAAAATGGTGCAAGTATTACAGAAAACAGTATAAAGACTCCTCAAAAAATGAGAAGAAAAATTCCATAATACCTAGTTTTTCCTCTACTTGGCATTTATGCTAAAAGCACACTAATTTACAGATATATGCAACCCCTTGCTCACTTCATTATTTACAATAGCCAAAAGTGGGAAAACAACCTAAATGCCCTTCGACAGATGAGTGGAAAAAAAGATGCAGTATATATACATAATAGAAAACTACACAGCTATTAAAAAAGATAAAACCTTGCTATTTGCAGGAATATGGATATACATGGACAGAATTATGCTTAGTGAGATAAGCCAGAAGGAGAAAGACAGACATTGTATGATATCACTCATATGTAGTATATAGAGATATCAAACGAGTGAACTAAATTAAACAAAAATAGACTTTTATCCAAAAATGTCAAATATGTGGTTGCAGGAAGAGAAGGTGGGTTGGGGTGGGGGGGTACAAACAGGTTAAAGGGGATTAATTGTATGGTGAAAGAAAAACTAAAATAGTGGTAAACTTAATATATAATATACAGATGGTAATCTACTATAACGTGTACCTTGAACCTATTTAATGTTATAATGTAAAGTTCCTTCAATAAACTTTAAAAATAAGTGACAGTCTATGAAATTAATATATGAACTGTTAGGTTTTTATGTAAAAATGAGAGTGAATAAAACAAATGAAAAAGGCAATCATACTTACAAGTTAGACAAAAAAAATTAAATACAAAACAGGTGAAAAGTCTGTGCAATAAAAATTATAAGGCATTGGTTAAAAAAAATAGAAGATACAAAGAAATGAAAAGATATTCCATCCTCATGGCTGGGAGAAACCAACATTATAACAATGGTCATCTTACCTAAATCAATATACAAACTTAATACAATCTCTAATAAAATTCCATTGGTATTTTTCAAGGAAATAAAACACAAAACATTAAAATTTGTATGGAATCACAAAAATCCTGACTAGAAAAAGCAACCATGAGAAAAAAGTAAAGGTATCACATTCCCAGATTGAAACATGTATATAAAGAAAAAGTAATCAAAACTGTTTAGTACTGAAATAAAAACAGATATATAGATCAGCAGAATAGAATGGCATTCCAAGAAATATACTTACATATACATGATCAGTTAATTCACCTTGAAGAAGTACAGTGTATACAATGGAAAAAGAAAAGTCTTTTCGACAAATGTTGCTGGAAAAACTGGACAGACACTTGCAAAGAATTAAAGTAGATCACTTTCTAACACCATGCACAAAAATTAATTAAAAATGGATGTAACCATATACATAGAAGAAAACATAGGTGATAGATTTCATTGACCACATAGAAATCATTGGGGACTAGATTCCAGTAGCAAGGAAAACAAATCAAAACATAAATAAATAAATAAAACACATGAGACTACATCAAACTATGAAGCTTTTGTGCCATGACAAAAACATCATCAAAACTAAGAAATTTGGGTAAGTTGGTGGTTAGCAGGGTGTATTACTCATATATTGGATACATGGTGAACTTGCACATATAGGCTTATACTATTTTGCAAATCAAAGTTACATAAATAAACATTAAAAAATCTGAAAAGACATAATAATTAATTCATGTGATAAGGCTTAATATCCAAAACAGATAAAAAACTCGTAAGGGCAAATTCATGAAAGAAAAGGTGAGGGTAAGGGACACTGGAACTATCCAAAGTTGAATTTGACATTGTAATTTAAAGAAATAATAACTATTACTATTTAAAAAAATCTTAGGACCCCAAACAACTCAACAACAGAAAAACATACAACCCAATAAAAAATGTACAGAAGATCTGAAAAGACTCATCCCAAGAAAACATACAGATGGTCAATAGGTTCATGAAAACATGTTTTACAGCTCTTGTTATTAGGGAAATGTAAATCAAAACAACTTAAGATATCATTTCACATATGTGAGATTGACTATTATCCAAAAGATTAGAAACAGTAAGAATTGGAGAGGATGTAGAGAAATGGAACACATATCCTGTTGGTAGGAGTGCAAATTAGTGCAAGCACTATGAAAAGTGGTATAGAGATTCTCTGAAAAATTAAGAATGGAAATTCCAGTTATTCTTTTTCTGGATGTTTGCCAAAAACACACAACAGTAATTGAAAGTAATATATGTACCCCTATGTTCTCTGAATCACTATTTACAATAGCCAAGAAATGGAAACAACCTAATGTCATCAATAGATGAAGAAAATGTAGTATATATACACAATGGAATACTACTCAGTTAAAACTGAAAACATAAAATAATACCACTTGAAACAACATGGATGGAACTAGAGAGGATTATGCTAAGCGTGAAATACAAATACCCAATGATTACAGTTATATTTGGAATATAATGGAACAAAACCACCAAACAGACAAAATCAAACAAAACTATCCTTTACACACTGACAAAAGAACAGAGTTTATCAGAGGGAAAAGTTGGTGAAAGCAAAGGTTTGTAGGATTCTAGTGGAGAGTGGTGGAGGTGGTGAGTGTACAGTGTTAATATATATGTAATGAAGAATGAATTTGCACATCTAAAACTTCCATTATTTTGTAAATCAAAGTTACTGCAATAAAACAAACAAAATGAGAAAAAAAATGCATCCAGCTGGAAAGGAAGAAGTAAAATATTCTGTGTGTAGATGACATCATATGTAAATCTAAATCTCTCTCTCTCTCTCTCTCTCTATATATATATAATATTTATATATATATATATATATATGTTCCTTAAGATTAACCAAATGAATTCAGTAAATTTGAAGTATACATACAAAATCAACACACCAAAATCAACTGTGTTTGCATAGACTGACAATGATCTGAAAAAGAAATAAAACAAACAATATTGTGCCAAATTATACTTAGGAACAAAGTTAACCAAGAAGGTAAAAGATCCGCATGTAATCTATCAGACATTTATGAAAGAAACTGAATAAGACACAAAAAGTTATGAAATACATTGTTAAAATGCACAAACTACCAAAATGACCTGTAAATTCAATGCATTTCCTATCAAAATCCCAATAGCATTTTTTTACAGAAATAAATTATCTTACAATTTGTATGGAACTACAAAAAACCCCAAATAGCCAAATACTGAGAAAGAGCAACAAAGCTAATGGCATCACACACTTTCTGATTTCACATGATATTACAAAGTTATAGTAATCAAAACAGAATTATTCTGGCACGAAAACAGACACATAGGCCAATGGAATAAAATAGAGTTAAGAAATAAACCCACAACTATTCTTTGACAAGAGAGCGAAGAATACTCAAGGAGGAAAGTAATCTCAACAAATGGTATTAAATATTCACATGCAAAAGAAAGAACTTGGATCCCTATCTTACACCACTGATAAAAATTAACTCAAAATAGATCAAAGAGTTTAATGGAAAACCAGAAACCATAAAACTATTCAAAGAAAACAGAGAAAAAGCTCCATTACAATGACCTTGGCAATAATTTTTTTTTTGATATAGCATCAAAAACAAATATAAGCAGGAGGAACTACAGCAAACTAAAAAGCTTCTGAAAAACAAAAGGAACAATGAAATGAA
This sequence comes from Solenodon paradoxus, assembly GCA_004363575.1. Taxonomy (NCBI): domain Eukaryota; kingdom Metazoa; phylum Chordata; class Mammalia; order Eulipotyphla; family Solenodontidae; genus Solenodon; species Solenodon paradoxus. The sequence goes on from RJWH01000086.1 coordinate 148,200, forward strand.
AAAGCAACCTACAGAAGGAGAAAAAATATTTATAAACCATGTATGAGAACTTGCATAATTTGTTATATATTTGGTACAACTGAGCAGTGACCTAATATGGGCCTGGTGCTTTTTTATATAAGATTATTCACTATTAATTCAACTTATTTAACAGATATAAAGTATTATAATTCTCTTTCTCTTTTTGTAGGCTTTGGCAATTTATATTATTTTGACAACTGGTTCATTTCATCTAACTCATCAAAATACTGGACATACAGGTATCCATAGTACTTTTTAAATTCATTCACTGCTCTTCTTTGCTTTCACTTCTGATGTTGTTAATTTGTGACTTTTTTTTAACTGGTCAGTGTGGCCAGCGTTTCAGCAATTATACTGATTTTTTTTGAAAGAATTATATTTTGATTTCATTGATATTTATTGTTTTTCTGTTTTCAATTTCATTGATTTCTACTCTAATTTTTATTATTTCTTTTCTGAATAATGTTTCCCTAATGGAAAGGACCTCACTACAAAGGAGGACACTGACGTAATAAACATATAGGTTTTTAATAAATAGGTGGGAAAGAGGAGAAATTTAAACCAAGAGCACAATTAATAATGGTCCATTGGAATAAGGTACAGACTAAATTTTAGGGTAAGCAAATACAATATAAGCACTTGCAAAAACTAAGAGAAAGCTTCCACTGTAAACACTGTAACATAATTAGTTCTTAATCTTCCAACTTCTCTCTCTGAAAACATACAGTGCAACAATTAAAAGCACACAAACACACACACAAGTGATCTCTTCAGTGAAACTAGGACTCGGGGAAACCCTCAAACTTTTGATCTTTCACTCATTGATATAAATTATTAGGTTGCCAATAATGAACCATCCTTCAATTTCTGTCATAAACCCTAACTACTCACTTGAAATTATTTTAATGAACTACTCAATTGCATTTGCCAGAGTTCATTAAAATAATACTATACCATGTAAGTTTTGTTTTCAAAGTTATATCAAACTCATGTAGAGAATTAGGAAATGTTTATTCTTTCTCAATGTTCCAGAAAAGTTTATATCATTGAAACTATACATTTCTTAAAATTTTACTAGAAATGACCACTAAATTAATTTAGGACAAGACTGATGACATTTTAAGCAGTATGTATTTTAAAATGCTGTCTATTCTATCATATAGGTCTGTTTATATTTTCAATATCAAGTTGATATTAGTAAATCATTTTAAATATATGCCTGTAAGGTGAAATTGATTATTACTAAGCTGGAAGTATGTCTTTTAGAATGATCATGAAAAAATGAAGCATGAATAAACAAAAATTAAATATTTTACCACAGAGCTTACAAAGAGGGTGCTCTCTCCTGCACTAGAATAGCAAACAGTTTTGGAACAGTCTCAGGGTTTATTTATTTGAATTACAGAGCTCCAGAGATTTAAATGATCAGCCAAAGCAGGTCCATGGCTAAAATCAAGGTCTTCATTGCAAGAATCTTAAACCTCAAAATATAGCTTGGGTGTATTTGGTTAACTGTCTAAAAAAGAGTCATCTGCTATGTATGCAAATCCTCAAAGTTTTCAGAAGTGGCTCACTCCTATCTAGTAAAAGTTAACACTACACCTATGCAGAAAGATGCTCAAAGACCTCTCCCCCATGTCCTCCTTTCTGGGAGAGGCTCAGAATTTCTGTCCTAATGGTTGAACTGACATCTAGGATCAAATGAAGTTGAGGGTAGGTTGGACTATTAAGTGGGAAAAAAAAAAGTTAAACCCTGAAGTTGCTATAAGAATTAGCTATTGGATATTGAAAGGAGCCATGAGATTAGATTTGAGATTATGTGATCAAAAGAGGATCTGAAAGTATAAGAATAGATGAGCAGGCAAACTTGCTGCAAAAGTGCTCCAAGAAGCCTGAAGAAAGCAGTGGTCCATGCTAAGTGAAATAGAAATGCCTGGGTTATTCTGGCAAATGATAAAGGAAGGAAGAAAAAAGTTCAGAAATGTGATCATGTTAAAGTGAATATATAATATGAAACCAGAAGACTCGCCAGAGAATTATGTTCCTAGGGACAACCATAACCCTTCCAAGGGTTCAAGGCAATCAAGAATGCATAGGTATAAGGGCACTGGCAATCACTAAAGCCAGATCTGATGGTAAGAGGAGTGGCTACAGAGCTGGGATCATTAATATCTTGGAAATATTGAGGTCTTGAAAAACAGAGACAAGGTGGTGAGTCTTAACTGTCAGAAGTCAGGCTGCAAATCATGAAGATTTGTAAGGTTAGAGGGAGAGTGAAGCCTAAAACTGCAGAGAGTTATGGAGTGGTTAATCGAGAACACTGTCCCTAGGGCAAAACAGAGAGACAAACAATGAGGGCACTGCTTACCATCTACAACCAGATGAATGCAAAATTAGAGGAATAAAAGGCTGACAATAGTCATTTCATTAAAATTCCATGAGCAGATTCTGGAATTGAAACAATGTTTAGCTCAAAATTCATGAATTGAAGATGTGACCCAATGTTTGGGAGAATTGTACAAAATTGCAGCAAGTATATACAAGAATAATTCTTCTATTCTTTCCCTCAAGGGACCTAGAGGTCCCTAGAGGTTACTCAGGTGACTGTACAATAAATAAAGAAAAGGCATTACTTAGAGAATAATTATACACAGGATCTGAGTTGACATTGAATATGGTGAAACAAAGTATTCTCATGCTTCCCTTATACTTTATAGAAAGATTAGGGGCTTACAGAGGCCAGGTGATAAATGAAATTCTGGATAACGTCCAGTCTACAGTGTATCTCCTAGTTTGGGTGACACATGAGATGGTCATCCCCTTGATGCTTGAGTCTAAAACCTTGACTAACAACCTGGCAGTTGGTACACACTCGGTATATGTGGTAAGAACTGTCACAATAGGGAACATCAAGTAGAAACCTCTGAAACACTCACTTATGAACCCTGCTTTGGAAACAATAGTAAATCAAGAACAGTGTCATATTCCAGAGACAATGACAGAGATTAATGCCACCTTTAAAAAACAAAAACGAACCCAGGGATGCATGCATGGAGGACCCATCATATCTTCTTTTAATTTGCCAGTCTGGTCCCTGTTAAAACAGATGGGACTTGGAGAATGACTGCACACTACAGCCAGCCAAACCAAGTAGCAGCTCTGGCTTTAGCTGATTTGCCAGATGCTCTGTCTTCACTAGAGCAGCTTAATAAGGTCTCTCATACATGATATGCTGTCACTGATTTGGTTTATGAGTTCTTTTCTATTCTGATCAGAAAAGCAGATCAGAAGCAATTCACATTCATGTGGAAAATACAATATTTACAGTTTTACCTGTAGTTTTGTGAGGCTGCCCTCTTACAATCCAGAGGGACATCACACAGGTGACATCAAGCACTCTGCACAGTATAAGGAAGACTTCCCTAGTACATCAGAGATCTTGATGATTGTGCTCTAGAGGACAGACATTCCCTACAAAGGGTTAGGAACTTGGCACTATTGAATTTAGAATTGATAAGGAGTGAGAGGAAATATCTGCTCCAAAGAAGACAAATCATTGCATTCGGCATTTCCTGACACCGAGAAGAAAGCACAGTGCTTGGGAAGATAGCCTGGGTTCTAGAGGCAAAATATTACAACCCTATAATATAGTTCTGGCTCATATACTAAATGATGTGTCTATCAGTCTCATGCCAACCAAAAAGCATCCTTGATGCAATAAGCATTTTTTTTTTTAAAAAAGGTAGACATCTTATCCAGTTAGTATTATCCTGCTTTTCTCACTGTCATCTCAGAATTTGCAAAATGGACTCATGAATACAAAGGTTGCCAATATAACTATTGTTACTTCAGAATACCAAAACTGCCAGCATCAGAAATTACTAAGCCAATAAAATTACAATGTTCTTGGAGGAGACAAGAAACAGACAGTGAGAGTCAAATCATCAGGACATTTTCTGATCTCCAAGGGTAATAAATTTGTCCTTATAGGTACAGGTATAGAAATCTATTCTAGGCATAACTTTGCTTTCCTTGATTTTAGAGATTCAGTCAATGCCACTTTCGAGTGCTTTGTAGAACTGCCTAATCTACAGTGTGTAATTCCACAAAAACCAACACCTAATAAGGGAACTCATTTCAGAGTGATGGGGTCATGAGTGTGAGTCTAGGACCACAGGACTAACTAACTGGTCATATCATGGCCTGCACTGTCCAAATGTACCACAACCACCTACAGGAGGCACAGCAGAATGTCTGCCTTGGAGGCAAAGTCAGTCCCGACCAGAGCCATGGTTCAGGATACTGCATGTATATTTAAAAAAGACACCTTTATGATCCCAACATGAAGAATACATGGTCCTGAACATAAGATGGAAGTCAAGGTGGCTTAATTTATCATCTTGTCTAATAATCTACTAAGGAACTTGGTACTTTCAGTCTCGCTAACCTGGGCTCTGCGGAGTTAGAGGTCCTGGTCCCTAAGAAGGGTACATTTCTCTGCGGACACAGAAACGGCTCCAGTGAATTTTAGTAGAAAAACTATTTACTATCCTAATAGGGTTAATGACCCTGGTCAGCAGGAGCAGATGGACAAGTTTTCACATAGTTAATGGAATAGATCAGGACGTCAAATGATTAACTTGAGTGACTCTTGGTATTTCCTTGATTAGTTGTAACTTTGAAGGCCATGGAGAGCAATTTGGTGAGAAAATCATGACTATGATGTATTAGATCTGTGAGGACTGGTGATCATACATTTAGACCATCATTATGTAGACCTCCATGTCTTGTTTAAGGAATGGCAGAAGGTAAGAACTAGATGACAAGAGGAGGGTAGAAAACCAAATGTAGTCATGAAACAAACTACAGTGATAGGAGCTGTAGTTCATTCTTCTTTGTGTCCTTTAAGACTGACTTCAAGAAAAAGTGTTAAAAACAAACAAACATAAAGTGGCTTTTCCCCAAAGATATACAGAGCAGCATATCTTTGTGGAGTTTGTGGAACAAGAGAGCCTGTTGGCTATGGGAAACACTGCTCAGATCTCATTCAAGAAAAAATGTTGTAGGGAGGATAATTTATGACAGCTTCCAGCTGTGACCCTTTTGACTCACCACCGTTTCATAAAGGGGCTACAACGTACTAGGCTGCCTGTAATTAATGGCTAAGTGTAATAGAATATATTAGAGCTGACCAATTTCTGTCCAGCAGGGAACTTCTCAAATGAATAAGCTATTTTGAATATTTCCCAGCAGCATGGTCGACTTTCTCAGAACTGCACTTCTGGTCTAAGACTTTTTATACCCAATTCTTTCTTCTTGCTTTTCTTTCACAAGTGCATTATCTATATCATGTTATAAAAGCAGTCCCTGCCTACTTTTGAGCCTTCCCCTCTTATCTTTATCCATCCTCCCCATGGTGTCTTGGTGCCTTCTTCCATCAGGGACTCTACTATCACAACTACTAAACAAATGCTCTTATCTACAAGATGCATAGAGCACAAAAAGTTAAAGAAAAAGAGGTGCTTATGAGAGTTCATATATTTGCTCAAGAGCAAAATATTACCTTTCATTAAATTAATTAAAATAAAACTATTTAGAGCCAGCATATTTCTGGTACTTTTACCAGCAGTAACTGAGCAATCATAGAGAATATGATGAAGAGTCTTAAATTAGGCAGAACTATTCTCTTTTTGTAACCATTCTTTTTGTCTCTTCCATTTAAAAACTATGTAATTTGATTTGTGTTACTTGGCATTTCTGAGCTTAAACTTCCAAAATTTAAAAGTAAAGATCATAATAGTTATCAGAGGGTAAAGACCCAGTAACTAGAAAAGATTTATAGTTAGAAACTGCTATCTCATCAAGGACTATCCATGCAGTAGAGAGTTTCTACCCTTCAATTGTTCCTTGGAACTTCTTTTGAACAAACAAATTGAAAGAGAAATCTGGAAAGGTCAAATAAAGTAACAGTATCAACAACCTCCCGAGGCACAGAGCAAACCAAGAAGAGCACATAATGGACCTCAAGGTGTAAGCAAAGAATAATGAGTTATCGCCTGACTGTTGATTTCAACACTGTGTGTTTGCTTGACTGCACTAAATGACACAGAGCTTGGCCTGATGTTGAGTAGCTGTCAAATATGCTTGACCTATTTATATTCTATTGCCTTTTTTTCAAGCCAGCATTCACAAAAGTCAAAGTCAAAATACATAGTCCTTAGAGACGATTCAAATGAAAAGTTACTAGTAATCATAAAAAACAGAATCAAACCTATCATGAAATATTATTTATATACATCACATCAGCAAAATTATCAAGTTTTACATTACCATTGGCTGATGTGGACATGTTCCCTGGGAACCTTCCTATACTGTTGGTTGGAGGGAGTATGCTTTTAGATGACTGATAAGCAGGTAGATAGATAGGTATATTGATCTGTGTGTATCTATATCTACATGTATGCATGTGCACATGTGTGTATTTTAGAATGAGCAGACATCATTTGGAAGTCTACAAATAAGATAAAACTAACAAAAACAGTGAATATTTTAAACATAATTTAAATCTTAAGCAAATAAATCATTTTTTCTTAAATATGGGAAATCTGACAAGAAAAAACTTTTTAAACCAATTAGTTTGTTAACTCTCCTCATTTCCAGAACTATAGAAGACTTATAAACAAATTATATTCACTTTATCAAAAATATATGAAAATTATGAATTGGGTAAAAATTATCCTACTCAAAAGAATTAAGATGTCAACATCTCTAACTTTATTTTCATATTACAATATAAAATAAAAGCCTTTTGTACAAATTCACTAAAAAAAAGTAGCAACTGAAAGTAAGGTGTCTTAAAAAGATTCCTTAAAGACTTAGTAAACATACTTTCATATTTGCATTATTGACCTTATCTTTGATCTAGCCAAATAACATTACTGATGCACAACTTTAAAATCCCTAATTACCTATAATTTATGAAAAATTTAAGTAGAATTAGTGAATGACAGTTTATTCTACTAGAAAGGGTCTGCGAAGTTAAACTTATGTGGAAGATAACAGACCAGTATTTATTTCTAATTTCTCAAGAAATGAGTTCTAAAATCATATAGAAAAGCATATATATTTATATATATATACATATATATACACACATATACATACACACAAATGCTAGTAGATATGTAACACCTAGTTCCTAGTTTCCTTATTTTTTTATGGAAGTCAGTATTCCATTCTCTAATTCATATTATAAAATTAAAAAAAAATAATTCTGGGATAAATTCCTATTTGGGGTTGAAGAAAATAAGGTAAATGGTTTTCCATTCTGTGGTTTCATGATTCAAAGAAAGAAGGCTTTGTACTAGAGTGCTCATGAGGTGGCAAAAGGGAGAACACAGTAAACTGAATATTGAAAATCTATCACAAGTACATCATGGAATACAATGAACACTACTAAACGAGAGTGAATGAATCACCATTAGTTGCTTCTGTTCTGAATCTTGACAAGGTTACACTTTTATATTATATCCATGGCATAAATCAATGTTTCCTAGTCAGTTTTGTGAAACATACAGATTACTAGTTTTCATCCCACTTTTCAATTGAATATGACAGCGATAGAGCTCAATGACATGTTTTAAGCCACCTAGCTTATGATTATTTGTTAAGGCAGCCCTAGGAAACACAGGATTTAGAAATATAGAAAACTATTTTTAATATACAACAGCTCATATTTCTTGATAAATGTTAGTATTTCAGCATTACATGAATCAGTAAACCTCTTAGGTCATAATGCATCTCAATTATAAAATATTTGGCAAAACAACATCCAGGTCTGGAGTTCAAAACAATTGTAATTGATGTATTCTTTTCATACTGTATCATTATTACTTGGTTTTAAATACACTGCCTTAGCCACAGTTACAGAATAAGTGTTCACTGGCTGACAGAGGTTGGTTCTAAGTTTCCCCCTCTATTACAATGTCTACATCTAATTACAAAACATTTTGACTGATAGAATTATTGCAACTCTGAGAGTTTTAAAAAAATTGCTCCTAGGGGAACAATTTGGAGACTTATTTAAGTATTCCTTGATTAATTCAGAGTACTGTTTTTAACCATTTAAAAAATGGAGACATGACTACTATTCTTTGACTGTCAAGGCCAATAGTGAAGCTCACTGACTTGAAGGAGATATGTTCTCAATTGTGCTTCAATTCACAACCTCAAGGTATAAGCAGTAATTCTCTTCAGTAGACTTGTAACCTTCTAGCTACTTTAAATACAAGACCTATGTACAAATTTTCTTAAATGCAGATCAATGGAAAATATTGCTTATTTAAATACATTTCAAAGGTAGCCAATCCTCAATTTTAGATTTTTTCCTTGTACATATAATTCTTCATTCTTCACAAATAAACAGAACTATAAACTTTCTGACTGCCAGAAGTTTGTGAATGAGCTCTTGACTATAATGATTACAGAAATAGACTGAAATGAACAAATATTTGCATGGTATTTTATGTTTAATCTTTTCTTAAAAGTTTGTTTCTAATTCTATTCTCAATCCTCTCATTATAACTGCTGATATTGCTATCATCCTCATCCTCTTCCTTGGTCAGCATCTCTTATAGAGATAGGCCACAGGATTTGATAATGAAAAAAGATCTTACATTTGCTAGGCCAAAACAAAATGGACAGTGGCCATATAGTGTAATATGCAATAGATTCTAGATAGCATTACAACGTGCTATAAGAGTAAAGATCAATGGTAATGGGTATTTGGAGTTCCATCATTTCGTCAGGATAAAAATTCCTATTCATCTTTCTTATCTCAGTTCTTAGTTATTTTTGCTATGAAGTTAAATACTAACTCTGATTTAAAGAAAGAACATGATGCTTTGAAGAACCAAAGAAAGTTAAAGCAAATGCATCAAAGAAAGAATGGATTTTGCTCTAATTATATACAGATTTCAAATTTGGAAGTTGGGATAAATGGGGCAGGAGGTGTATTATGGTAGTAGAGCATACCTAGTTTTCAAAATGCTTTTGTATATAGATTTCATTCCCAAAAGTAAACTGAATCTCCCCAAATTGATTAGATTCTCTCCTACCTCCAGTATATACACATAACAAGTGGGACACACTTATGGTCTAGCTCCAGAGCTAAGGAATGGGATAGGGTTTTGGGATATCAAGGAAAGAGGAGAGCTCACATGACTAAGAGAGGATGATTTCATATGACAAAACTCTGCCTCTGGCTGTTTGTCCTGTTTTAAGATAGGTTTCTCTAATAAAATTGTTATTTATAGAAATGATCCAAAATCTGGGTAATCTTCATTATACAAGGTAATAATATCAATTTCTCTTGAGATTTACAGGACCTCAAATTTTCTACTCCATTTGGGGAAAGCTGATCCTACTGATATCTAGTTCTGGATTTTGACTGTGAAATATCACCTGCTTGTTGATTTCAGCTTTAGAATTGTTCACTAATAACCAGAATCTACAGTCTTTGAAGCCATTCAAAACTAGGGGCTGAAGAAAAAAAAAATTTTTTTGAAATTCAGATTCACATATTCAACCTCTTAGATTCTGAGAAAACACTTTGATTCTGTACTTTCTTACATGATATTCATAGAATAAATACATATTGTTGTTGCTTCCATGCAAATTCATTTTCATCAAAACCAGTATACATTTAAATTTTGAATATGTGTCTATTATCTGACATAAATCTCTAGAATTGGTTCTCCTTTAGAACTATCTTTTAAAACTGTATCTACTTCTTCAATGTTTTATACACAGTGGCAAATATAATAGACTCCATTTTTCTATGTCTGATTCTCTTTTTCTCTTCTTGAAAAATCATTTCCCATTTCCTCCCTTTTGTGATGTCCCAAAGATGGCTGCAAAAGTCATTACATAGCAAGCAACCCCTTGGGTGAGGGCTATTATTGGCCTATAATTTCCTAAGAAGTGGTGGGTCATGAGGCCTTTTAAAGCAAGATGCCTGAAAATGCATACAAATGAGCATATATTATTAGTGAGCAGAACCCTCAGAGAGTCATTGTGGCAGTTAAACTTATATTACAACTCAATATCTATAATTTAATTCCAGAGTAGTTATTAGAACTAGGAATCTCAAAATGAGAAAATTTTCCTTTTTGAAATCTGTCTCTGTCTATCTCTGACTATACGGATGTAAACACAGGAACTGCAAAGTATTAGAAATAGATATGGAGCTCTCTGTAAATATACGATGATCACAGGGATTTCTGCTGCTTGTCCTCTTCAGGAAGGGGGCAATACTGGACAGAAGAAATTGAGACAATGTGCTGACTCTGGGAAAGAATGCCCTCCATTGAAGGAGTCATACTTGACCCTTTGACATGGCACATGATTATTATGCAAATAGCCAAAAAGGTTAGAATTGGACACAGTGCAACTGTTACATGAAAATGACACAATTAAACAAGAAAGTACAGTAAAACTGATTCTTATATGTGTCATCAGTATAAATTCCTCAAGATCCTTGCTCCTGGTAATACAATTTCTAGCATGACAAATAATTTACTTAGTAAAATTATAACTTTTCTTAGTATAAATTCTTGAAGGGCACTTCATATGTAAATATAAAAGTAAGACAATTTATATATCATAATGACCAGTAAGAATACGAAATATCACAAATATCCTACATGAACTTTTTTTAATTTAATGTATAGCTAAAATTTTAAAGTGATTATGGATATACACAAGGTGTATAAATACAAATACAAATGGGGTTAATTAAGCCAATGATTTCAGACATTCAAAAAGAAACTAATCTTTCTAGTATTGAAAACATTTACTAGTTCACTGTAATTACACTCAAACTAATTAAAACAATTTTGATTTGCAGTTAAGATCAGCTAGCTAATTTGTAATCACAGTGGAATTCTACATCTGCATTTAGCATCAGCCACAAGAAACCAGATTTTTATTGTGCTAGGTAAAGTCACAGAGGTCTTCATGTGCTATGTAACTAATGGGAACATAGTAAACAAGATGTCATGTACCTTGAGTTATTTTAACACAGACCCTACATGTCATGTAGTTAACATTTTGCAATGTTTTACTATGAAAATAAATTTGCATCCTGAGTTTCTAATAAGGAATAGGAAACCTGGCTGAAGTTCATAGAGTCCATTTTGTCAAAGAATGCTGGCTGAAATCGATCAACTGCACCTTTATCTTCTTTCATAGTTTTACTATCTGATGCAAGCCTGAAAAAACTCAAGTTAAAGAGTTTATATCAGTTCATTAGGTGGCTCAGAGTGAACAAAGTAAAATAAAAATTGGTATTCAACAAAATAATCTAATATAAAAAATAATTTAATAGAAAAAATAATTCTTGAGAAATTTTCATCTCTTTAAATCAAACTTGCCACTTCATCCTTATAGATGATATTTTCAATTTGAATTCCTATGAAAGAAGTTAACATGAAAAAGTTAACATGATTTTTTTAAAACAATATTGAGACTCAGATATTATGATTTTTTTTCTGACTGTAACTATAATATTTCAAGGAAAGTTGTCTTTTTAAAAAATAGAAAAGCAAGATGATGACCTGGTAGTAGAGAGATTCAGATCCTCCCTACAGAGCAACTAGGAATTCACCTATTCTCCAGAAACAAACTCTGAGGAAAAGCAGGCACAGAAGCTATAGAGACATAACAATTGTGACAACAAAGGGTAGGAAAAAATGTCAGCATTCAGATCTATATCACTGATTCAGTATGTAGGCCACAGCAGAGTGGGTGGAACTGCACAAAGAAATGAGCCTCCTGGAGAGTTGCTCCAACCTCACAGGCTGATCTGTCAGGCCCCAACACAGGGTTCACCTAAGAACTTCAACAGATACAACCAGTAGTGATGCCACACAACTCTAAGAAATCCCAGTGTTTGAATTGAGATCCAGGCTTCTCTAGTGCAAATTGATACCCTATACAGGGTCATCACTGCAGGAAAACTGAACCACAGAATGTCAAACAGAACAAAGATACAGAGAAATCTTTGCAAAATGACAGATCCAATTAAAACCTCAGAAAAATCT
>RJWH01000086.1:160421-222721 GCA_004363575.1 Solenodon paradoxus
AAAAAAAAAAAAAAAAAAAAAAAAAAAAAAAAAAAAAAAAAAAAAAAAAAAAAAAAAAAAAAAAAAAAAAAAAAAAAAAAAAAAAAAAAAAAAAAAAAAAAAAAAAAAAAAAAAAAAAAAAAAAAAGATGAAGAGAAAGAACAAAAAAAGAGACCAAATGAAGCAATTTATCAAAGAAATGAACATGATAACTAAACCAAAAAGCTCATTAGAGGGACTCAAGAATATCATAAAGGGCCAATAAAATCAGTGAGTTAGAAGACAGGGCAGAGGAATATACGCAAGTAAACCAGAAAAGAAATTAAAAAAAAAAAAAAAATGTAAAGAAATGAAGACAGCATTCTAAATCTGTTATAACATCAAAAAGGAACAATTCACATTACAGAGGTCCCAGAAGGAGGAGAGAGAGAGAAGGAGGCAGAAATTATATTTGAAGATATAATAGCTGACTGTCCCTAAATTGAGGAATGAAGAAAGTTTCCAGAACCAGGAAGTTCAAAGAGTTCCTAATAAATGAAATCAAAACAAACCTACACCTAGATAAACTGTCATCAAAATAATAAAAAAATATGATAAAGAATCTTAAAGCAGCCAGAGGAAAATGAGTCATACACAAAGGAAACCCCATTAGACTATTAGTGGATTTAACAACTGAACTCTACCAGCCAGAAAAAAATGGTATGATATATTCAAAGTGCTGAAAGAAAAGGATTTTCAGCCTTGAATACTATACCCAGTGAGATTAATATTAAGAACTAAAGGAATGATAAAAAGCTTTTTCAATAAGCAAAAGTTAAAGTAATTCATCACCACAAAACCAGCTTTACAAAAAATATTAAAGGATGCTCTATAAATTGTAAAGAATCCCACTTAAAAACCATAAGACAGCAATATAAAAAGTGGGAAGAGGAAGAGAATAAAATTATGGATGGCTAGAATGAATGTAAGACTAATATGTTTTCAAATAAAAATATAAAATAAACATAGATTTCTTAATGTTAACTTCAGGGTAACCTTAAAATACATATCCAGGGAAAAGACAAAGAAGATTAAAAAAAAAGAGAAAGCAATCAAAACATAACTACAACCAACTGAGGAAGGGAAGGGAAGGGAAGAGGAAGGGAAAAACAAAGGTAGTGACTGGAACAACATACAGAGGACACATCACAAAATCACAATAAATAGCTACATATCAATAATCACCCTGAACATTAATGAACTGGACTCACCAAATGACAGAGTGGCCAAATGGAATTAAAAGTGTAAACCAAACTTCTGCTGCATTCAGGAAAGTCACCTTCCTTCAAAAGAGAAAGACTCAACATCAGCAGTTGGAAGACAATCCTACAGTGGAACAACAGACCAGAAACAGCTATGCTCACATTGGATAAAATAGACTTCCATCTAAAAAGCATAACAAAAGATAGAGATGCACACTATAAAATGATTAAAGGGTTACTCCAGCAAAAAGAAACAAAGCTTATTAACATACAGGCACCAAATGAAGGAGCATCAAAATATATTAAACAAGTATTATTAGAACTGACAAGAGACATTGACAGCAACAGAATAATAGTTAGAGACTTCAACACTCCATTTACATCAATGGATAGATGCACCAAGCAGAAAACTAACAGGAAAACAGCAGTTTTAAATGACTATTTAGAACAGTTAGTTCTAATAGGACATACACTAAACACTTCAACCAGTGACTACAGATTTCACTTTCTCCTCAAGTGTGCATGGAACATTGTCAACATGAAAAATGTCTCAACAAATTTACAAAGACTGAAATAATGCCATGAATATTCTCTGATCACAATGGCTTAAAACAAGAAATCAACCACAAAAAGCTGATGATAACAAATTAAATGGAGACTAAAAAACATGCTTCAGAATGTTTCCTGGGTAAAGAGGAAATCAAAAAGTGATTTAAAAAAATATTTAGAAACAAATGACAACAAAGATACAAGTTACCAGATCTAAGGAATACAGCAAAAGCAGTACCAAAAGGGAAATACATTATTATCCATGTCTACCTCAAGAAACAGGAAAAATCACAAATGAACAATCAAACCCTACATTTAAAACAACTAGAGAAAGAACAATTAAATTCAAAAATCAGTAAAAGGAAATAATCAAAATTTGAGCAAAAATTAATGAAATAAAAGCCAAAAAGACAATACAGAAGATCAATGAAACCAAAAGTTGTTTCTTTGAATAAACAAACAAAATTGACAAGCCATTGGCAAGACTCACAAAGAAAAATAAAGGTGTTGTGGGGAACTCTCATAACTAGAATCAGAAATGAAAGGGGAGAAGTTACAACCACCACAGAAATAAAAACCATTGTAAGAGATGACTATTAACATTTCTACGCCAACGAAATGGACAACCTTGAGGACATGGACAGATTTTTAGAAAAACAGTCCACCAAGACTGAACCAGGAGGAACTGGAAAACTTGAACAGAACAATCACAAGCAAAAAAAAATTGAATAGGCAGTCATAAGTCTCTGTCAAAATGAGAGTCCAGGACTAGATGGCTTTTCTAATGAGTCTCACCAAACCTTCAGAGAAGAACTAATACCTATCATTTTCAAACTCTTCCAAAATATTAAAGAACAGGGAACACTCCCAAATACTTTTTATGAGGCTAATATCACACTGATACCAAAAGCTGACAGAGATGTCACCAAGAAAGAAAATTATAGACCAATATCTCTAATGAATATAGATGCAAAAATTATTAATAAAATATTAGCAAACCAAATCCAACAACACATGAAAAAGATTATCCTTCATGACCAAGTGGGATTTACCCCAGGGGTTCAGGGATGGTCAACATACATAAATCTATTAATGTAATACAACATATCAATAAGACCAAGGAGAAAAATCACATAATCATATCAATAGATGCAGAGAAAGCCTTTGACAAGCTCCAATACCCATTTGTAATAAATATAAAAAATAAACCTGCATAAAATGAGAATAGAAGGTGCATACCTCAGCATAAAAAAGGCCATATATGAGAAATCCAGTCAACATCATAGTTAAAGAAGAAAATGAAAGCATTTCCCCTAAGGTCATTAACAAGGCAAGGCTCTCCACTCTCACCACTACTGTTTAACATTGTGCTGGATGTTTTAGCCAGAGCAATTGGGCAAGAAAAAGAAATAAAAAGAATCAAAATTGGAAAGGAGGAAGTAAAATTATCATTAGTTTCAGATGAAATTATAATATATTGAAAACCCTAAAAACAGTATCAAAAAACTACTAGAACTAACCAATGAACACAGTGAAGTGACAAGCTGAAAAATCAATGTACAAAATGTCCATTGCTTTCTTATATGCAAATGATATGCCAGAAGAAAATGAAATCAAGAAAATCACAACATTTTAAATAGAAGTAAAAATAATCAAATACCTTATACATAACAAAGGAGGTGAAAGACTCATATAATGAAAAGTACAAGTCCTTTTTAATAGAAATAGTGGAGGGTACAAAGAGACGGAAAGAACTCTTTTCATGGTTGGGAAGAATCAATGTCATTAAAATGGTCATCTTCCCTAAAGCAATATGTAGATTTAATGCAATCCCCCTTCAAATCCCACAGGCCTATTTCCAGGAAATTGAACAAAACATTTAAAAATTTGTGTGGAATAACAAAAGACCCCAAACGGCCAAATCTATTATGAGAGAAAAAAAAAAAAAAAAAAAAAAGAATCTGGAAGGATTACACTCCAAGACATTGAGTTGTACTACTAAGTGATAGTGTTGAAAATGGTATGGCACTGGAATAATAGCAGAGGCACAGATCAGTGGAATAGAATTGAACCACCAGAAACTGACCCACTCACATACAGTCAGTTAATCTATGGCAAAACAAACAAACAAACAAAAACCAAAGCATATGATCAAGAAAGGAAAGTCTCTTCAAAAAATTGTCCTGGGAAAACGGGACATGCAAAAGAATGAAGCTAAGACCATGGTCCAACACCATTCATGATAATTAACTCAAATAAACCAGAGACTTGGACTTAAGACCAGAAACAATAAAATTCTTGGAAGACAACATAGGAAAGACATTCCATGACATCAGCCTTAAAGTAGTCTTAGGGGACTCAACTCAAGCATCGAGGGAAAGAAAAATAAACGAACAACCGGGACCATATTAAACCAAAAAGATTCTTCACAGCAAAAGCAAGCATCACCAAAGCAAAAAAAAATCTACTAACTGGGAGACGATATTCATATTTCTGATAAGGGCTTAATATACATAATATACAAAGAACTCAAAAAATTCAACAACACAAAAACGAGCAATTCTATCAATAAGTGGGAAGAGGAATTGAAGAGACATTTCTCTGAAGAGGATATAAAGATGGCCAATAGGTGCATGAAAAACGTTCCTACTAGCTGGCTATCAGGGAAGTACAAATCAAACAATGAGATATCACCTTATACCTGAGAGACTGGCTATTATCCAAAAGTCAGCAAACAACGAATGTTGGCAAGGATGTGGAGAAAAGGGAATACTTTGACATTGTTGATGGTAGCACAAATTATTGAAACACCTATGGACAACAGTGTGGATATTCCTCAAAACGTCGAAGATGGAAATCCCATATGATTCTGCCATCTCACTTCTGGGTATTTACCCAAAAGGTTCAAAAACAGTAATTTACAGAGATTTTATGCACCCCCATATTTATTACAGCTCTATTCACAATAGCTTAGAACTAGAAACTAAGTGACCAACATCAGATGAACGGACAAAGAAGATGTGTTTATATACATATGTAAATACATACATACATACACACACATACAATGAAATACTTAATACATAGCCCTTAGAAGAGATAAAACACTGTTATTTGAATCAACATGGATAGAATTAGAGGGGATTATGCTAAGTAAACTAAACTAAAAGAAGAAAGATACCAGCTGATCTGACTCATAGGTGAAATGTTAATTAAAAACAAAGGAACAGATGAAACAAAACCAACCCTTGACACTTGCTATAGAACTGAACTTTCCAATAGGGAATGGGTTGGGGGGTAGGGTGGGTGCTTAAGTGGTGGCAGAACCCACTGGACAATGATACAGAACATGTGGTGATTTGGTGGAGGGCAAAGTATATTGGCATATATCTTAGGAATAGGGAAACTGCACATATGGGGAACCTACACATATAAGTTTATTTTTAATGTGTAAAATGAAAGTTACTACAATAAAAAATTAATAAATTTTTAAAAATTGAAGAAAATTATGAATACTTATGGAATTTAAAACATCAGCAAGAATTCATTAGAAATCTATCTATTAAAAGCTCAGTTTGCTCATTGAAAATAAAAGTTAAACAGGACAAAGTGAAATCCTTTAAAACACTTCAGTGTGCTAATGACAAATGACACACACACAACTTATTTTTATATTATATTATGACATCATAAAACTACACATGAAGTTCTGAGGAGGCGATATTTGTTTTAAAGGATGAAGAGTAAATAATTAGGCTAAGGGAGCTCATTGCTGGAGTTATTCCAAGCAAAGTATGAATGCCACGAAAGTGAGAAATGTTATGCTATAAAAACAAATAACTATGTCATTCAGTTTGTCCAGAATATAGAATATAAATTGGGCACATAAATTGGATATTGTGGCCAGATAAGTAGCAGAGGTCAGATTATGAAACAGTTTATATGCAATGCTAGTATTTTTTGCTTATTTTCCTGTGACAGAGTTCATTAATGATGCTGTCACATTTTACTTTCTAATATAGGATCATGTTAATGACATGAGAAAATAAAAATTCATAGTTGTTGAGAAACTTTTGTCATAGTAAATTAAAAAATATAGCTAATATCTAAAGCAAGTGAGAATGAAGATGTAGAAGAGAATATCAACATCTATTTGGGAAAAACAGTGAATTACCGATCAAAATTTAACAATGGATAGGATCCATGACAACAAATGTAGGAGACAAAAAATTTTTCCCCTTTCTCCTTTATATGTTCTTTGGTTTCATAATAAATTTGATATCAGACAGATTAACAGGAGTAAAAAATAAATGTAATTTCATATGTACAGGAATAGTAAAGATATGAATCATCGAGACAGTTAGATACTTGAGTCTTATAATGCCATCCTAATCTAAAGAGAAAGAAGTGAGGGCCTGGGACTTCAAATGTGAGAAAGTAAATTCACAAAAAAAATGAGAAAAGCAAATGTTTAATACATAAATATTTTCCACGCCATGCAGATTAATCTTTCTTATGTAAAAAGTTATCTTTGATGCCAGCTCATCCTGGTAAAGGTCCTCCTATCTAAATTATTTTAGATATTTAAGAAAAAGATATGAAGCTTTTCCTGAGACTACAGTGTCTAAATTGACTTAAAGAAATAATGCACAGGCCAAAGTAACATTTTGGGTTAGTGCATTGTTTCCTCTCCTCAGCAAGACAGTAGCAAAATGCAATGGATATGTAACTATTCACCTATAGGAGATTTAACAATAAAATTAGAAAATTAGGGAAAAAAATTTTTTGTGAGATATTAAGAAAAAACAATCAAATATATACACCAGTTCTCCTTGCTTATGATATAGGAATTATAAATGTGCACTTAAAGAAAGAAAAGTATTTTAAAACTGAAATTTTGATCTAGGGTTAAAAAAAAAAATCAACCCATTGGATATAAGATCATAAAATACCTAATAAGTGTAAATTTAGAAGAAATATCTTTCAGATTATCCACAAACATGTAACAGTCTTAAAGTTGTTACCATACTGAATGTAACAGTATGGTAACAACTTTAAGAAAAAATTGTTTACATTCTATTGAAACAGAAGTCAACTCAGACATATCTAGTCAGTTGATGTTCAATAAAGAAAAGGAATTCAATAGAGAAATATCTTTGACAAAGATACTGAAACAATTAAATATACATATGCAAAAAGGTAAACTTCAAATATTCTTCACAATGTATACAAAAACTAACTCAAGTAGATCATACAACTAGTTGTAAAATAAAACACTTCTAAGAGAAAATCTTTGTGACCTTTGGTTAGACCAAGAGTCCATAGATATGATAGCAAAAGCATGAAATGTAAAAGAAAAATACAAAAAAATCATAGTCCATCAAAATTAATTACTGCAATTTAAAAAACATGCATGAAAGGAAATGAAAAAGAAACAGACAAAATATTTGCAAGTTATATATCTGATATTAAACTCACATTCAAACTATTAAAATCACTTAAAAATTAAAAAAAAAGAAGGTAAAAATTTTAACAGATAATTTACAAAAGAATATACAGAGAGAAGCTTAGCCTCATTACCCAGCAGGGAAATGCAAATTGAAACCACAATGAGATCGAACTATATATATCTACTACAATAGTTTAGGAAAGCAGGGAAAAAAAAAAGGAGAAAAAAAAACCAACTAAAAGAATGGAAAAGAGAAAAAATGAAAATGTCTGACTATCAAGTTTTAAAGGACATGAGTCTCACACATTCCTCATATATTATTAGGAATGCAAAATACTACAGCTAGTTTGGGAAATAGTTCGGGCAGTTTCTTAGGAAGATTATCATACACTTAAGAAGCTATTAACAAAACTATCACTAATCATTTGAAATGAAAACCTATGTACACTCAAACGCAATAATGAACTCTTATAAAAGCTTTTCATAATTGCCCATGCCTGAAAATAATAAGAGTTTCCCTACCTGGAAGTGTTTATACAAATCTGGGTACATCCTTAGAAGAGAATACTATCTACCATTAAAAAAAAAGGAATGACCTCTTGATACATGAAACAACATGAATAGATTTCAGTTCTGTCATACTATAGCAAGTCTTCACATAGGGTCATCAATAAGTTTTTGGAAAGTATTGCTGTAAGCTAACTGATGATGTACAATAAAACCAATTTTGCCATGCGCTGATGGGTATCAACAAGATTTAAGGTTCTGTAACATATTTCTAGTCACAAAAACATCATCAAACTTCTAAATAAAGACCCAAAACACCTCTAATATTAAATTATAATTTGTATTCATTCACCCATTCAAATCATTTTTCCAACCTGCCAACTCCAGCTCGACTCACAAGTGATCAAATCCCATGCTGGCAACTGAAAGCACAGAGCGGGGAACCAGGCCTTTCATCACAGGGCGCATGCGTGCAGGCAGAGCCCTCTCCCCATCTACCCCTCTTTTGTACCTCCTCTATCCCTCTTTTGTCCCCCGTCCCCCGCCCCCTGCCCTTCCTCTGCTCATTCCCTTCTTTCCACAATTTAGATAAACCAATGACCCTAACACGCCCAATCTTTGGGATGTGGGAGGAAATCGGAGTAACCAGAGAAAACTCACAGACCTGGGGAGATGTACAAACAACAGACAGTGACCTCAACTGAGAATTAATTTTCAGGCATTTATTGATTCCCTTTGTGACTTCAACTAAAGTAACTTCAGAATGGCTAAAAATGAAATCTACTGACCTTTGTGATACTCTAATTGCAGCTGCATCTCAAGTTCCTGGTAAATCTGAGCTGGTTCTGGGTAGATTCGTTGCAATTTCTTTGCTGCAAGCACTTTTGCCACCCATTTTCATGCTTAGCTGATTGCCCATTTGACAATTTTACCTTAAGGCATTTTTTTTTTTTTTTTTTCTGTAAAAGATAAAATAACTGGTTCATAGTTGGATTTGACAGTTTAGTTTCAACTGACACAATACTCTACTATAAAATTTGGTAATAAAACTAACTGGGAAGTGTGAAATAGTGTAAAGACAGATTGCATATTCTACTTCAAAAAGTGAGCACAGTCATCCTTCCCACCCATCAAAATTAAGTTAACCAAACTAAGGAAAATATAAGAGGCACCTAGTAATCCACAACAGTCTGAGAACATTAATCACCAATTCCTTAGCTAATTTAGAATCAACACCTTGTTCTTTAGTATTGTCTTTACCAAATTTATAATTATAATTTTAGAAATTGAAGGCAAAAGAAAAATAAAGCTCCTTCTCTCCCCCCACAAAAGAAATGGTATAAGTTTCCTGAAAATGGCAATTTTTTTTCTTTTTTCTACTTGATAGTATAGAATATGTCAGAGAATTCTGAATTTTAAGAAAATCTCTTGTGATAAAAAATGCATTTAACTAAAGAGGAGAAATTCCTTGTTTTTCTTTAGTTTTACTTTTTCATGTTAATTCAAATAACAGCAAATGAAAGTTAAACTGGATTTTAAAAATAAAATCAGTCTCAGTCTTTTAAGGGTTAAAAGTGGATTTTCTCATATCAGAATTTGTTTTTGTTCTTTATTTTAAACATTCACTTTCTCAGCAAAATATAATTTGAATTACATCAACTTGCAAATAGTAAGTAAAATTAATATTTGTTATAAAGTTAATCCACTGTCACCATTATTAGTATTTTTATACTCCTTTCTCTGTGTAATTTTGTATGATGATACCTACACTTTTTTTATTCTGCTTGTTTTTTACTTAATATGAATTTAAAAGCTGTCAGAATATTTTTCCATGTGACACTACCCACTTGGTAACTGTTATGACTATGTAGAATTTCAAATGAATATGCTAGAATTTATTGCGCTCTCCCTATTGTTGGAGATCTAATACACTTAGTACTTCAACTGAAAATTATCACTGTGTTGTGTTCAAAATACAGTAGTTGATTACATTGCTGTGCTTCTTTTTGCAAAGAAAAAATTGGCTAGAAAACTCTAAACATAGAAATCAGGTGAGAATTAAATGTCTAATAAAATTTTTTAAATATCATGGAAAACGATTCATACTGATTGAAGAATGACTCAAGGAAGTTTCTCAGACAAGACAGACCTTTTGAATTTTATGCACATTATGCACATTAATAATTGATTTCTAGCTCATTAATTCTATTTTATCCTTTGCATTCTACATAACTAATTGAAACTAAAATTATAGCAACATTTTATTTGAATCATAATTTCCTTTTCATGCCATAATACCTCATCCTTAATCATCTTAATAATAATATGCCATAGATATTCATATATTTTTAGGACTGAAAAAATAAAGTTATATGTCACCTATTTCATCCGAAGGTCAATAATGCTTTAATCTACTTGGAGCTACACACTTAGGGTGCTACTATTCTTCTGGCTCTACCTAAAAAGTTCTTTTCTCTACAGTAAGCTAGGTCAGAATGGTGGAGGTGGTAGTAGTAGAGCTAGGGCAATGGTAAATTGATTAATTTTTGTTGACTTTTTCCTGTAATATTCACAATATTAAGATCTTAACATGCTTTATTTCATTCAATCTTTACATAATATCCATTAGGTTAGAATTCCTTTTGACTCTAGATTATAAAATTGAAAATTAGAAATCCCCCTGCTAATAAGTAGTGAATATGGGACTTATTCTAATTAAGAAATTTTAAACATTTTTGCATTTTTAAATAATGAAACATTTACTAATAGTGAAATATTTAACACCTTATATATCATTTAAAATTAATTAAAATTTGATGTGTAAAATTTGAAACTAGCCACCCATAAAATAATTCATTTTTATAAAGTGCCTCAACTTACCTGATTACATTAAATATATTTGGCATGTGGAAATGATCTATTTTCACAATGTATTTATCTTATAAATGAACATTTATCTAATAGAATTCAAATTTCAGAAATTTTAAGATTAGGTTTCCTACATACAAGAAATGAACAACTGAAATTTGAAATGAAAAGCACATTCCCCTCCAAATAAAATAAGTATAATAAAATATAAACAAGATCTACATAAAAAGACCATAAAAGTTGTATAAAAGTTATCAAAAAGAATTAAATAAGCAGAGAGATTCTCCCTGTTCGTGGATAGGAAGTTTCGATAGTTTGGATGCTAGTTCTTTATAAAACTGATCAACAGATTTAACACAATCCCAATGAAGATCCCTACAAATTATTTTGTGAATATAAATAATTTCATTATAAATTTATATGGAGAGAAAAAAAGACTAATCAGCTTAATATTGAATGAAAGGAATGAAGTCTGAGGGATGATTCAATCTGACTTCCAGAGTGACTATAAAACTTTAACAATCAAGACAGTGTTGTATTAGCAGAATAGACAAATGACCCATGGAAAAATGAATATTTTAATATTTCATATAAACGGTCAACTGATCATTGACAAAGAAACAAAGGCAATACAATAGCACAAGCACTTTCTTTTCAACAAACTGTCTTGCAGCAAATAGATATCCACACGCAAGAAAAAAGCAAAAAGAATCTACACAGAGTACTTAAACCACTATAATCCTTCACAAAACTTAACTCAAAATGGATCACATACCTAAATGTAAAATACAAAACTATAAAATTTATAGAAGATAACAGGAGACAACATAAATGACCTGGGGTTTGGCAATGATTTCTTAGTTACAGTACTAAAGTGACTATCTATTAAAGAATTAATTGATAAACTGAATTTCATTAAAATGAAAACCTTGTGTTCTACAAAGGGCAATATCAAAATAATCATAAAACAAGCCACAGATTGGGAGTAAATGTTTACATTATATCAGACACATCTGATATACTTCGGTTATCCAAAATATAAAAAGAACTCTTAAAACTCAGTAAGAAAACAAGCTACCCAACCACAAAATGGACAAAGATCTAAAAAAGACATCTCATCAGAAATATACAGATGGCAAATAAGCATATTAAAAGATACTCCACATCTTAGATCATTAGGTAACTACAAATTAGACAATGAGATATCACTACATAATGTCCAAAATCCAAAATTTGAGAACATCAAATGCTGGCAATGAATTAAAGCAACAGTACCTCTCAAATGCATGTAGGAATGAAAAATGATATAGCCACACTGGGGAGGTAGTTCATCAATTTCTTAAAAAACTAAATATACTCTTAGCAACAATCCATCAACCATACTTCATCGTATTTACCCAAGTTCATTGAAAACTTATATTCACACAAAATTCACCATATGGAATTTATAGTGACTCTTCATAATTGCCCAAACTTGCAAGCAACCAAGATATCCTTCAATAGGTGAATACATAAACAAACTCAGATTTATCCAGAGTGGAATATTATTCACCACTGAAAATAAATGAACCTCCAAGTCATGGAAAGACATGGAGAAAACTTAAGAAGTGCATATTACTAAACAGTAGAAGTCAATTTGATAAAACAGGCCATACTTAAACTCTGTATGATTCCAACGACACAACATTCTGAAAAAGTCAAAGCTATGGAGACATTACAAAGATATGTGGTTGTCAAGGGTTAAGGTGAAGTGAATATACAGGACATATATGATTTTTAGGATAACGCATGGTGTTCAATATGAAAAAGGTGTGTACATGTCATTATTCATTTGCCCAACGCATACATAGAATTATAAACACCAAAAGTGAACCCCAATGTAAACTATGGACTCTGGGTGATGATGACACAGTAATTCATTCACTAGTTGTAAAAAAAATGTACCACTGTGATATGTACACTTAATACTGAAGAAGGTTACACATCAAGATAGGGTGTATATGTGAACTCTATTTTCCATGAAATAGCCTCAATTTTTTTCATAAAATTCTCTCAATATAAAATTTCCATTAAAATAAAACTTATTGACAAAAAGATTCAGAAAGTAATTTTATATAGCTCATTTGCATTCAAAGTTTATTGCCCCTTAGAGTTTATAGAAACATATTACAACTTTTAACGGTGTAAATGGGAACTATGATACATGCATATGCATAAAGACTTGTTATTGAGTCACTGCCAAGGAGTTTTACTCTTCCAGAAATATTGAAGTGGTAACTCTGTGTGACTGTTCAATAGTAACTGCCAGGGCTTGCACACTAGATTTCTTATTGGCTCTTTTCCTAAAGCTTAACTCTTAGATATTATTTCATATAAAGTAGTAGTCTGAAAATACCACATTCATTATTTTTTCTCATCCTTCAATCTTCTTGTCCCCCTCAAATATTAGCTCTTGCCAGGTTTTTCAGAACTTTCTGTGACTCTCAGAAGAGGCTCTTAATTCATGGCTAATCTTGGCTTTATGTCTCACAGGTGCTGTAGCCTCATTTATCTTCTTTCTCTCTGGAGTTGTACAACCAAGAACTGTCACACCCACCAATAAATCTGACAATAATTGCGTTAAGAGCCAGACTCCACTTCAACTTTCCACACAGTCCATTTTATTCTCATTGTCCCTTGGGGGTAAAATGGAGAGGAATGTAGTCTGAAATTCAACCAACCAGAAGCATGTCATTTCTACCAAAGCCATAATATGTGAAATGCAGTTTCCAAACCCCCTATGCCTATGATTAGAAATTAGAGATTAATAAAGATTGACAGTGAAATTTTACAAAGAATATGTAATTATACCTGAACAAATGAACAAGAGGAAAAATTAAAAAGGGCCAATTGATTATGATGCCAGTTAGACCTTTCTTAAAATTACACAGAAATGCTTCCATTTCATTTTCCAAAGCTAATTTTAAGAAGTGCTCTGTTGGAAAGAAATAGAATGACAGTACATAAGCAGGTTTCCAATCTACTATTTGCATTGTGACACCCACACACACTCCATTCTGATCATGTTTTTGTATTTTTGATAGGACTGAGCTGTTATTAAATGTGAAAAGACTGAAATATATGAATAATAGCTATTAAAATCACAATTTATTAAATGAATAAAGGCAGCTGGGACCTCAGTATTTTCCTGACACAACAAAGATGAAACTGTAGATGAACAGATGAACACAGAAAGGTTATTTCTAGTTGCTTTGCAGTTCTGGTACTTCCACTTTTTCTTTTTCTTTCTTTTTTTTTTTTTAAATAATCACATTACAATTTCTTTGAGAACTGTCCATTCCTAGAAAGCCAACCAGCGTCACATGTACAAATATACAAAGCTCAACCCATCTTCCATTGCCAGAGTTCCCTAATTGAACACCCAATTTAGAAGTACTTCCTAGTATGGCTGTATGAGGAAAGTTAGAAAAGCTGTACAAATGCCTCATAATTTTGGCTTTTTAAAAGACAGTAATGAGTACATGCTTGAGGTATCAAATTATGAAGGAAGGCAGTTAAATTATTTCAAGGGTGAAAAATGTTCCAATCTCTTACATTAGCCCTGGTATATTTACCATCTCCACAATAACTTTATTGTACCTTTGGTAAGAAGAACAATATTTTACACTTCTATTTCCCTTTAACTACTACTGTATGAAAGTAAAAGTATTTTTCTCTAATTTTTGTTTTAATCCATCTAAATAAGATTATAATGAGTGAAAAACAGTTCCAATGGCATAAACATTTTGCTTTTTTGTAGATAGGTCCATCTGGATCATCTTATGTAAAACTGGAGAGGGTTTTTGGTGAAGTCTCCTACTATCATTTGTGTAGATAGTGCCTGAAATTAAGTAACTTTAACTTCTGGCATCCATGACACCACTCAGGAATCTACCTACCAGTCTATCCATTCTCAAGTGATAGCATGGAAACTTCTTTGCTTTGTCTTTTAATTTTGCTATAAAGAATCTCTCAGCATTTTCCCTTTTTTTGATATCAACTTTCTTATTTATCTCTTCCTATCATTTCTTCTTACTAAACACATAACAGGAAATTCAGAGAAGTGGAGGTAGCTATGAAGGGAAATTGCTGAATTCAGGCATTTGAATTTGAGTATTTGTTGAGTCTTTCAAAAAGAAATAGTATTCAGGGAGAAATAGAGGATTTGGGAACATGTGGGGAAGTCTTTCTTGATAAATAATTTGGGGGTAAAGACTGTCTAGCTGATAGCTGAAGTTATGAAGTGATGATGACTTTGAGAGAGAGAAAAGAGGAATATCCCTATTAAGGTAAATGAAGGAAGATAAAGCTGAAATAAGGATCAGGATTAATATTCTGTGACTTCAAAAACATTATTCTCATTTGCCAGGCTGTGTCACTATAACCAGCAGTGAAAGATTGTTTTACTGAAAGTGAAAATTTAACTTAGTGCTATTTTTTTTTTTAGTTAAAAAAAAGGGGATATGGTATAGCCAGAGGTTACAAACATCAGCAATTGTTATCAAATACCATAATGCAGTGAGATATACAGCTACAAACAGACTTACAATGGCAACTAAGATTAAATCAAGTGAAAAATGTAATTTCGAATGCCAAATATGAAGCAGAATTTGATTGTCCTCAAACTTGAGACTTAGGAGGAAAACCAGAAAATGGAAGGTAGAGTAATGGGCATGAGATAAGGAGTAAGAATGTGGAAGACTCTATGGAGAACTATAATCTGAAGTAAAATGAAATATGAATTCTGGTTGACAGTGTCTACAGAGTCATTTTAAGATTCCCAGCTGTACTCTACCAGTTTAAAAAAAGACTGTTCATCTGGACTAGAGAAAAATAAGAGTAATATCCATTTATTGAGTAGAAAAACTGTTAGACTTTTACTTGCCTTGATGTTAGGATGGAATGGAAGCATTAAAGAAAATGTTGCTGCAGGATCTAATGGGAATTTCATCCAAGTTAGTTGCAAAAGTTATACTGAGTTTTCCTCACTTTACACGTTTTTCTTATACTGAACAATCAATGTATTGATTCAATCAGTATAGCCAATGAATGAAATTTAATAATTTCACCCTGATGATTTTAAAATAAAGTATTAAAATTGAAAGTAAAATCATTATAAGAATCAAAAATTCCAATAATCAAATCAACCTTCATGAGCTTGTATTAATTATTCTTTGGAAGACTGAGAATTAATGTCTTTATTGGAAAACACCCACAACTCATGAAAACTACTCAAAATCATATATTTAACTGATTTATATGGGAGAAGTAGCACACAATACGAATGAGGAAACAAAATGGCATATAACGAGAAGAAAACAGTTATATACATCCTGACAGAGACTCCAGTAGTACTTCGGGATACTTTCTACTGTGAATTTAAAACATTTCAGTGAATTTGGGGATTTCTAAAGTTGATGTTTCAAGAAATTCTAATCTTATAAACATTTATTCATTTATCCTTACAATATTACCACCTGATAATAAAGGCCAAAAGAAATAAAAAATTAGGGAAAATATTCTGAATTTTTTTTCTTTCTCTTTTGGCTTGACCTGACTTAAAAATGTGGAATAGTATGGCTCAAACTATCAACATAATGACACTATTTAGTGATAAACTAGTACTTGGTTCAGTTGTAGGGTAATTGGAATCCACTCTATGGAAGGACTTGGATGCATGCTCCAAAGCTTCAGCAAGGAGTGTCATATCCACATCTCTTATTTATTTTTGTATTAGCCACACATTACCTTTGCTTGACTATATCACCTGAGCACAATTTCTCTGTTAACTTGTGATTTTGTAAATTAAGACAAATACCAGTTTGAAATGAGCCACTTAAAAACAATTACTTACATGTCAGTATTATTTTACCACAAATATTTCTGTATATTTTCACTCTTTTCTGATTTCTAAAAATTGGTGTTAGCAAGACTGGTTAATGTGCAGTTGAAATAGTACCTTCACACATTGGGAAAACACATCATGAGATTCATATCTGATGAAATGTATTTTTAGAGAAATATATATGCCTAGATCTTCACTCAAAGATACTGTTAATTCCTTCCTAACATATTTATTAGCAGCTCAATAGATGATTCATAAACAGTTAAATTTCTTAAGCATATGGGGAAGTCAGAAAGAATTTAAGAGTCTGATTCTGATAAGAGAGCTAGTATCTTTTGGATTCATATAAGCCAAAGTGAATTCTAACATAGTAGGTTTTGCTTCAGCTGGAAATACCAACTCTATTTTAGAATTATTGAGATATTTTGGGGATTGAGAAGTGGCCCCTTTCCTGAGCCCATTCATTGACCCTGACTTGGGGACCATTGCTCCCTTAAACTTCCCAGGCTGGCTCAAAACTAATGCAGTGGTGCCCAGCACATGTAGGGTGGCCTTCAGACTCTCGTTAGTGCTTGAATGTATTGTCTAGCAATGGCGGCACCTGTGCCTTAGTGGTTGTTTTCAATTTTATCTCTGCTTGCTGACTAATTAACAAACAGGACAACTTAGGTGTGCCTAAGTGATACCAAAAGCATGTCAAACAGAAAAAAAAATGCTGAATTTTCCACTTTTCATTATTTTGTGATGGTCTTTCAGCTGGAAAACTCAAACAAGAGAATTTTAAAGGCTTGCATTACTGTCAGTTCTGATGCATAGTAAGCAGTAAACAATTGCTCACAATTACTATTATTATTTCTATTTCACTTGAGTAAAATTTCTTTAAACAAGTGCTGACCTCTGTCATTATCATTATAAGAATTCTACTTTCTAGGAGCATAAGCGGGTCAGAATGCTCACTGACTCCTAGGAGAGGACAGCATCTATCACCAATCAACCTGAGACTTCAATCATGGAGGCATTCCAAAATGGTGAAGACAGATCATAAACTCACCTCTTCCTGTGAGCCCACTGAATTTATAGCTACATATAGAACAATTTCCTCTGAAAAGGACTGCAAACTATCTGAGGAGCTCCTTCACAACCGCAGACTTTAATCTCTTTGAGGAAAGGAGAGGAAGACAGTCTTGCTATAAGCCCCACCCCCAGCTCTGCAGCTCACAGTTGGGAGGGAACTCACAACTTAACAGCTCTCTGAGGAGTAAAGGGCTCCTATCCTACCTTACGCAGCATAATTTTTAAGGCCTGCACCTGAGAGATAAGCCTTAAAACATGCCTTTGAAAACCAGTGAGCCTCATGTCCACGAGCGTGAAAGGATGTTTGTAAATTAAGAAACTGTTCCTATGGTATTTGCACGTGGACTCACTTATCCCAGGGCTTAGTTGTTTGAAAAACAACCAGAGTATGTGAAAGAGATTCACTTATAAAGCATTGACTTAAGAGGTAGGAGCCCGCTTGGATAATCTGCAGAAATGGAGGCATTGGTTAAGTGCCTTTCTTGCATTCTCTCTACACTTTACTAATGCCAGTAAATGCATTTTTCCCCCTTTCTTGATAGGTGCCACCTTCACCCTTCAAGTGGTGGGCACCATCTTTGCACTCTCCCTTTGCTTTGCTAAAGACAGCAGGCATCTTTTTTTATTTTTTTACTTTTTCTCAGTAGGTGCTGTCTTCACTCTCTCCCTCTGCCATACTCCACAGTGCCCATGTCTCCCAGACCTGCTCACATTATTTTTATTTATTTTTTTATTTTTTTTTTTGTGATGGTTGCAGCCCATGGGATCTTCCTTGGCTGCCTGGCTCAGAAGTCTGGGGGTGCTTGCTTCCTAGTTCCCGTGGAACTGTAACAATCAAAGAGGCAGATCTAGGATACCCCTTGAGCACTGCACAGATAGAATAAAACACACCTATTCTCTCTGTGAAAGAGGCCTATTTATTTGTCCTGGTGCAGGCTTCAGGTTTGAGCACGTCTCAGAACCTATGGCGGTGTCACGAACTGTCAGCTGTGGGGCGCCATCTTTGCACTCTACCTCTGCTTCACTATAGCTCACCGGTTCTACCCAATATGAGCTTACACACTTATAAGGGTACGCCCCAGATTTCCTGGTCTGGGGTCCAATAGGGTTTATGATTGTAGTCCCACAGTACTATATACAGTTGCACATTTTAAAACATGCTACCTCAGTCTGACTTCGAATTAACCTGAATCTAGGGGTGACTGAGAATCCCTACTTTGAGTCATGGACAGGTTTTGGCACACTTTCAACATCTGGAGGTATTAAGAATAAAATTAATTGCTTGAACAATCACTAAGGTTCAAGAGATAAGAGATAAATCAAGGTTAAACAATAAGGCTTTATGAGACCACTCTCATATATAATTGATAAAACATTAAAATATTAAATATTCTTACATTGGTCCTTAAATTTCACTTCTCAGAATCAATCCTGGTAACATGTTCACATATGAAAGCAATTATATTGTATAAATAAAATCATTATACCTTTTTATAATAAAGTTTAGAATAGGAAAATGTCTATTAATGGGAAATAATATGAAACAGTCATATAAAGGAATATAATGCATAAAGAAACATCACCTTACATGCACTGCTATAGAAAAACTTCCAAATAATATTCGTAGTGAATAAAGAAAGTTGCTTAAGATTGTACTACCAATTTGATAAAAGCTATATACCTGCCAGTCATCAGATATCTGTGCAAATACACACACATATGTATAAATACATACACATAGGTATACAGACACACACACAAATAGTAGAGACCCAACAAACAGTTAGCAGATTTGGGAAATAAAAGTTTAGGGAACAGATGGAGAAAATAATGAATTTTATCCTTTTTATATTTTGTCCAATGTAATAGGGCTACTTATTAAAAATAATTTTTAAATATAAATAAAAATCATTTAAAACTGCTATTGGTAAAAAGCCCAGAACTAAGGATTATAGATAAAAAATTTATATACTATGCTTTCTGCCTTCCTCTTTGCCTTAACTATTAAGATGCCCAAAATAAATGGAAAATGGGGACTCTTTTCAGGCATTTACTATGTTCTAGGATTTCTTGGGCTCTCCAATGTAAAAAATTACTTTCTATTTGATTTAGGGCTTTAAAATGTTAGACTTAACAAAGAATTCTTTACTTTCCTGCAAGCACTTCACTAAAATCCGGGTGAAGCTTGGATAATCAATGCTTCTGGGGATTCTGTGTTCTACTCTCATTTCTCTGAAGAAGTTGCCAGCAGCTTGCAAATAGGGTGCTGTTTTGTTTAATATTGTGCTGGTGTTTGTTTTCACATTATTTATGTGTATATATACTTTTAAATGACATTGCAGAATTTGGCAGTAAAGTGGTTTCCTTCTGTATAAAAGCAGCATATTTATGTTTTATTGAAAACCTTTTTTGCTGTTACATGTATTGGTTTTTCCAAACAAAAAAAATAAGCTTTAAGCTACTCATGATTGACACAGAAGCAGCAAAAATGAATTTAAACAAATATGGGGAGGAAAAATGAAAATTTATAGAAGAAATTATTCGCAATATTTGCTGAAGATGGTAAAGCAGACTTTATTCAAGGTGGAGCCATAGAACAGGGGCCTCTGCAATGGGGTCTTGCAGCGAAGAAGCAGATTGGACTCTCAACACAGGGTGGGCAAGTGGGAATTTGCAACTAAAGAGCAGGGTGGATATCAATGATGGAAAATTACTGTGAAGAAACCTCAGGAATAAGAGGAGGTTGTGGCTAAATGAACCTAATAAGATTCTTGCTGAAGACAGATCAAAGTGATCAGACAACAACATCTGGGGATGTTAGAGAATAAAGAAACCGAACAAATATGGAGGATAATAAGATACAGAGGAGGGCAATTCTTGCTGAAGTCAACAGTGTATGTAATAGAAGTGGATTTTATAAGGAAGTACACAGATGGGTGTAGAAGGAGAGTCAGGAAACTGACTAAAGTTTGATTACAAGTCTTAGTTACCAATTTCTTTTTTTTGCCAGGTAGTAAAATACTCTGGTCTCTGATACTAAGGAAGTTAATTAATCCTTACATACAGACATTCTCAGAAATCAGAGATAGAGTGCTTAACTGGAGTAACTATACTTTTTTTTTTTTCTGAACAGCAAATAATGACTTCTGTTGATTTATTTTTCATTTTTAAAGGAAAAGTTCAGGTAGGAATAAAGGCTATTAGGCAGGTAGGCAGGTAGTAAAAGGAGGAAGAAGCATTCTATTTTTGTTTTAGTTGTACATCTTGTTTGCCCCCATCCCCTTATCCCCAACCCTAGCCCCTGGACATGAAGCCGGGTCCTTGGGATGTCTGGATGTATGTAGACTGCACTGGGCTGGAGGTGGCAGACTTAACTGCTACTCTACCATGGTGTGCCTCCATTTATTTTTTAAATATCATTTAAAGAGTTAATGTCACTTCTCTAGATATTTTTAAATTGATTAATCCAGTTTTGTACTTAGTGTTTCATAAGTGCTAAAAATAGAGTTAGAGACAGTTGGGAATTTACTTCTAAATACCTTGAGTTTAATTCTTCTTTAACCAATATCTATTTCACTACTACCCATTGTTTTCTTTTTTGAATTACAAAACTGTTTAAACTAAATGTGATTACAAGAATAAAACTTCTGTCTACCCTTTCGCCCTCCTAAGACAAGTGACTAGGTAAGAAAGATGCCTTCCCCCAAAATTTAATAAATGCAGATCATTTAAAATTTATTATATATGTTTTTAGCATATTTCTTCTGTTTGGCTGTTTAAATTGTTAGAAACATGCAAGCATTAAGATGTAGTGATCAGCAGTTTCCATTAAGGTATTTATTATCTGTCAGAATTTTACTTTAATATTATATATAAATTTGGCATTTTATTACTTATTAATCCTGAAGTAAATAGAAGCTTTGCAAGAAGAAGAAAGTCAGTACATTCGACAGAGATAGCTCAAATACTGGATTAAATAAATATAAATTAATGTAATTTAACCTAAATACTCTTAGATATTTTAGACAAACTAAAATTAACTTTTTTATTTATTAGGCAATTCACATTCCTGTTCTTCAACCACTGTGTTTTAGAATGCTTCTTTCTAACAGTCTACCTATTGTGTATTACTGCTAACCGGATGTATAAATATTCCTTTAGATCCTTCTTAATTATAATAGATCAAATAACTGCACTGGGCTGGAGGTGGCATTTGCAAAGAAAAAAATCTGCATTTTTGGAAGGTTGAACCTAACACTAGAGACAAAAATATGATTATTTAGACTGCTTTGTTAATGATATCTGTTCACACAAAGTGAAAAAGAGAATTAATGAAATTTATGCATATATATGTGCATATATACATATATGTGTGTATAAGTACACACACACACATATTTCCCCCAAATGCCACCTTCATTCCACGTCTCTAGTGTTTTGTTTTGTTTTTAATTGAAAAACTTCAGCTCTGTTTTAGTTTGTCTCATCAAAATAAATTATTTAGCTTGATCTGTGCAGTATTGAGGGGAGACAAAACAATAGGAAGCACTTGGAAATAGCTCAACACTGATAATGCAGTAGTTAATTGATGTATAACACCATGAAAGTGACATAATGATAGTGATAACCACTAACAAGGAGAATTCACCAAAGCAAAGAGAAATAACCAAGCTTTGACTGCATATATTAATTTTTAAACTTTGCAAATATTTACTGTGCTTAACACTAGCAAACAAAGCAACACATTGACCAGCAGGTCTCTTCAATAGATTAAGGAACAAGACACTCTTAATTACTAAATAATTTGTATCTGTGACAGATAGGACATCCCTTTTATTCTGAAGAGTTTATTGTGCTGACTCTCCATGATTCAGTGCTGAGATTGTTGCTAATGGATTTTACTTATGGAACTGTACATGATTATATCTGTCCTCTAATCAAATACAACTCTACTGATATCTGTAGAAATAAAATACTTAAAATATTTCCTAATGAAACTACATTGCCTGTGATTGCAAAGTCAATGGCCCTGAGTCAGATAGATAGATTCAGGGGTGGGAGGTTAAAGGTTAAATGGAAAATACATGTTTTCTAGGAGAACGATCCTTCAAGGACTACTCAGAAATATTTTTCTATAAGACTCCTACTAAAGTCACAGCGTTATCTGTAAGCTTTAGATTCATACTTCTTCATAGTATTCAGGGAAGTTAATTTCACATCAGGGACTGCATAGAATATGACAGTGTCTCTAAATGTGGTGGTCAGGATGCCTGTGTGGTTGTGCGGTCTCTAAAAAAATAAAAATGCTAAGCCACTGGAGCCATTTATATCAGATATCAGTCTAAAAACAAGAGAGGCTACCCAAAAGCAGAGGGTCCCCAAAAGTTGCAGTTCATAGGCAGGTGGCATTCTTAAACTGCTTAGAGAATTGTTTTAAAGTATATATTTTATTTTGCCATCTAAGGGAATTTAAAGAAGAAGTAATAAAATTTCAGGATCAGTTCATGAGTGATACAGGATAATAAAGAGCAGTTGGGACTGTTACACAACACTTCCACCAAAAACAGTTTTGCTAGCTTCCTCATCCTTCTTCACTGTCACCAAACCCAGGTTTCTTTTGGAAAAACCTTACCCACTCAGTGGTGCCTGTGGAGCTGTCAATCATGTCTACATATCCCTCCAATCACAGATCACAGACAGGCAGGAAGTGAAGTGAACTTGAATTCTTCTACAAAATTTTCTAAATTTTGAATAGAGTGGGAGAGAATCTCTATGTCATGTTAAAACTACTTTAAATATTTCTATCCCATACCCACCTGCCATTTTTTAAAATTATTTCTCTGTGTCTAGAGTCGTCTTTTCATTTAGAATTTCACTATGTCTTGATAGATGGTGTTTTCTTTTCTTCTCTCTCTTTTTTTTTTTTTATTCATATGACCATTACCTTACCCATTACCTCATTCTCCATCACTTCATTCTCCATTACCTTTCTTTCTCTGTGAGAAGTGCTCACCCTAGGTCCCTGCTCAAGACATGTTTAGGTTTCTAACATGAACCTGTGATCCCCAAATCACAGTGTTTCTGCTATGCCCAAAGAAATGCATTTAGACTATCCTCACTGTTTTTCTTATAAGTCAGCACAAGTATTGCCCACTTGTTCTTGAGGCGATTTCTGTGATACAGATATAAATTCAAACTGTCAAATATAACTTCAACGTTTTTTCAGAATTTGTATGCTAATATGTGTTAAAAGTTTGATGTACTTCAATCTAATATCGTTAACTATATCTCTTATGACTTGAATATAAAAATATCACTTTCAAGTCTGTCTTATTTGTGCATTTCATGCTGTTTATTTTACAAGAGGTAAATGCTTTTCCCAGAGCTTCATGACAGCTCTTTTCAGTGGAAGAACTCTGGTTTTAAAATACCATCCCAGTTGAAAACATTACTATATTTGGCAAGTGATTAAAAGTTTACTGCTGGTTACCCAACCATTTATACTACTTACTATGGACTACTCAAGTTAATAATTTAATGGTTTATGGTTAATAAAATACAGTTACTTTAAAGAGGCAAATTATTGCCAGAACAAAGTAATTTATCTTTCAGAAATTAGATACGAAAGGATAGTTGTAATATAAGACACGATGAAAAGCTATTCACCTTACAAATACCTCCTTTTTTCAATGCACTGCCTTCCCCTAGGACAGTATAAACTATCTTTTTGAACCACTATTTCTGAATCTGCTTCAATAGCACAACACATACATGCCTAGAAGAATATATCAGGGCATAAGTATAGTTTTTTTTTAAAGACTTAGTCTGATCACAAATGAGGTTGTACATTTAGCTAAATTTCCAAAAGTAAAAATCTTAACCAAAACTATGTGAAAACTACACATTTCTGATGTATCCCACCTTGCCATTTTTAGATTATTCTCCTGTGTCCAAACAGTCATATCTCTTCATTTATAATTCATAATTCTGTCTTGACAGATTTTTCCCTCTAAGTCCTACTTTCCTTTACATTATTCTAGTTGCTGAAATATGATTTATGTAAGTGCTATTACTGTCCGAGTAGAATTCATAGGCTATTAGGCATCTAAGTTTCTTCTAGTTATTATCAGTGGTAACTGCATGTTATCATGGTTTAATATACAATAATATATATTCTCCCAATAGTAATATTCTGTAATAATACATAATCTATAATAACAGATATATTATGCAGTCAAATATTCGGTAATAACAGGATGTGCATGTCTTTTAGGAAGAAAAGAAAAAAAAACTATCAAGGGTAAAATTTGTTAAAGTGGCAGGAATCATAAATCAAAGATAATCTCTTTTTACTTCATGGCCTGATTGATCTCAGACTATTCACTTTCATATAAACAAGTAAAACATTTTTAAGTGGTATCTACTTAAAAACATCAGTGATACAGGAAATAGATATTCTCGAATGGTCTCAAAATGAAGAAAAAGCAGGAAACTAGAAGTAAAAACAACACTGAACATGATATCTGCCTTGAACTTAAATATGATTTTGGTGTCAGGGCCCCAGAAGGCATAGGAGTAAGAGAAAACATCTAGACACTTCCCAAGTTAGGTAATACACAGGAAACATTCCCTACAAAGTCAAGGTTTCCCAATCAAAAACTGGAATTTCAAAGTAGTATATATGGGACACGGGGTAGAATTGTAGATAAGTCCAGTTTGTGAAATCACTGCAAGAAAAACTGCATGGCATACACATTGGTGCTGTGTATGGGAGATAGGGACTCATTATCAAAATCTCTAACCATGCAGTTTTACCAAATTTGCTATGGAAATTCATCTAGGTAGTACTAAACAATGGAACAAAAACAAATAATACAATCATCTTAAAAAATCAAAACAATAATTTAGAGTGGTCAAGGGAGATCCATCTCCAAAAAATCCAGGAAAGCTGTATCAGAACCATCTCTTCTACAGATAACAATTATTAACTAGAAAAAATATGAAATAAACAATAAATTGAGGATACCAGAGAGTAAAAAATAAGGCAAGTCAATTATATGAGTTAATATTCATAAAAAGTGAAAGACATGGGTGAATTAACCATTTTTTGTCTGTTAGCTAGAGTCATTCCCAAGATAGCACTTCCAAGCTTAATGAACTACAGGAAAGATTTCAGGGAGAACAGAGCCAATTAAAATTGAAGAAAGAATGGTCCAAATGATTAACAGTGCTCAAATTTCTGGTCAACCCTTGAATCATGCATGTAAAAAAGAGAAAATTTAAGGAAAAAAGACTTACTGGAGATTTTGAGTTGCTGCTCAAGCAATCGGAGTTTGATCAAAGTAATTGCCTGCTATAAGTGTGTTCTTTAGAAGAATATAAAATTATCTAAAATTTCCATAATTAAACATTTCTAATATTCAGGATTAAATCCAAAATTGCACAACATATTAAGAACCAGAAAGATGTGAGTGCTTCACAATGGAGGAGATAATTAATGGAGACCAACTATAAGATGACTCAGATTCTGGAGTTGGCAAAGATATCAAAGAAGTTATTATGTTATGTAAAATAACAGAAAGAAAATATATTCACTGTAAATAAAACATAGAAATTAGATACTACTAAAACTAAGCAAATAAAAATAAATTTACTGCAAATTACAGTATTGGAATTAATTTTTTTAAAACCCAGGTTTAGTAGCAACAAATACACCTAGTATCTAGAGCTTGGTTGTTAACATCATTCTCCAATAAAAGGAACCAGAATAGTTTGGGGGGAAAAATAGTTGATTCATATACCTTCAATATAATATGATGAGAATAGAACTTGGCCTCTCTTTCTCCTAAATATCCATTACTCTAGACTGATAATAAGAAAAGCATCAGACAAATCCAAATAGAGGAATATTATATAAATTACCTGACTGTTACTCCTCAAAACTGTCCTAGCCGAGCATTAAAACAAAACAATCTGCAAAACTGTCACATCCTTGAAGATCCTAATCATGAGCATTTAATATAATATGGTTTCCAGGACTATGTAACATAATATAACACCAAACTAATGTAAACTCTTAATAACAAGGGAAAATGGGTACAGTGTATATAAGAGCTCTCTATGCTATCTGGGTTACTTTTTTCTATAACTATAAAATGAAAGCTTAATGATTTTTAAAAAATAAATGAATTAATTACACTTTCCCCCCACACTAACTCCCACCTAAGACTTGTATTACATTTATAAACATTATTCAACGTCACACATTAAGCACTTACAATGAGGAATGCAGTGTGTTTTTCAGTAAGGGAAGAAAAATAAGCAAGAAATAACTAAGAACTGAACTGATAAACTATGTCTGTGTTCAAAAACTACATAGAAAGGGGGAAAATGAGATGCTGAATCATACCCAGTTGCAAAAAAAGGGAGACACATCCACATATAAAAATGTACTTGTGTTTATATCTTAACAAATGGGGAAACTGATGAGATACTACAAGCCGTTAAAAGACAAAGGCAAAAGGAAAAATAGCTATTAATCAGTAACATGGTAATGAATGTGCAAATGGAGGCAAACTATTTTTTATGGCAAGAAGATAGGAAGATTGCCCCTAAATAGAACAAAATTCATTTGCATGACAACCGAAGATAATTATTTTGCATTTTTTTCCCAGTTACCTACAATTTAAGGAATTGTATAATAGCTCCTGTAGACTCAGAATCAAGTAATTGGGAAGTGTGTGCTATGGGCACGCATGGTGCAGTGAAGGACAATTTTCCCCTACATTTTAGAGAGACAATTAGAAATTATTTTTCAATTAGTTTACTATGTTCATAAGCATCACAAGGAAGAGAGAAATATAGTATATACATTTTATCAATAAACTTTCAATAGCAGGATGTATTAGAAAGTATATACTGTGATTTATTAAACTTAATGAATATTGAATTTATTTTGTTAGAATGCACAATTCTTAGTGGGAAAATATTTATGAAGATGAATGTTAAATAATGCAATGGACCAATGTTACTTAGTATCTAAATTTCAAATCTCTTGTCATAAAATCTAAACCAAATTTAAAAAAGTCTTAATCTGATACATTTTTGTATAAACAAATTATTGTTTGTTCTGTTATTAAATGATTTATTTTATTTTTATTTCACATATTAAATGCTGAAAATAAATTAAACTTTAGCTAAACTGATCTTAGCATTCCTAACTTTAAAAAATTGCCACTGTCGTGCTTACATATTTCATGACTCATCTTTCCTTTGTCTCGGACCTCTCTTTACATAAAGTAAACTCAAGTTTGCTTTCTCTATAAGATCTTCCATGACTCTTCCATGGTGAAGATACAGTCTTCTCACTGTAACCTAGAGCTCCTCTTGCCATTTTACCAGGAGCACATGCCATGTTGCATCAACCAATTGCTCTCCCTTGATTAAGTCCTTAAATGTAGGCAGTGACTAGACATTGCATTCAATGTCTGTTTTTTATATTATTATTATTAAAGAAATATGTAGCCTTTGGTCCTGATGAAAATGGCTACAGGATAATCCTAAAGAAGAATTTTCTTCAACTCATGCTTTCTTAAGAAATGTCAGGTAATATTTATCAGAAAGGAAGTAATGTTCCATATTGTGTATGAGTGTTCATCACTACATCATAGTCAATTTTCCACAAAATGATCATTTCAAAACTCAATTATTAATGTCTGAAAGTGATTTAGTCCCTGTAAATAAACTGACAACTCAATATTAAAGTGTTAAAGAAAAATAAGTTATACTTAACGATTTATATACGACAATTTATATACATAACCCAGAGCTAAGACACAGGAGACTATAAAACACACATGCACATACACACACGCACACACACACACACACACACTATAAATAAAATTAAAAATATCCAGATAAATAGTTGGATGTCTTAAAATAGATGATATTTATTATTCCTTCATTATTCTCTGATGAATCATCTTTCTATGCTTTTATATTTTAATGCCAATTCCTGAATATAAAACCAAGGCCAATGATTTAAAATTAGATCATTCTGTCCTTTTAACAACATAGTCAAACTAACATACTTTTAATACTCCAACTTTAAATTCTATCTAGTCCATTTTTTTGCATTTTCTTACACTACTGGAGAGAATGCATATCATTCCTATTGTAACTGAATGTGATTCTCTACTCTTCTGAGTGTCTTTATGAGCAAGCCCACTCTTCCCTTTTTTACTCATTAATATTCACATTAAAAAAAGTTTCTGACTTGGTCACTCGCCAAGCTTTTGGAAATGAAGAAAGAGTTGTTCCCCAGTAATAAAAAATCATTTTAAAAATCATGGTGGATGCAGAAAGGGTCTCAGAATTTTGGAGATTCACAAATGCACCTATGGACATAAGGATTGGTTAGTTTCTGAGTTGGAAATTTCTCTAGCCTCTACCACTAGGGTTTAACTAAAAGAAAGAAGTGGTAGAGACATTACCAGAACACTAAAACATATTAGGACAAAGTCAAGACTAATGAATTTGGGAAATGAGAGGCAAAAGAGAATTCAAGGTGACTAAGTGAAGTCTTATAAATGATAATATTAACAATTTTAATCTTAGGATCATAGTAGACTAATTCACAGTGAGCAAAGACCTGATTAACAGAACTAAGAAACTGGATTACATAATGAGGTTTGTATATTTTTCAGTGATTTAGAACCTGTCTTTCATTCGTTTGATGAAGATGACTTAAGCTTCCATTTGTTTTAACATAAAATCAATGTCTTCTGTACTTTACAAGGCACAATCAGTTAAAGATTAAAATTTATATTCCTTAAATAAACAAAATACTACAAAATAATTCATACAATTAAAAGAACGAATTTGACAAGATGGAAACATATATAATTTCTTGATTGGAAAGTGCGAAGGAAGTTTTTTAAATGTCTAACTTCATCACAGTAGCTTAAGCTCTGAAATTATCTGGCTCATTAAAAATATTAAGTCTTTTTAATGAAAGCCCAAGACTAACCAAATACTCTTTTGTGTGTCTATATTCATTCATCTGGCATAAGACTGAGAACAAAAGAAACTTCTTTGATTAATGACCCTGCTAATCATTTCGGTAGAAGACATGAAGACATGTTATAAATTTTATTTCACTAACAAATTAAATTTGTGTTAATCATAAATGTCACTCGCTTGCAAATTATGCATAAATATTCAGGATGATCTATATTTTATCAGTATTAAGAGAAAGCCTGCCAGTCAGTGTGGATTTAAACAAGCAATTAGTGCATACGTTATTAAACATTTTAAACAAATGGGCTGTATCAAACCCAAATTAGGGGAGTTCAAAGAAATTTTCAGCATCTTGATTGCACAGGTGTCTGAACTGCTGAGCATTTCTGCATTCATAAAAGATAAAATATGTTAGTTTTATATATGCTATAATCCTCTTTTCAACTCATCTCTTCATAATAATTTTTGAAAACTATTATTGTAACTTAAATCTTTGCTGCCATCCCTTCTCTGATGTTTATACCTTCTGGGAATTCAAGTAAATAAGAAAAGTCCAAGAGGGATCAAGTTCTGAACTGGAAAGCATTAAGTAGAATTCTTTAGACTTTCCAGTGAAACCAAGGTTATTTCTCTCAGCTGAACCTGTAGGACTCAAGAGACTAGAGTTTGTTGAATAGTAGTGCTATATCAAAATCTCATAAAAATTGCCTTTAAAAAATGCACTAAATCAAACAATAGATGTTTGACCAAAAAACCCAAATTAGTGGGTACAGGAGGAGATGGGAAGGGGAGGAGGAAAGTGTGATAAGGGGATTAATTGTATAGTGAAGGTAAAAAAGAAATAGTGGTAAACTTACTGTATTCTATAAAGATGTAAATTTACTTCCATGTATACCTTAAAACTAATGATATAATGTAATATTCTTCTAATAAAATTAATTTAAACAATTTCATAATCTGAGGTTTTATTTGTTTCCTAAAAAAAATCCACCTAATTCAAAAAACAATTTTATAATTCTTTGGTAACTCTTAGTTCTAAGAAGCTGCTTATTTCCTAAGAAAGTATATAGCCAAGGCTGAGAAATGCCTAATTACAGCAATTGCTCTAGTAGTTAGGGTATTTATATATTTGTTAGTCCAAAATGATACGGATTTCAGAATAAGAAGAGTACTGACATTTTTAAAGTATTCTTTAATTATTGATAATTATTAATTGACCATCAGATAAATGCAATTTTATTGAGAACATATAAAATGTGTCTTTCAAGTTAAATTATTTCTAAAAATAAAGGTGCTACATATATATCTTTAGAATTTTGCCAAAAATTATATGAAAGAGATAAGCAAAGAAACTTTCATAAGTAAATATTTATGTACTTAAGTAGTTTATTATATTTCCCTCTAGCACTAAATTGCTTACATTTTGGGGAAGAAAATATTTTAAATTAATCTTATTATTTTCATAAAATTACCTGTAATTATTTTCAGAGTTGCATGTTTTGGTTTGTGCATTTGAAATTACAGAAACCTTTATTTTTTTTCAGTAGATAATAGTATTTTTAAATGAGAAAATATTTTCTCTGTAATATGCAGGTTCTTATATGCTCAGAGGAATTCTGGGAGATATTTTCAATTCTAATTCATGTTAAAAATTATAAATAGTTCATCCTCTATATAATAAAAGGAAAATATTTATATTTATTTGTACTTAAAAATGCATATTTATAATACGTATTACCCCTGATTGAGATAATTTTTGTTAAAAATCACAGTATCATCATGAAAAGATGTTTTATAAAGCAAAACCTTCGAAATAGGCTGTCTTTATTT
This sequence comes from Solenodon paradoxus, assembly GCA_004363575.1. Lineage (NCBI taxonomy): Eukaryota > Metazoa > Chordata > Mammalia > Eulipotyphla > Solenodontidae > Solenodon > Solenodon paradoxus. The sequence goes on from RJWH01000086.1 coordinate 191,824, forward strand.
GACTATATTTATTTTGAATGTCTTACCAAATTTAGGTGCTACAAAATACGAGGCTTTTAAAATATCATTTATTTGAAGTACATATGACTTTATGCACTTAAAATGTAATCTCAAGCAAAATAAATATTAGAAATGGTATAGTATTGAAAATGCCATATCTTTTTCTTATTTGACATCCTATATGTGAGTTTAACTTATGTACACATATAAAAGTAACAAAATATCACATCCAATTTTCTGATGACGAAAAGAACCACAAATATATATAATTATCAAAATTCTTTGATATCTAGGATTGTCATTTAACTTAGTAAAAGTTTAATGGATTTTTTTTTAAAAAACAAATATTTACATTCATAATGTCAGATATAATTGGACATAACATAAAGAAATTTTAATAGAGAGGTCAACAGAATATACTAAAGCAGAGATGACTAGATATCAGATATGTCTGTATGTAAGTTGCTTATTATATTACAATGTATGCTATTTTGTTTTAAATACTTGTCCTTTTATATTAAAGTTAGGTTATCATATTGAATGGCTTTAAAAATATACATATAGGTATGTGGTATGGTTATGTGTGAACTTCATTTCAGAATTATAAATGGGGATTGCAAATATTTTTAATATTTTATAATCAGAACTTTGAATCATATGTGATTGAAAAACATTATTGTGGTTCATCTCAATATTTTATTATTTTTATCATCCCTTGATTGTCCCTGCCTCTGTAACTTTCCATATATCTGTTTTCTACCTATAAAAGTCACCTCTATTTTCCCCTGACACTTTGTATAGGTTTCATATTTTACTGCTTCTTTAAATTGCAACTTGGAGTTTTTCGTGAAATACCCCCTAAGTCATTATTAATTATCATTGTCTTTATTCGAAGTACCTACTATTACTACCATGTGTTCTATTAACAAATTTTTTTAGTTCTATATGTTATTTAATGGCTAAATGAAATGTATATTTATCTTTAAATTATGCATCATAATCTTATATCTGCATGTGAATAGATATCCAAAAATATTGGTTAAAGGAATTAATAAAGTAGACATTTCAGACACTTCTTAATGTTGAGTTGTATGAAGAAAATTTGATTTGTTGAAAAAAGAGAACAGAGTACTCAACAACAAATATTAGCAAGAGTGAAAGTAGACCCAAAAATTTCTCAGCATTCAAGAGAATCCTTGTACTCAGAAATAATAAAAGACAAGGAAATGTGGATCCTAATAGATTGTTGGGGCTTTGCATACCAATGTAGGAACTGTGTATTAATTCCTAAGCACTGAAGTCTTAGAGGTTAAATTAACAAGTATGGAATGAAGTTGTGAAAAATGGAAATTAATGTGACCAGTTAGTAAGCAATTATTACATTAGTTTAAGTGAAAGTAATTCTTTCAGTGAGGAGGCTGGCATAAAAATGAAAGGGATATAACAGGTATGAGAGTATCTAGAAACAGAATATATAATAACAACAAAGGTTTATGAAAAAAACATTGAGGGTTATTGCTTCATAATGCAATGACATTTTAAGAGAAATATGTATTTGAGAGAAATGCACTGAATTTTGAAAATGAAATTTCATAATAACTTTGAAGAAATGTCAAGATGGAGTCTCTCACAGCTTCTGAAGTTTATTAGGAAATAGTTTCTTCTGCATAGAAATGATAACTGAAGCTACAATATAGAGAGAAAGAAAAGGAATGTGGTAAATGGAAGACTAGTCTCTTAGAGAGGTCTATATTCAAATCTCTAGAACTGATGAATATGTTGCTTTGCATGGCAAAAGAAATTTAAATTGGCAATGAAAGTACGTTTGCTAATCAATTGATTTTAGGATGAGAAGACTCTCCAAGATTATTAGAGTGAGTGCAATATTATCACAAGGGTGCATAAAAGTGGGAAAAGAAGACACAGAAGAGGTTAAAGTAAAGAAGAATGAGGACTTGGCCTGACTTAAGGACTGTGAAAATAGAGGAAGGGGGCTACAATTAAAGGAAAGTCAACAGACTCTAGAGAGTAGACAAGAAAATAGATTCTCCACTGGTCACTCCAGAAAGAATACAATCTTACCAACATCTTGATTTTAGCCAGTGAGACCCATTTTGAATTTCTGGTCTCTAAAACTGAGAGAAAATTTATTTGTATTGTTTTAATCCATTAAGTGTGTGTTAATTTGTCACAAAAGCAATAGAATACTAATATAAGGAAAAGCTGCAAAAATGAGAACCACTAAGAAGCAAATACACAGAGATGAGTGAACACTGAGAATGTGTCATAAGATTTGATTTATATGGTATAATATTTAATATTGTTATATTAAATTATATATATGATGATTTTTTGAAAAACAGAAATATAATCAATGGTATAATAATAATTTTAGGTAACATCTTCTTGGCTGTTTGTATCTTCCAAGAAGTATGCTTATCTAGGACATTAATTTTAATTGTCAGAACAACCTTGCTAGATAGAAATTTCAACTTACCAGGTGACAAAATTTATATCCAGGGAAATGAATAATTTATTTTTTGCCAGAACTGGTAAGATTTAGAATTGAACAGATATTTGTGATGAAGATGCCAGCAAGATAAATGAGACTGAATGCAGCAAAATCTTTGATCACCAAAAGGACATTCTACAAGGTTGTAAGGATAGCCCAGCCACAGAAAAACTGGTCGAGTCCGATGACTTTAGTCTGAACATAGACAATGATTTCCAGAAAGCATTTTTCCAAACTGTTTTGTAGAAGATATGCCTTTGAGCTTTCCTCAAAAGCAGAGTTTCAACATCAAATCATGTTGGAAATATCACTTTCTCTTTAGGATCTTCACAATGTGAATAGCACCTAAAGACTATGGGAAAATATTCAGCATTTCCACACTTTCGTATCATGAGATTTTTACTTTTGTGTAACATGTAAATGATACACAAGAAAATATTCATGGAGTACCATTTAGGAAAACCTGTGTATCATTGACCAATTCTTCTAGGTTTATGAAAATAATCTTCCATTATATACAAAGGAAATAAGAGAGAGGAATCTCTGATTTGTTCCCATTCTCAAAACAATTTGAAAGATCCATTCCTTTTTTGATAATGGTCCAAACCCTTTGTCCTCATATGACTAAAATCCTCGTCCTTACAGAATTGACATTTTTTTTAAGTATTTTTTTTCTTTCTTCTAGTTGACCAACTGAAATCCTCATTCACCGATTTTAAAATAATGAGTAAAAGGAATGAGATGTTTCTCAGAAATGTGTAATAGGTGTTTAAGACAAAATTCTCCAGTCAGGGTTCAGAAAAGGAAATGGACTTCGAATGACTGAAAAACTGGGATAGCCTAGTCAAATCACAATTCTATTTCAGTTTTATTAGTAGGGAATTGCAATGTCAAAGGAAAATTCAAAGAGCTTTACTTGATTTGAATATTTTATTGAGCGAGAAACAAATTGCTCAAGAACAGGGAGGCTTCAAATTGAAAGTAGTTAGAAATGGGCTCTCAGCAGTTAGAGTTCTGTTTATAAGGCATGAATGAGGAGGTACATTATTTTTTATTGTGATTGGTTACTAGAATCTAACATTCTCTTTCATTGGATACACTTACTCATTTGTAGCTGATTTTCTAGGAAGCTGCAAGACCACAAAGACATGAATAAAGATTAAGTTGTAAGCTCAGAGTTAATATTTTGGGAAAATTGGGCAGTTTAAGTTTTGATTATGTGACTATCAGTGTTGATCAAAAGTATATTTAACTGAGGCTTCTATTTTAATTAGTTTAATAGCTCTATGCAAAATTATTCATTTCTTTAAAAGTATATTTTAATTACATTCATTTTTACTTCAGCATCTCTAAAACATTATTTTGAAAAATCTCTAAACTATCTCAGCTATATTAAAGCAAAGGGAGCTTTGGTTCATTCCTTTCTCTTGAATACATGATTGCTAAGGAAAACAAGGGACCCTTCAGAAATCCAAGTCTGTGGGGTACAAGAATGATGAAAGGTAAAAGGATCTATCTAGGTAGAGGACTGAAAAGCTGTGCCACTCAGTATTGGTTCATTGCAATAATAACATCATGGTGAAGAACTAACAAGAAGCCAAGTATTTTCCAGCAATGGCTATGTACAGTCATCCCTCGCTATATTGCGGTTCACTTACCACAGCTTCGCTGTATCGCGGGTTTTTTTTTTGAAAAAAATCTAATTCTCCACTGCGGAATATTCACTATATCGCGGAATTTTGCGGTATACATATGCTTCACTAGTGAATACACACATAGAATTTTATATGTTAAAATTATGTAGGTTTAAGAGTGTAGAAAGTGTTTGGAAACTGTGGAAAAGACTAATAAGAGTGTGGGAAGGGTTTATAGGAGAGTAAGAAGGGTTTATAAAGTCTTAAAATATATATAAATAATAAAATAAATTATAACGCCACTACTTCATGGATTTTCACCTATCAAGGGGGTTTCTGGAACGTAACTCCTGCCATAGGTGAGGGATTACTGTAGTGTAGGAGATGTGGTTTGCACTATTAATACTATCATTTATCACAGATACACATTTAGTAGATAATTTTTCAGCTCATCCTCAAAACCGCCTTATGAGATAGGTAATACCATCCCTAATTCTGAGTCTGCAGAATTTGAGTAACTTTCCCAACATTATATGTAGATATCTAACCAACTTCAAAGTCTATGGATTTCAATAGGTGGTGGTAATTCAATTGTCACAGGATTACTGTGAAAATAACAAAGTACAAAATGTAGATTCCCAACATATAAAACTATTTCATAAGGAAAGGGAAGGAAAGAGAATGACAGGGAAGGGGAGAGGAGGGAGGTAAGAGGGAAAAAGTGTAATAGGAGGGGAGAGAAAGAGAGAGAGAAAGGAAGAGCCAAGAGAGCTATCCATTTGTTATAATGGCGAGCTATATTTTCTTCATTTGGATTCCTTAAGGTTCACTTCTATTTACATAATAACCCCCTTCCTCTTTTTATTGAGTTTCTCTCAGTGGGTTTCAACTCTTTGCAACCAAATTATCCTTGACTAAGGCAGGCTGAGGCCTTAAAACTGAATAAACTACTTAGACTAACTCTAAGGTTCCAGCTGCTACTCGTCAATTCTTTGCTAAGAATTGAGCAATTTCTTTACCTTTGATAGATAAATGGTTTGTGAGGATGTCCAAGCTTTGATATATGGGATAAGGAATAGTTATACAGCTAGCAGTGAACATTTTAACTCAGACAAGAAAAAGATTAGTAAATGAGAAATCGACGCTAAGCCTCTAGTTATGTAACTCAAATGTCTGAATGGTCTTTCATGACAAAAGACACCAATGGTCATGTTTTAAATTCTGAATCATGGGATTTAAATTGTGGGAGAGCATAGGTAGCCTGACTATTCAGACACACATCCACGTGTGAGGAGTTCTTCTGTGTTTGAACTGCAACTTAGAAAACCAGTTTGCTTTCATTTTTATCAGTGAAAATAGAACACAACATGATCACTAATGATTACAGTATGTAATGTAGAAGAGACAGGTACTAACTATATAACCATATTGATTTATAGAATGTCCTACAGTAACTGAAAACTTGAGATAAAATTGCCCAGATATTAGTTTATTTCCAACTGTGGCCACTGTGTTTTGAATTGCCACAATAGATTTGCTGATATTTTTGTACCCTGGGGTTATTTTGAAACTCCATTATACTGTGCTTTCATTCGCACACTCAATAAAACCCTTTCTCCTTTCAAAGACCCAGCTTCAAACTATCTTAGAAACTTAAAATCCTTTGCTAAATTCAGCACATGCTTTTTTTTTTTTAAAATAAGTGAGCAAGATTATTTTAGATGTCATACAAATTAAATCATGGTAGGAATCAGGCGACAAAATGTTCAGAATGAGATGATTAACTTTTCTGAGTCTAGTGACCCATGACTATTGCTCTTTTCTGACCCTTTTACTGAGAACTTTCACCACCCATGGCCAGGAAATGATAGCCCCAGACATGACCTGCTCCTGCTCCCAGTCCTGACTGATAGAAGGTCAAAGATGGTTTTCTAATTCAAGCTGTGTCCATCTTATTTTCCCTCCTAGGAAAGAGGATTTAGAACACAGATTCTAGCTTATCAGTACTGAGCTGGAGGTCAGCAGAGAAGAATGACCTTTAGAAAGAAAAAGAATAAAATGTTGAACCAGTTTAGAAAAAAAAAAATCAAAGAACAAAAAGAGGCATCAGATCATAAAGTCTTAAGAAATAAGAGAAAGACTAATATTTGTTTCAGTTTTTCTAAATCTGGTTCCAGTCTCTTCTGGGGCATTTGGGTTTTAAAATTTTGTGGGATTCATGACATTTAAAAAAAAATTAAAACTAGTGAAAATAGGATTCTATATTTCTCTCTATCCAATTAATTCACAATTATGGTACACAGGAATTATGCATTCTGATGTTTTTGTCCATTAAGTAGACTGGTATTCTCAACACAATCTAAATCATAGTAAGAATTGACTACTTATTAGTTGATATTTGTATTTTAATTGCCTATAATTTCAAGACTTAATTTCAAGCCATTTTCTTCCATTTTTTTATTAAGGTAGCTTTGATTAATAAACTAATAAAAATTTAAACATACAGGTTCCCTCTGCATCAGATGTATATCATACCACACCTACTACCAAATATTGACTAGTCCTTCACCACTATCCATTAAATTCCCAATACACTTTTAAAGCCATTTTTCTTAAAGAAGATAAAAGTTCATATTATAAACCAAGTTACCTAATGAATTACATTTTCCTTTGTTTTTAGTTTTTGCATCTCCATTAAGATACTTATCTACCATTGCATTGATTTTTTTCCATTCCTCAAAGATAATGCAGAGAGCCTTGTGCAGGCTCTCATAGAGAAGACACTTAGGTGTAAATATTTGTTTGATTTAAAACCAAAGAAAAGCAGTAAGACAAAATTTATTCAGAATAATATTGCAATCACAAGAAAGAGCTAATACCTCACAAATTATGTTAAAAACCTGTGCCACCTTTCTGTTCATGCTAACATCATGCTAAGTCCAATTCTACATTAAATGTAAGAATACCAAGAGATTTAACAATTAGAAAAGAGAAAGAATTAATTTGGTTAATTGTTAAAATAGACAGTAGTTAGTTTTTTCACTCCAAGAAATATAGATTTTGCTATCAATAAATTGCATTAAACATTTAAAGTATCTCTGGAATTAAATATAAATAAATGAGACTAGAATTAATAATTTTATTGGAAAATACAGCACATATTTTGAGACCAACACTACTCCATACTAGTGGAAAATACAATGGTAGGTAGCTTAATTCTCTTTAATACATATATACCTGAAGGGGTACCTAGCATAGTGCCTGCTTAACAAAATAACTAAAATAAATGCTTTTTCAATTGTTTTGTATTATTATCCCTAAATAATTCTAACATAGTATGTTCCATTACTATCCTTCTCCTCCCTCTCAAAAAGCAAAACCATGTAATTTTTCTCAGTATTTTCTTCAGTTTAGTATTCAACTGATCAAATTTCCTTGAGACAAAAAGGGACATTAGGGTGGCAAAAAACAGGCAGGATTATGAGCTGGCAACTAAGGGAAGGGAGGATGCAGAGCAATCTAAGCAGGAGCAGATTAGTCAGGCCAGCAACAAGTGAGTGCTACACAATGCTGATCAGCGATTACATAGAAGTGTCAAGTGGTCTGGTGGGACTCCATACAAAAAGCCAGGGCCAGTGCAAGGAATTTTGGAAGCTTTTTCAAAAATCAAATTTGGTGCTCTTATAAACCCCACTCCAAATGTCCTGCCTAAGCCACATGCCATTTTAACCATCCCAGTGCCAGAAATGCTAGACAACCCACAGTACCAGAGATAACCCCTATAGTGCCAAACAGTCCACATAGCACTTATCTGTCCTTCAACCAGGCTGCAGCATTCTACTCCCTTTGAAGTAAAAACTACACATGGACGGTGGGGGAGGGGTTTCTCTTCATGTGGCTCTTATTTCCTCATAGGAGATGGGAACAGGAATAGCAGCCCCAGACTGCCACAGTCAGAGCTGGCCAGGACTGCCTTTAACAAAGGCAAAAGGGCAGCTGTGCTTGGGCCCCTTTAACCGACTGGGACTGGGGAAACTCAACTGACCCTTTTGCCCCGTGTTAAAGACAGCCCTGGGTCATGAAAAATGGGACAAAATTGACATTTATATTAGAATGAAAGAATGGTTGGGAAAATAAAAGCAAAACAGGACTGTCCTGTTTAAAACAGCATGTGTAGACAGCCTATCCATATATCATTCAGAAGATGGAAGTCTAAGGTCAATTGAAAATTCAGTGTTCTACATCTCCTCAAAACTATGAAGTAACCAGTAAGTATCTATCACATCACACTTTAACTCCCCTCTCTTATATCCTGCTCATGCATGGGCTCGCAAAAACACAAAAATAATACAGTCAATGAAGTGTCTGGTTTTATACAAAAAGCATCGGTTGTAGTGGAGACCCAATGTAAGTTTTGGAAAACACAATGATGATGAGTGAATCATTTTTGAAATTTGTACTGTCTACTCATGGTCACCATACAGGGGAAAATTGTATTTAACAATCTCTCCAAGTTCAACATGGTGTCTAACACTTGATAATATTTGATCAAGTAAATATTTTTGAGTACATGTGTTCAATTGACTTTTTGAATAAATGGATGGCATAGGATAAATAAATGGCTAAATATATAAAAAGATAATTTTAAATCAGTCACTTTATGCTAAAATGTGGATTCATCAAGAGTACCTGTCTCTGAGAACATATAATTCATGTTTAGTAATGTACATGATAGTCATTAGCAAAAGGATTTAAGTGAGAGCAAATATAGTCAAATTTTGTCTAGCAAAATAAGTGAAACATTACAAAAAGGAATGTATGAGAGACCATCTATTTTAATGGGTAGATTAGAGTATACTAAATGGCAATTTAGATTTCACAAAATGGATTCTATGGAAGACTTTATCTGGGTTGATATTAAGGAAATATTATTTATGGAATTTGTTTTCCCTACATTAAATATGCAGCATTTTCATATTCTCAGACGTTCAAGAATATTGACAGGTTTATTTCACATTATTAAGTGTCAGAAAAGTGTCCATGACCAACATGAGAAAACAGACTCCATGCTTTTCAATGCTCAAAACATATTCAAATGTAAAAATCTAATAATTTAATTGCAATAACAAACTCAATGATGTGTGTTTATCTTGCTTTTACACACAGGGATTTACTAGAAATCACCTTATGGAAAAGTAGTTCTATGTGCTAAAACCGAAATTCAATGGAGCACTACACATAAAAGTTATTAAAATCAAATGGTTATTTTAAACTTTAAATTTAATCCCAGAGAGCTAGATAATCCAAACAGAAATTAAGGGAAATGTCCTCTGGGAAATACTCAAACTATTGAGTTTGGGGGAAAAATGTTAAGTGATAGGAAACCCTCTCCAAACAAAAGAAAACTCTGTATTTCAGTATGAGAAATTATAGTATTTATCTGTATTGATACTGCACAACTAAATTTATTAAAATTTTATTTATAAAACTTATACAATGCACTTAACTAGAAGGAGAAATTCATGTTCCTTTTGTTCTATATTTGGACCATTACTAAAATCATTTTTTACCAGAAAAAAATTCTCAATATTAACAGTTCTTAAATATAATTCCAGTTTCTTAAAATAATGAATAGGAAATTATACAATGCTCCTTTCACACTGAACAAGTTTTTGAGAAGCTTGTAGCCTTTATAGTTTCTTTGTTTTCTCCAAGTTCATTATTTTAGCAATTAGCAATGAATAGAGTGCAAAAATATAGCTTAACATGTCATTCCTTATGTATTAAAATTGCATTTTTGTATACATTTATAATTCTACATATCATACAGAGCATTCAACATTTGAGGCACTCCTGAAATATTTAAAGAACACAACAATATACTATGCCACAAAGGAAACCATCACCAATTCTTAAAAAAGAAGCCATCACCAAACACAATGTATTAGCATTAGAAATTAATAAGAAAGCAAATAAATAAAACCATACCAACTGAGTGTTAAAAGAAATTCTAAAGAAACTTTCAGAAAGAAATACATAAAAACACATAAAACACACGAAGCATAAAAATGTGCAAAATACATAAAAATATATAAAAACCTTTGTTTATGCTCTAAATGCAGAGCATCAAAAGTTATGAAATTTATCCAAATGATACTACAGGGAAGTCCTTGGTATTTAATCAAGTTAATAAATTAGATTGCTGAGTATTAAATTTTGAGAAAAATGTTTAATTAAATATATATGAATATATAAGTAGAATTTAATTTGTAAATGAAATATTTATCTTAATAAAATCTAAGCATATGATTTAGTAAATTAGAAATAAATATATAGACAATTATATATTTATATTGCATATTGTATATAAATTATACATAAATTCTTCATCCATAAATTGTTTATTAACAAAATATTAAATATTAAACTTAATCAGAAAATTAATGCAATAGGGTAACTCATGGTACTTAGATTTGATAAATGGAAGCATAAACTAATTCTTTTCCCCCAAATTAACATAAACCAACCCTTCATAGATATAATTAAAAAAGAAAAATATACACGAAAACATTTGTAAAAATTAAAAACAAAGTATTCATGAACAATTTTAGAAAATACTACATAAATTTTACCAAATAAACTTGAAAATTAGTAAAACTGTTATACATTGAGTAAAATATAAATTGTCCAAATTACTGATGTAAAGTGAATATTCTGACTTTTGGCACTGAGCTTCAAAAATACACTGAGGTGTTCTCTTCCCTGAATAATCAGGATTCTTGAGTGTTCTTTAAAAGCAAGGTACAGGCAGGGATGAAGGTGAATAGGGAGAGAGGAGGAAGAAGAAGAAGCATTTTATTTATTTTATTTAGGTATTCATCTTGCTTTTTCCCTCCAGCCCTGGGACACGAACCTGGGTCCTTGGATTGCACATGAACTATGCCCAGCCAGAGGTGATAGACCAAATTTCTACTTCACCAGAGAATGCTTCATGAGGATTTGAGAAATTATTTTTAAAGTAAACAATGTATTTCCATACTATATATGTTATATAAACATTTTGTACATATCAATATTAGGTTGTCAAATTCGTATTCACCTAACTTTCTTTAAACATTCAATGAACAAAAAAGAATGATAAAGAAAATTTGAAAAGCAAGTCAGAACACATACTACCAGGGATCTAAGCATATATATCTAGAAGAATTACAAACAAATAATACTAGCAAATGCACCTATAGTATTATATACCTACAACAGAGAAAACAAATGGAGAAATAGATTTTTGTTTATAATAATTTAGAAGAGGTTATATGACCTTACAAACTGTTCAAGAAGTGAAAATGATCTACCCGGTCTCATGAAAAAGTATTTTTTGAGATTCTCACCTTATACCAAAATAATTTCTGGATGTATTAAAATATAAATTTTTTTAAACCTGTAATATCTCAAAAACAAAAAAGGGAAGAAGATTATTAATAAAATATTTGCAAGAAGTAATAATCCTTAAAGTAGTTTTAAAGATTGTATGCATTGAGAATAACAGTAAACTCAAAATATAAGATAGATAGGGCTTATATATTTATGTAGAAAACAGATACACATATAAAATACAATTAAAATATGTGGAAAGTAGAATACAATATAAGAAATGTATAAAAATTATCTCATTCATAATTAAAAATTCAAATCTAATTAACAAGACAATCTATTGCCATCTAATGATTGAAATAAAAATTCCATCCAGTAGTGACTGAGCACAGCTCTTTCCAACTACAATAAGGACTTTATGCTTCCCATTGACTGTCTTTCTAAAATTTATATGATGAAACCTAAGACCCAATGTGATGGTATTTGGGGTTTGAGAAAGGTGATTAGGTCATTAGAACAGAGTCCTCGTGAATAAGATTAGTACCCTCAAAATAAGAACTTCCCTGTTTCTTCTGCTATGTGAGAACACAGCAAGAGGATCACCATCTATTAAACAGGAAGACGACTGTCTATGAACCAGGAAGAGGACTTTCATCAGACATGAAACATCTGGTTCTTTGATCTTGGACTTCTCAGCTTCCAGAATTGTAAGAAATAAACTTCTGTCATTTATAAACCATTCAGTTCATGGTATTCTTTTATAACAGCCTAAACAAAGAACATATTTGTGAAAGATAACCTTCATGGTAGCATGACTAGTGACAGAAAATATGATCCCCCAATGGATATAGCTCTCTTCACTACTCATGTCATTATCCTGAACCATCCAAGCCATATCAGTGGTAGTCAAATTCATATTCAGTGGTGGCTCTTCAACTGCATTGGATTGTCACAATGCTCACATTGCTGGCAAGTTGCTTAGCTGAATGAAAAGATTATTCTCTGGAAGGTTATTATAATCTGCTGACAGTCATCATTCATATGGTTCCTCAATTTTCTGACTGTCCTCTTCTGGTTAATTTTATCACTGTGATCTGAAACATAATTTCTATAGATATCATCAAAGTAGTGGACAAGAAATTTGCTCTCTCTGGCAAGATCACCAGGTTGGCCCAGAAAATAATTTTTAATTTCTTTTAATTACATGAAAACATATACTTTATTATGTTAAGTTAAAAAGACAATTATAGATGGTATTGTGGATATTTTTGTGGCTATATATTAACTATATTTTAATTTTGCAACTAAAACCTATTTTCCAGAATACTGATAATTAGGAGATGTACATTAAAACAACAGTGAGAGACAGATGACACATGATAGATTGAAATGAGTTAAAACAACTGATCATAAAAAATTTCAAACAAATTGTAGGGAAAGAGTGTCTATTACAATGCTGAGAGAAGTGTTTCACAGTGAAACACTTTCAAAGAAAAATTTGTCAATAACTAGTCAAGTTAATAATGTTACTCTCTAAAACCCAGCAACTCTACATTTGTGTATCATCCATGTCCAAAGGGAAGGAGATGTACAAAGATGTTTATTGTAATATTCAATTTATAAATGTTCAAAATGAGAACAAATAAATAATTTCTATAGAGTGACCCACAAGCCTGAGACAAACTGAGCAATACTGCTGACAACTCTTGGCTGACAACAAGGGGGAACCGCGGAAACGGGAGCCCTGCAGCGATAAAAGTATGAGGGCTTTGTCTTCACATGCCAGGGGTTAGAAGTCACAGCAATCCCCTTGCTGCCTTGCCCTTCTGCTGAAACAGCACAGGCAGTCTCCTACACTCTAGGGGCATGAATTCAGTCAGAACAGGAAGTTGCAAATCTGAGTCAAACTACACAGGGGAGGGGCTGTGGAGAACATTGCCTGCAACTCTTGGCTAGCAAAAGCTCAGGAGAAAATTAGAGACAGAAAGAACAGGAGCATACAGGTATTGTACACCCTCCACTACATACCTGGGAGCTTGGGCACCCTGGGAATTGGGATCCAGTGGCTAAAACATTGGAATAAGCCTGTGGAAAGGACTTGACTCTGATGATTTGGTGACTACAAGGGACATAAGCACAGACAGCAGACTCAAGTCACATAGCTCCAGCTACCAGAGTTCTACCAACAAAACAAGCCTACCTCCCTCCCCACCATCAGGCAACAAAACTACACACTCACAGATAGATGCTCACTACATCCCAACCCTGTGCCCACCCCCACCTAGCAGTCATCATTACTCCCTGACACAGCAAGACATGCTACAGAAGCCTGTAAGAGTCAAAAATATGAAATAAAAAAAAATAGAGTGCTCCCTGGTAGAAATTAAAACAAAGAAACAAACAAACAAGCAGATCAACAAGATCCTAAATCATGGGGGGGAGAAAAAAACACAATACACCTGAAATCTCAGGAAATGGATTTACAATAAAATGACAGTTCATCAGAAATTAATTTTGAAGATACAGAAGAATGGTTTTTTCTAACAGATAAAGAATTCAGGTCTGCAATGATAAAGAAATTCAGAGAATTAAAAGAAAATTCAGATAAACAAAACAAAGAGTTAAACAAAAATTAAGCACCAACAGGGGATTGAAGCACTACAGAAAAGCTAACAGAAGCACAGGATTTAAAGGAGGTAATTCATGAAACTAAGAATAATATAGAAAGCTATGGAATCAGAATAACACAAATGGAGGGAAGGATTAGTGATAAAAAGGATAGTAATGCAGAAAAGAGACAAGAAGAAGAAAGAGAAATGAACTGTAAAAACAGAAACAAACAAAAAATGAAGAAACACTCAGAGAACTATCCATCACTATAAGGAAAGACAACATTAGAATATTGGGTATCCCAGAAGGCAAAGAGAAAAAGAGAGGAACAGAGAACATCTTCAAGGCAATAATGGCTGAAAACTTCCCAAATCTAGAACAAGTAATGAACATATAGGTCAATGAAGCAAACAGAACACCCAATTACATAAATACTAAAAAATACTGCACCAAAGCACATAATTGTGAAACTATCAAAAAATTCAAGACAAAGGAATAATTCTAAAGGTAGCCAGAGCAAAAAAGCAGATAACATATAAAGGCACTCCTATCAGACTAACCTCAGATTTCTCAGCAGAAACTCTACAGTCTAGAAAAGAATGGAATGATGTCTTCAAAATACTTCAGGACAAAAAATGCCAGCCAAGAATACTATATCGTGCAAAACTCTCTTTCAAATTTGAGGGAGAAATTAAGGTTTTTCCCAATGAAAAAAAAACAAAGAGAGTTAGCAACCATGAGCCCTCCTCTATAAGAAATGTTAAAAGAGGCCCTACTAGCTAAACCAAAAAGGAAAAACTTCACAAAAATATAAAAGTAACAGACATAACCAGAAAACAAAAATCAAAATGGCATTAGCAAATTCTCAAATGTCAATAACTACTATAAATGTAAATGGATTAAACTCATCAATCAAAAGGCATAGAGTTGCTATATGGATTAAGAATCATAACCCAACTAACTTTATGCTGTCTACAAGAAACTCGTCTTAGGTCAAGAAATAAGCAACGGCTTAAAGTGGATGGATGGAAAACGATGTTCCAAGCTAATGCCGAATCCAAAAGAGCAGGAACAGCTATACTCCTATCAGATAAATTAGTCTTTTAACCAAAAATTTAAAAAGATAAAGATGAACACTATGTAATGATAAAGGGATCAATAAAAAAAAAAAAACTTAACACTAACATTTATACACCCCATAAAGGAGCACCCAAATATATCAAGCAAATATTAACAGATCTAAATAAGGATACTTATGGCAACACAATAATAGCAGAGGACTTTAATACTCCTATTTCAGTAAAAGACAGATCATCCAGACAGAGAATCAACAAAGAAACAAGAACTTTAAATGACAAAATAGAAGAGCTGCACCTAATGGACATATATAGAGTACTTCACCCAAAAACTATAAACTACACATTCTTCTCAAGTGCTCATTGAACATTCTCAAGGATAGACCATATGTTGGGACACAAAATAAGTCTCAGTAAATTTTCAAAGATTGGAATCCTATCTGGCATCTTTTCAGATTACAATGGCATCAAATATAGATCAACCAAAAGGAGAGAGGAAAAATAGCAAACGAGTTGAGATTAAACAACATATTGTTGAGCAACCAAAGATGAAATTAAGGAAGAAATTTAAAAAATACCTGGAATCAAATGAAAACAAAGAAATGACATATCAGAATCTATGGTATGCAGCAAAAGCAATAATAAGAGGGAAATTTATAGCAATACAATTCTACCACAGGAAACAGGAAGAATCACAAATAAAAACCCTAAGCTATTACCTAAAAAAAACTAAAAAAAAAGACAAAAGCAGAAACCTAAATCTAACAGAAGGAAAGAAATAATAAAGAATAGGTCAGAAATCAATGAAATATAGATCAGAAGGACTATTAAAAAAATCTGGAAAGATACAATACCCCAAAACTAAATAGAGAGGAACTAGAAACCATGAAGCAAGCAAGGAAATTGAAACAGTGATCAAAAACCTTCCCCAAAACAAAAGCCCTGGACCAGATGGTTTCACCAGCGAATTCTACATTCAAAGAAAAATTAACTCCAATACTCTTTAAAATGTTCCAAAAAATAGAAGAGGGAAAACTTCCACTTTTTATGACACCAATATTATGCTGATTCCAAAACCAGATAAAGACTTCACTGAAAGAGAAAACTATACACTGATATGCTTAATGAAGACTGACACAAAAATTCTCAATAAAATACTAGCAAATAAAATTCAACAACACATAAAAAGAAACATACACCATGATCAAGTGGGTTTTATCCAATGGATGCAGGGATCGTTCAAGATATACAAATCAATAAATGTGATACAATATAGCAATAAAATAGGGCAAAAACCACATGATTATTGCAATAGATGCAGAAAAAGCATTTGATAAGATTCAATGCACTTTTATGTTAAAAACCTTCAAAAAAATAGGCATAGAAGGAATGTACTTCAATATAATTAAGGCTATATATGACAAACCCACAGCCAACATTGTACTCAATGGAGAAAAACTAAAAACATTACCCCTAAGATTAGGGACAACACAAAGATGGCCACTCTCACCATTACTATTCAGTGTAGTGCTG
Source organism: Solenodon paradoxus (assembly GCA_004363575.1). NCBI lineage: Eukaryota > Metazoa > Chordata > Mammalia > Eulipotyphla > Solenodontidae > Solenodon > Solenodon paradoxus. The sequence goes on from RJWH01000086.1 coordinate 208,560, forward strand.
GAGATCCTGGCCAATGCAATTAGACAAAAAAAAAAATATAAAATGTATCCAAATAGGAAAAGAAGTGAAACTATTACTTTTCGCAAATGACATGATAATATGCATAGCATCAAGTAAATCAAGTAAAGAATCAAGTAAAAAGAATAAAGTAAAAAGCTGCTGTAAATAATAAACAAAAGTGGCAGGCTACAAAATTAATATTAAAAAATCTCTTGCATTTCTGTATACCCATGTTGAAAATACAGAAAGAGAACTGAAGAAAAAAATATTGTTTAAAATTGCACCAAAAAAATGAAATACCTTAGAATTAACGTAACCAGATGTGAAGGTCTTATACCACAAGAGCTCTATAGGACATTAATAAAAGACATAGAAGGTGATACAAAGAAATGGAAAGATATTCCATGCTCATGTATCAGAAGCAGCAACATAATCAAAATGACCATACTGACCAAGGCAATATATAGATTCAATGCTATTCCCATCAAAATTCCAAAGACATTCTTCACAGAGATAGAATACAAAATAATAAAATGTATCTGTAATAACAAAAAACCCAGGATAGCAAAAACAATTCTCAAGAAAAAATCAACAACAGTGGAGTCATGCTCCCTGACTTCAAACTGCTACAAAGCAATAATAATTAAAACAACATGATACTAGTATAAAAGCAGAAAGATCAATGAAACGTAATTGAAAGTTCAGAAATAAATCAACATATATGGACACCTAATTTTTGACAAAGGAGCCAAAAACTTACAATGGGGCAAGGACAGCCTCTTTAATAAATGTTGCTGGGAGAACTGGTCAGTCACATGCAAAAGGTTGAAACTGGACCATTACCTAACATCATATACAGAAATTAACTCAAAATAGATTAAAGATTTAGATATAAGACCGCAAGCCATCAAACACATAGAAGAGAATGGCTCCCAAACCTGATAAGGAGTTAATATCTAAGATATACAAATAACTCAAAAAATAGGACAACAAGATGCAAGCAATCCAATAAAAAAATGGGCTGATGACCTTAATAGACACCTTTCCAAGGAAGACATACAAATGGCCAATAAGTTCATGAAAAGATGCTCTGTGTCTGTTGTCATCAGGGAAATGCAAATCAAAACAATGATGAGATATCGCCTCAAATTGGTAAGAATGGCTATATCCAAAAGGAAAAAAAAAAAAAGGAAATAATAAGGGCTGGAGAGGTTGTGGAGAAAAGGGAATTCTAATTCACTATTTGTGGGGAAGTAAAGTGTGCAACCATTCTGGAAAGCAGTATGGAGAGTCCTCAAAGAATTGAGAATGGAAATTTCATATGATCCAGTTATTCTTCTACTGGGCATTTAACCCAATGACACAAAACACTTATCCGAAGAAATATATGCACCCCCATATTCATTGCAGCACAATTCACAATAGCTAAGAGTTGGAAACTACCTAAATGCCCATCAATAGAGGAATGGATAAAGAAGATGTAGTACATATACACTACGGAATACTATGCAGCCATCTAAAGTAAGAGATTTTGCCATTTGCAACAACATGGATGGACTTGGAGAGAATTATGCATAGTGAGATAAGCCAGAAGGACAACAGAAGACACCGTATGATGGCAACTTATATGATGGGTAAAGAGAAAACAAATAAATGTCATAAATTAAATAACACTAAAAGTATGTGTGTGGGGAGAGAGAGACAGAGAGACAGAGAGGGAGAGAGAGAGACAGAGAGAGGGAGGGAGGGAGAACATCACGCCAAACAATTATGAACTCTTAGAGATGAGAGACAAAAAGGCAAATCAGGGATTACCAAAGTGACAGGAGAGGGGTGGGGGAAATGGGATGAAGGGAATTGACTGTAAACGAAGGCAGAAAAAAAAAATTTGCAAGGGGAGTATTAACAAATCTACTATACTATCTGTAAATGTGAAAATACTACTATGTATACCTCAAAACAAGTCATTGTCAAAAATGCAATATCCCTTCAGTAATAATAAAAAACAAAATTAAAAAAATACAATAGTTGCTAGAAAGATACTGATTTACTAATGTCAAGAACTTACTAAATAAGGATATTAGATATTAAGTGAATAATGATTAAAAAAAAAGAATGAGACAGACCAATTTTGTGATATCATTACATCCGAAAATGGATTGTAAGGCAAAGTATGAGTGGATAGTAAGGACTTAGCAATAACTATCATTTTTTCCTTAAGAATAAAGACATCTGAAAAAAAATCACAGGAAAATATATAGAAATTAATGTTCATATGTTGCTTTCTATCTATTCCATTAAAATACTACTTGTAATAAAATAAATTGAAATCACAATCCCCATTATAAGTTGGTTACATTATATTGTTGATGTTGATATTTGTTCTGTTTCACAAATACTGGATTTCATCATGAAAAGTGAGAATAAAGTAGCTTTCTAAATTCATTACAAAGAGGATACTATTTCTACAATACTTAGGCCAATCCATCAATTTTGAACACCACTAATTTCTCAATGAAAGTTCACTTCTAACTTTCAATTTCCTAATTAATAAAATGCTCAGCACTGATCATAAACTAAAAGAACTAAAGCACTCGCACTGGTGCTTAAGTGTAGCCTTTTCACTAAATGCTAGTCAATCAATCTTAGATGTGTATTATCAGCTGAGCAAATTTCCATCCCTTGGTGTAAATAATAAACTAATTTAATTATCAGTGCTTATTACGGTATATTTTAAAATAAAATTCATATTTACTATATATAAGAAATGTAAATATGAATTTTATAATTAGTGACAGGAAAGCTTTAACAGAGAAAACTATGCATTTCTAAAGCACACTGCACTAACGAGAATAAGAAGAGAGTGCTAGAATACAGAGCAATACACAAAAGGCATATGAAACAAAGGTAAAAAATTTCATATTTACTTCTTCTTCTTGAAAACGTCCAGGTAACAATAGTACAAAACCAAACAGAACAATAGTTAATGGTCTATCTCTAAGAGTGTACCTCTGCTACGAAAGCTGTTAGTCATTTAAAAAAAAATCACTTAATACAAACTTTCAAGGATCATATTAAAGACTTAGTCCACACAAACTGTAATTGAATATAGGAATAATGTGAATTATTTATTTGTACAGGGGATTGAGGGAAAGCATTTTTTGTTTTTGTTTTCTACGTAGTGTAACAGAGAGGAAGAGTACAGGTTTGGAGAGGATAACAACTCTGCCATTTAATTGTTGCATGGCCTTGAACAAGTTAACCTCTCTTTACCTTTGTTTTCTCAACTAAAAGTGGTTACCAAGAGAGTTTGTATGGAATTAAATGAACCAAAAAACATAAAGCACTTAGAATACTGCCTTGCAAGACGTATGTCTTAATAAATGTTCACTATAAATATTATTCACGTTCTCTTTAAAATGATGCAAAAGAATGTGACTATTATTAATTCCTGAAGAAAGTTTCCTTTCACAGTTATCATCACAAAAGTTTTTCACTGAGGGGCAACTCTCCTCTCATTGCCAGTTCAGCTGTGGTTGGATAGGTAAAGGCAACCACCTCCAGCCAGTATGAGGATAGCAGATGTGTTGTAGATTTCTGTAATGAGCTTTCTTTGATTGTTATGGTGATTGTGGAGGCATCAGTGTAGATGACTTTAATTAATTCTTCTATGGAGAGAGAGAGAGAGAGAAAGAGAGAGAGAGAGAGAGAGAGAGAGAGAGAGAGAGAGAGAGAGAGAGAGAGAGGAAACTACAGATCCAAAAACATCTACAGACAGATCTTAAAAGGCCACCAATACTAATGGATTAGGGACCTGCACTTAGAGCCTTATTTAACCTTTATTATACTTTATTAGCGCTGTTTGCAAATTCAGTCATGGTGGGGGTTAGGGCTTCATTATGCACTGAGATTGAGGTGACACGTGTCAATATATAAAGCAACACCTCTGTCAGCATGGGTACCTCAATAGTCATATGATAGCACAGGTTTCTTCAGACTCATGCTGGACTTGAAGAAGGGCAAGAAAGATACTTTCACATTACAATTTATATTTTTCTAAATAGCTTATTCATGGGCTAATATACAGAGTTGGTGATAAATAGTTGAAATGCTTTAATTGTGGAGTTTGCATGTGATACCATATATTTATCATGCAGCCCTGTCACAAACGCAAAACAGTAACAAAACATGTGAAGAAAATGAGAACTTCACAGTTCAAAAAAAAATGCGTAACCCTCAATGTCTCTCTCTGGCCAACTATATTGAGAGGTACCAACCCTTTGTTGATTCTTCACAAGATTTTCAAAATGTGTAATTATAATACTGATGTGTTGGGAAAATGCCAAAATGTATTCCAAATACTTTTTTACTAAAATATTGTATTGCATTGTAATGATATAATAAAACTTTCCTTTTATAAATAACCACTGAATAATATCATTATCATTAAATAAATGTGTACTGTATGAAATTTTGATACTGAAAATCAGGAAACAATCTATTGAGAAAATATTAGCTGTAAAGACATTCCATGAAGTATAACTGTAATTTCATATGATTGTTCCTATTATTTCATAATTGTTTATAATATTTAATGACTATATCTGAGGGTAGGTTTTCCTGTATTTTGGATGACTTTTTTGGTATTCCTGTAGGAGGAATTATTGTGCTTGTGTGTAAAAGTATTCTTACGCTTCTTAAAAATGTTTAAATTTCTTTCCTGAAGCTTGTATAATGAGACATCTTGTGGAGCCTGGCAGGAAAGATTTCCAATTTCAAAGCCATAGCATTTTACCATCTAAAAAGAAAATTGGAATTTACCTTTACAAGTTAACAGCTTCTTTATATGTAGAGAATCATTTTATCTGGTCACTTAATCAAGCAGACTTAAAGCAAATACTCTCTACTGTCCTTGGAAAAGAAGTGAGTGATTTGAAAGTAAATTAACTGATTTGTAAATAAATTATAAACAGTTCTGCTTATTAATGAAAATAGCTGAACATTTGTAATATAATTAGGACTTCTCAAATTATATTAAACAAATATTCTAATTTTGTTCATGTGGATTTTAACTATCCTATGATTGAAACATTTTGCTTATTCTTACAGGGAAATATATATATATACTGGCAGGACTGTTGTTAGCAGGATGGCTCAGGCTGATTTCCTTCCACTATACAGAAGAAATAACTGCCAAGAGCACATGAATATATTCATAATCTAACATGGATTGCTATACTTTGAGAATTGTACTCTGTGGTTGTCGTAATTGCCCATAATGGGCTAAGGATAAGATATTTATTTGTGATGAGAAGGTATAATTTATCCTGAAAAGAATGGAAATATTTTCTGCCTTCCAATTTAGAGAAGAGATTTGGTTTTGAATTCAGCAGGGCAAGAGGGAGGCATGATGAGGTCGAGGAAAAAGAGAAATTTTTCTTTCCTACCAGATGTCACTTTTCCTGAAATTTAAGGCATTCAGAAGCTTTTAGAGTAGTGAGTAATGAATCTAAATGTGTGTAAGGATCATCAGAGAGAAAAAACCTTCAAAATGCATAAGAACATTTTTATATAACAAAGTAAAGCTTTGTATACATGTGATTGTACTATTTTATTAATATTAATATTAAAAGTATATAAAGGTGCTTGTTTAACTTGCCAGATTGTTTCTTTTAATTTAAAAATAAAACTCACAAAAAAGATCTATAGAATTTTTAGAGTCTAAGCCTATTGCTAACGACTATCACAAAAATCATATATCTCAAATAGAAAGTCAATAGTATAGATTAATAATTATAATTAAATATTAGAATACTGATATAGTTCTTAAACAATACATGACTCAAATTTAATCCACATAATCCTTAGTACTTATTTTTAAATTACACTATGTTAAACTCTCTGCAGGTCACAGAGGACTCATAGCTCTGAGTTAATAGTGATTGTAGATGTGTCTCCAGAGTCACATTTTTCTAGAATTGCTATTTTAAAATATGCAAAATGATGATTAATATTGATAATGAAAAATATCTCTGTATTACACAGACTTATATATTATTACTAAGAGATGTAGACAATTAATATTAAATACAAGTCTAAAATATTATGCCAATGCATTTCTTGATGAAGAAAGAGAGTAATTTCCCATCAGCAGTATGATGTATTTTCTCTGAATGTATGCTTTTAGGAACAAATAGAGAAAAAGCTTTGTGACAAGATATATAATGATGGATTAAAACTTAGTCAAAAGATAGTGAATGTTCTTTTTAAATGAAGCACTCTTCAAAGGGAACACTCTAAGAGTAACTAGAGGTGTTGTTGGATACCATTCCACACAGGCACCATCTTTGGAGTAATATATCATCTAAGCACCTTTTTCTGATGATGTATTACTCAAATGCATCATCAGCCAGATCAGTGTGTCTAATGATTTATAAGTCTACTAAATCATTACCATGAGGCACAGCAATGATATAGTATTCAAAGAGAGTTCCACATGGATAAAAAGAATTTAGGAGCAAATTTCAGAGAGTTGCAATGGAAAATCAGATAAAACAGGACAAGAACAATATGGCGAGTATCAGTCTCTTCATTTTTGAGTAAACATGTATTATTTTTATTAGAAAGTAGTTGTAACTGATATATTTTTTGGATTCGTCATTATTTTGCCTGAGCAGCAAATACTTTAAAAGATGAGGACTTAAAATGATCAAAAATAAATATGAATGATTGTGTCATTGAAAAACTAAAATTAAAAATAAGAGAAACAGAATTTGCAATTGCCAGTGATTTTAGATCTAGAGAATGTTTATCACAAGAAATCTTAGGTATTAAAAATTAGGTAGTTTTAGTAAAGCATTGCTGATAATTAGAGAAAGTCGGTTTAATGTGTTTTTAGGATAAACATTTCAAAATAAACTTTTCAACTTTGAAAAAAACAAAATAAATATGCTAATATAATAAAGAATTCAGAAATATACAGATTTCAGGTAAAATTTTCCTCTCAACCCTCAACCTGGTTTCCATGCTTAAAGTAATCCTAGCAAACAGTTTAGTGTATATCACTACAGATGAATGTATATGATGTAGATTTTTATATACACAAAACGTTATGTCATATATATTATTACAAGACAAGTTTCAAATGATTTTTTGTGGGAGGAGCGGCTGCAAACATAATATGTAAACTATCATGGATTAACTTTACAAAACCAAATATACTATAATATTTTGCACAATGTTGACAAAGGGAAAATATTTTATATAAAATATATCACACTGTGGATCCCAGCGAAATTAAATTCAAATAAGATCTTTTTTCTTCATTTTCCCATCCTATTATTTCCCTCCTCTCTGACCAAAAGTCTCAGGGCCTCATCTATGGATAATATATTTAGTTGATCTGAGAAATTTCTCCTGCTTCATTTATAATTGTTAGTTATCTTTACAAGCAAGTGTATGACATCAGGCAGAATGAAATGTATATCAATAGATGAACATTCTTGAAAACTTAATAAAGTTAAATTAAGTCATTATTTTTCATTTTATCTCATCTTTAATTGCTCTAAATGTGAGGTGACTGTCTAAAGCAATATTAGTACCAACGTGTTATGCTATTATAGATTAACAGGTTATTTGATTAAAAGAAAATTATATGAAAAATCAGAAAATAGGAGGAAGGAATTGTAACTAGTGTCATAAGAGCCTTTAGCTATAATTGAAATATAAAATACTATTTGAAAGACTGATTAATTATAAACAAATTTTAAGTCCTTGGACATAATCCCTCAAAACTGGAAGCAATTCAAGCATCTTTCAATAGATAAAAAGGCAAACTGTGACATGGACATACGATGGAGTACTATCAGCAATAAAACAGAGTATTGTTTCACATATAGCATAACACATTTTAAATTATTTTACTAATTGAAAGAAGTCAGGCCAGGAAAGCTACAGACTGTTTAATTTGCATTACATGCTAAGGAAAAATTATAGGAGAAAACAAATTCATGGTTTCTAGACAAAAAGTAGGGTATGGGATTAACTACAATAAAGCATGATGAGAAAAATTCTGGGTTTATAGAGCTGTTATGTATCATATCTATGTTGGAGGATATTCTATCTTACATCTACTCATTAAGAACTTATTAAGGTAGGTTGCAGGGTTTTGGGGTCCCACACTGGGTGTTCCTGACATCCTTAAAAAATATTTCAAAAGTCCTGGCAACACTCAGCAAGTTTATTAGTAAGAAGAGAACGCCCTCAAAGGAAAAGAACTGAGAGAGTCAGAAAGCATCTACACTGTTAAGATTTAAGGGAGGAGTTATTAAAGAGATTCATTAATAAAAGGGAGGCATATTCATGAAAAGAGGAAGTAACTTCCTGAAAGTTGCCCAAAAGGTAGAGATTCAGGTGATGTCTAGTTCTTAAAGAGCCCTACACATTTAAATCCTTACTGGTTTGACTCATAACTGTCATGATACCAAGGAAGCAGTCTTCCTCACATGCATATTTGTGATATTTTAATGAGTCAAAGGTCAGAAAAGGTTGCGATCCATCCCAGAATACTACTTACTGTTTCAAGGCTGTTCATACGGGGTTGCCTAGGGGATGACTGGAGAAGACAAATGGATTCCTGTTATTTTTTCAAGTTAACAGTGATAGAAGTTCCAGCTATCCCTAACAATTATACCCAAAATAGTGAGTTTTACTCTACATGAACTTAATATCAACCAAGATTGGGGAGTGGAAACTATAATAAATAATATAAAAATTATAGTACATGAACCCAACTGAATAAAAATAAATGAGTAATATAAGCAATTGAAGGGAGTGGGCTCAAAAATAATCTCATTTTATGGTGGATAGATATTTTAACTACATATTAAATGGTGAAATACAGAATGCACTATACAAAATTGTGTTCTAGTGGATGTGTGAGGTATTGTTTAGAAGTTTTGAAATTAATTTATGTGTATACTAGAGTTTAACTTATAAGTAATGATAGATTTCTCATTATTGAAGAAAAAATTTACAAATAAGGAAAGAGGGGAGGCATGATTGAACCCTGTGTTGTTGGATTAGAGTTGAAGGAATTAATATGAACTCATGTTTTCTAAATATTGTTGCAAATAGTGTATTACTATCTTATTACTACTATAATAAGTTATTATTAACTTAGAGGTTTAAACACACAATTATTATTTTACAGTTATGGAGCTCTTATATCCAAAATGGGGTACACTGTATTAAAACTGAAGTATTGATTGTACTACATTTCCTTCCGGAAGCTCCAAAGGGAAATTCAATGTTTTTTTATTTTCCAGATTTGAGAGACTGCCAAAATTCCTAGGCTTGTGATTTCCCTTCCTTATTCAAAAGCCAGCTACATACATCTTCAAATCTCCCTCAGATTCTGATTTTTTCTGTCTCCCACTTATACTTCTAATAATTTTGTTTCACATTGAGACCTAACTTATTCACATCTGCAAAGTCTCTTTTGCCATGTAAAATATCATGTTCATGGGCTCTGTGTATTAGGCATGAGTATTTTAAGAGGGTCATTATTACTCCTACTACAAATAGATAGGTCATAAATAAATCTCAATATATGTGTTATGCATGGGTCACTATGAAAATACATTTTCCAAGTTGTGACTGCTAAGAGGTCCTTGAAGAAATGACATTTCAATTGCTTGAACACATCTTCAACTCAGATATTTGTCTCTAAACAATTTTATTCATTCTAAAGTGAACTAAGGCTCTACTTATATAAAACTAGATTATTTTGTGGTGTTAGAAAATAATAAAGGGATGCAAAAAAATGGGAAGATTCAGAAAGAGTACAGAAGCTAACAAAGAAGTTCCATTTGCCAAAGGTAACATAATTCAATCAACAAAACAAATATTGATAGCATTGAATTATAACCCACAGAATAAAATACTTATCTACATCTCTACACTGAATAAAGTTGTAGAAAAAAATACAGGTTATGAATTTAAATTTGAAATTTAGATAAATAATTATAATATAAAATTTTAATATAAGCATGTTTTAGATATGCATGGAAAATGTTTATACTAAAACTGTATTCATTATTTAGCTGAAATTAAAATTCAATTGTTACCCTGTCCTTTATTTGCAAAATATGGCAATGAAAATATTGATAAACAGATGATAGATTTTTTTTTTCTTAAGCAAGATTCTCATTAATTAGTATAGAGAGAATGAGAAAAATAGAGTATCATAAAAGTATTTGCTTTGTGCAAGATCAAATGATGACTGGTTAAAATTAATGGGTGAAAATTTTGTGAAGAAACAATATTGTTAAATTCTCTCAAAATATCTCCCTCAGATATGTATTAACTAAACATGACAAAAATGCTAATTGTGGGTTGAAATTTATTCTCTTTTAAAATATGCCCAAGTTCTAACCTCAGGTACCTTTGAACATAACCTTAAAGTTATGCAGATTTAAATTAAATATCCTGAGATGAGATCATCCTAGATTTAGGATTCAATTACTGGGGTCCTGATAATGAGAGGAAGGCCAAATAAAGGCCAAATGTAGAAGAACATAAAAAATTGAGTGATGCACCTATAAATCAAGAAACACCAAGAATTTCAGGCTATCCCTCAAAGTTGAAAATGACCTGCACGAATCACCCACAAGCTTCTAAAAGGAACCAATGCTGTAAACAGATTTTAGATTAATGGTCTCAAGAACTGAGAGAATAAATGTATTGTTTTTTTCAGTAATCAAAATTTGTATAGCAGTCCTAGAAGTCTAATATACTGAATAATCAAGGTTGAACAACTAGTAATGAGATATATTGATAACATATACTCTCTGTTATGATATAATGAAAAGTAAGTATCACTTATGTAATAGTTGCACAACGATGCAAGATCTCAATCTAAGAACAAGAAAATAACATAAATTTGATCTGGGGAAATTTTATAAATTAACCCATTTGAAATATTTAAAAAAATTTAAAGACATGAAGGACAAGGAAAGAAAGATTGATATCTGTCACAGTTTAATATCCCAGTTTGCTTTTTGGAACAGGAGGGCGATTAACAGAAAAAAAAAAAAACAGTGGGGAAAAAAAAATTTGTAAATTCATTAATGCAATCATTAATATAATGTTAATTTTATTTCTAATAAATATACTGGGGATATAAGTACATTGAGTAAGTTAAGTGAGAGGTATAAGTTTCTGTCCCATTTTCAACCTTCTTATAACTGTAAACTTATTTTAAAATAAAAATATACCAAATAAAAACTTCATTGAAGAAGGTCCAACCAAAAGTTTCATTTGGGTGTTTTAGGCAGAAGCAATACTACTGTTTGCTTTTAATTGGGATGCAGAGAAAGGGTGTCAAGTTGTTACGGGCTGAACTGTATGTCTTAAAATACCTATGTTGAAGTATGAACCCAGGTCCATCAGAATTTGTGTGTAGGAACTTTAAAGAGACTATAAATTTAACATAAGATTATTAGGTGTGTCTTGCTGTCCTGGGAAGAGGAAACTATAGAGACAGCCAGGATGTGTCAACATATGAAATGCCATGTGAAGACAAAGCATCTGTAGATCAAGGAGAGACATTGAGAGAAACCAAATCTGCTGACACCCTGGTCTTAGATTTCCAGCCTTTAGAACTTTGAGTAAGTAAACATCTATAGTTTAATGGCCCAGTCTGTGCTATTTATTATAGTAGCTTTATAAACTAATAGACTAATAGGTTGTTACCCAAGATGGTTATGGTGGAAACTGCAGACTTTGGATAAGTTAACATTATGATTTCCAATTCTTTATCTAAATATGAAAGACAATATTCACCCTTCAAACTATATGATTATTTATAATAGTATAGCTAATAGCATTGGTTTTCTTTGTGAAAAGAGATACAGATACTTTGTTGAGCATGAAAGAAGAGTTCAAAGTTTAAAGGAGGGGAGAGTATTTGAAAGAGATCTTAGGGGAAAAGGGAGATCAAAGTGCAGAAATGAAATCAAGGATAATCCCAGTGAACTCCATGAGTAAATAATATCCCTAAGTAGTTAACGTGCTTGAACAAAAGTATAATTATAAATTTCTCCTCTAGCATTTGTAACGCAATGGTTTTATTTTGTCCTTTTATAAACTGAAATCAAATATGCAACATAGTATTTAAGATAGCTTTACTTCTATAAGTGAGACAATAAAAGCCTTCATATATTTGACACTGAGTTGTCTAATTAATGTGAGTAAAATCTAAAATCTACATAGGTCACACTAGATAGCATTTGTTAAGAAGCAATTTTCAAAAAAAGGGAAAATTATGACTCATGTTATACAAAAGAGCACACATTAAAGATTGTATTTAACTCGGAGAGAACCAGGCAGAATTTATAACTGGTTCAAGAGATAATTAAAAGAAACAGAAATATTTTGGGTCATGAAAAATGAAATAAAATATACAAATGAAGAGAAAACTAATTTTTCCTCATGGTGTAAGAAAGACAACTGAACATCCTTCAGACAAATAGAATTCGTATAACTATCAAGAACATATAGCTTACAAAGAGTATTAAAATCTCACAAATAACAGTGAAAGACTAGAATAGTAACTTGACTCTATGTTCTCTAAAGATATTTTTGAAAACAAGGTATTTTCTCCATATATAAATATATGGATAAACTTTTTCAAGGAAATGTTGGCATTCTGGGCAGGATATTTTAGTGCATCAATAGGCAAAGAAAGTTGAAAATATTTCCTATGATTTCCAAACAATTTTTATAAGATAGTCTGTCAGAATCAAAATCACATTTCTTCCTGTAAAACACATGATAACACTTCAGATACTGGAGCTGTGACTTCTATAGAGCCTCTTTGGTTAATGCTATTAATACCTATAAAATGAATCTAAATTGAAACAACTAAACATAAAATTGCATATGAAAATTTTTGTTATTCACTAGAAAACCAACATATAGTCTTGCTCTTTGAATAACTTTCTAAAGTGAATAAAAAAGATACCTTGAAAATACAGAATCTAACGGAAAGGTAAGAATAATTCAGGGTGGAAAAAATCGTAGAACTAAATAATTCTCTGCAAATATTAAAATGAACATTGCTAATGAATTAATTTCTGTAGATAATAAGAGCAGAAAATAGTTCCTATTCTTTAAGAAAAAATGCATTCTAGAATACATAGATGTGCCAAAACACATAAAAATACTTAGAGGATTTATTGACATCATTTATCTACTTTAGCATTTAAACAAGAATATGTACTTATTCAATGCCTAGAAGTGAACAGAAAAGTGTCTGAGAAATTATAATCATTTTGGGAAATTGTGTAAATATTGGAAAAATTTAGCTCAGAATACTCCGAATCAATAGATTCAGAGTCAGAAATGTGAATTTTTACATTTTTCAGGTGATTTTAAATGTAACTCTAGGTCTCATATATTTCATAATTAGTCATTTACCCTTTTTTCTGACATTATTTTATTAATGCCTTGTGTCATTTGATTAAAATATTTTGTGCACTATAGATACAGATGCAGAGTAAAATGGAAAAGGCTTAAATGTGTCAGTAATTCCTGAATTTTCAAGTTTCAGAAAACTGTTTCAACCCAAAATGTAACATTCATGATTTTGAGATTTATAATAAAGGTGTCTTTAGTCAGATGTCTTCTATTTTGGGCATTATCAAGGAATATATACAGAGTCCCCTGAATTCCTGGCAATTACCTTGGAATGTTTGAAATCTGACTACATCATGCAGAATCTATGTTTATAATGTTTTTACTTTATTCTCTAATTTTAGCAAGTCACAATTATTTGTTTTACTATTCATATCCCTTTACACTATATTTGTTTATTTTGCTGAAAATGAAGTAGTTTTTTTTCTGTTTACTGATACCTATCATTTTCCTGCATTTGAAATGTATTCTCTTAAATACATTTTTCCTTTGCTCTTGAGAGTGATCTTTAAAAAAAGAGGTGTCTCAGAACAAGGGCACACTAAGCTTCTAGTCACACAGACCTGCAGACTATCAAATCCCAGTCCCACAATGCTGCAGTGAGTCCGACCTGCGGAATAATCAACTGGAGTCCGGAGATCCACCTAGAACGGATGAAAGGGGTGGGACAAGAGGTGCGAAAAATT
>RJWH01000086.1:822821-974212 GCA_004363575.1 Solenodon paradoxus
CTCCCAAGTTTCATGACCCCTGACCCTAGATAGCTGGTCTGCCCACAAACCTGAGGGAAATAGAAAGGAGATGACAATCAGAACTAAAAAGCAGAATAAAGAAAATAACAAAAATTAGAACAAAGTAAGTAACATTAAAAACAAAACTCCAACCAAATGACCAATGGATCTAAGAGCTGGCTCTCTGAGGAAGAAAAAAATTGGTACACCCCTAGCAAGTCTCTCTAAGAAAAACAGAGAGAAAACCCTAATACCAAAAAATCAGAAATCAAAGAAGTGAGATTACAACTGACATCAGATACAAATACAAAGGATCATGAGATTATATGAACTGAACCAGGAGGAAACAGGCAACTTAAATGGACAAATCAGAAGCACAGAAATCAAAGCAGTAATAATAATAATAATAATAATAATAATAATAATAATTCCCTAAAAATAAGAGCCTATGTTCAGATGGCTTTGCTACCAAATTCTATCAAATATTCAAAAAGATAATCCCCATCCTCAAACTTTCCACAAACTTGAAGAGAAGAGAAAATTCCAAAACTTATTCTGTTAGTCTAACATTACCCTGATTCCAAAATTAGTCAAAGACAAAACTAAAAAAGAAAATTACAGACCAATTATCACTGATGAATATAGATGAAACCTCAACAAACTCCTGGCAAATAGAATTCAACAGCACATCAAAAATACCACACACCACGATCAAGTGGGATTCATTGCAGGGATGCAAGTTTGGTTCAACATACACAAATCAATCAATGTAGTACACCACATCAACAAGATGAAAATCCAAAACTACATGATCATATCAAGATTCAACATCATTTCATAATAAAAAAAACCCTCACCAAAATAGGAATAGAAAGCACATACCTCAACACAATAAAAGCAATATGTGACAAACCCACAGCCAACATTATAATCAGTGGTGAAAAAGTAAGTCTTTCCCCTAAGATCTGGAACAAGACAAGGATGCCTATTATCACCACTACTATTCAACATAGTTCTAAAAGTCTTGGTGACAGCATTCAAGTGAGAAAAACACATTAAAGGAACCCAAGTTGTAAAAGAAATAACACTATCATTATTTGCAGTTTATAAGGTATTATACCTAGAAAATCCTAAAGACTCCACCAAATAAGTCCAGAAACAATTCAATGAATACAATAAAGTAGCAGAATATAAAATCAACACAAAAATTCAGTATCATTCATATATGCAAACAATGAAGCGTAGTGGACAAAGAAATTAAGAAATTCTATTCACAATAACAACAAAAAGGAAAATCAAATACCTGGGAATAAACTTAACAAAGCATGTGAAAGACCTTTGCAATGAAAACTCAGGACATTGACTAAAGAAATAAAAAACACAAAGAGAAGTAAAATAATTCCATAGTTATGGATTGGAAGAATTACAATGGCCATTCTAGTCAAAGCAACATATAGATTTAAAGTAATTGCCATAAAATTCCAGAGACATTTAACAATACTGAAGTTTGTATGGAACCACAAATGTTCTTGAATAACCAAAGGTATCCTAAGGGAAAAAGAGAAAAACGGAGGTATCCCACTCCCTGTCTTCAAACTGTATTACATCATCAAAACAGCATTGTAAGAGAATAAAAACAGACACATTGATCAGTGGAATAAAATCAAGATCCCAGAAATAAAGACACCTCTATATGAATAGTTAATCCATGTCAATAATGCCACAAGCATACAGAAAGAAATGTAGAAAGGAAAGTCTATCCGACAAATGGTGTTGGGAAAACCAGAAAGACTATCTGCTAAAAAAAATGAAACTAAATTTCTCATTAGTAATATACACAAAAAATTAACTCAAAATAAATCAAAGAGGTGGACATTTGACCCAAAACTATAAAACACTCAGAAGAAAATGTGGTGAAAACACTCCACAACCTCAACCTCAAATATCTCTTAGAAGAAACAGCTACAGCAAAAGAAACCAAAACAAAACTGAACAATTTGTAGTACATCAAAGTGAAAATCTCTACATAGCAAAGGAAATCACCGCTAAAAAAAGGCATCCCATGGAACTGAAAATATTCATACAACATACATCAGAAAGAACATTAATCTCCAAAATATACTAGGAGATCATGCACCTCAACAATATAAAAACAAATGACCCACTCAAAAAATAGGCAAAGGAACTGAATAGATACCTATCTAAAGAAGACGACACATGTGGTCTACAGACACCTGAAAAATGTTCTATATAACTCATCATCAAAGAAATGCAAATAACTACAATCAGATACCACCTCACACCAGTAAGAATAACCCATATCAAAAAGACTAGAAATAGCATGTGCTGGAGGGGATGTGGAGACTAGAGCCCTCCTACACTGTTAGTGGGAATATAAATTGGTGCAAACTCCTTGGAAAACAGTATGGAGATTCCTCAAAATTATAAATGTGGATCTACCATCTGATTCAGCAGTCCCGCTCCTGGGCATATACCCAGAGGATACAAAATCTCTAATCAGAAAAATTATCCGCACCCATATGTTAATAGCAGCACTGGTCACAACAGCCAAGACATGGAAACATCCTAAGTGCCCATCAACAGATGACTAGATCAAGAAGGTGTTATCTATATACTAAATGGAATTCTACACAGCTATTTAAAAAGATGAAATCAAGCCCTTTGCAACAAACTGAACGGAATTGGAGGGGATCATGTTAAGCGCAATAAGTCAGAAAGCAAAAGAGAAATACAAGATAGCTTCACTCATGTGGATTATAATGAAACTAAACAAATGAACATACAACTCCCAACAAAATTAGTAGGACACAGGACTGTGGATACCAGGGAGATGTGAGGGAGGTTTGAATGAAAGAAAGGTAAAATATGGTGGTAAAGAACACTGGAACTCTGGTGGAGGGTGTGGTATGAAATATAGATTGAGCTGCGATTTTAATATCCTAAAAAAATATATCATTGTGAACAAAAGAAATAATATAAATTTTCTAAACTTTTTAAAAGACCATACTATAAAATTTATCTAAAAGTAGGTTGAAGAAATAAATCATTACTAAATGTATTTGGTGTGTTACTTCCCAAAGAACTTTCATCAACAAATTTAATGTAGGTATTAAACTCAGTTAGAACATGCCCAGCTTTGAATGTCACTTTTAACCTCCATGCCATTATCTCTACTGGGTTTGTTTAAAGTCACTGCTCTCTAGCCTAAATAGAGACTAGTTTCTTCTCTTATGTACTTGAAAAGTTTATTTTTATTGACTGTTTTCCTTCAATACTCACAATCCAGCCACAATTGTTATAAACACTTCCAATATTTTTTTCTTGTATCATTATTTATAATCCCAGAGAACATTCCCCAAATCTGACTTCATCTAGCTTTAAAAGCTCATATACATTCTTGCAAGCTATTATGTCATATCCAAAATAATAGAATAATAGTTAATAAAAAATTAAATTCAATAAATCATTTTAGTAGCTTGGATACTATAAAAAGGTGTTGGGAAACAAAAATTAATAAGATAATGTTCTTGTCTCAAAGAGTTTAGTTTTCTCTACACATAAGGAAAAAATCAAAAGAACAATGATGAAACACAATTTAAAGTATAGCAAATGTATTATTTACAATAGGTACTAGAGAGGATATGGTAATTAATTCTTATGGGGAGAGAAAGAGAACACTATGGATAAGAACTGAAAAGGTAGATTGGACCTCATCCTAAATTGTTCTATATGCAAGAGGGACTATCAGAAGCAATTTACCAGTTTCTATCTCTGTTTTTAAATGTTCATTCTATTGTATACATGAGAAATAAGGAATGTGCTAGGATACTAGAGTCAAATTCTACTTATGTAAGGAAAAAAGTACATCTGTGGTGAAGTAGATGGACTTGTAGTTTTAAAGTGATACCATCAGACTAAGGGCAGAACAAGTTATCCTTCTACTTAGTCCACTTTTTATTCATTTTTAACAAAAATTTCGGCCTAATTAAGATCGTCTATAAATAAGTCATTAAAACTAGGGATGTTTCTTGCTTGTGTAACAGGCAAAATGAATTAAAATAGAAATGTGTTCCATAAAATAATCTATTTAGGACATTTATTGATTACTATATTCATTTTTATTGTTTCCTCCAGTTCATGTCACAAACCCAAGACCTTGGATATTACATGGTCTACACCTAGCCACAGACTTAGCACCCGATCCACCAAGGTGTGCCCTATTTAGGATATTTTTTTTTAATGGAAAGGTGTAGACAGAAAAGAAGTCAAACAGAGAAAGGCAGGCAAGAGAGAGATAAGGAAGAAGCATTTTATTTATTTAGTTGCTCATCCTGGTTCTTCCCCAGGTCACAAACCCAGATTCTTGGGATGTATGTGGACTGTGTCCAGAGGACTTAACTGTTAAGTCACCAGGGAATGTCTATTTAGAACTTTTTTAAAGGAATGATGGTTTTCCTTGACTATAAATCTCTTTTAAGAATTGGCTAAAATTCAACCAATTAGAGATTTACTTGTATTAAAAAGTTTAAAACATAAGCACCTGTGGTAAGATTAGGAGACATCAGCAATTTGTGACTCATTGTGAACCATTTCTAGCAGATTGATTCCCTATTAAAGGAAATTACTTGGGAACATTTTCAGGGGAAATAAATTATATAAAAATAAAGGTAGGAGAAGAACAAACTTTGGCAAGAACAGGCCTGGATGGAATGCTAAATTAGTATTCGGGGGCTACAAAAGAGTGGCTTGCGTAAACTGAGGACCAGAATGGTAAGGGTATGGCCATTCTTAACAGAGTGTAGCATTGGTGCAAATCACATGTCCTCCATCATGTGCAATATAAACTGATTCTTCCTTCATAAATAAGAACCACTAAAGCTGTCTTGAAGGGAAAAATTTTTTTAATTACACTCAAAAAATATCTATAGAAAGTAGAGTTCTATCCTCAAATTTGAAAAAATGCTGACATTTTCTACAAATAGATTGCAAAGTAATCTTTTTATTGTTGTTCTTTAAGAAAATATATAGTAAAATTATCTTTCCCCCACATTGGACAACATCCTGGAGTCTCTATCGAGCACAAATAATGATGGGCTAAGGAAAATTATCCCAAGACCTACTCAGAGTATATTATCAAAAGTAACTTTACAATATTTCTAAATTCCAGCCTTGAGTACCACTGATTTAGAAGTGATTTTAAGTAACTAGAAAGCTACACAAATACTTGTAGCAAAAATTATCTATTGTATTTCTCTAAATAATCTTCTAAAAAATCTACATATTTTAAAAACCTATTAAACTGCAAGAAGCAACTATTTCCATACAATTAGCATTCTCATTGACACTGTAGAATCATTCCCATGTATTCACAGCATCTGTAGAGGTCATAAAAATCTCTCGCTTATGGAATTTATTTGCCTGTTTTCTCCTTTCCTTTAAATACTTGCACAAGGACAAAAGACTAACTTATTAATCAAGTTTTGAATAAAAATTATAAATTATGAATTATGGGAGAGGTAAAAAATTAAATTATGTGCTGTGGAACACTTATTTCTCCTTTTAGAAAATTATATTCTTTAAAACCTAATTCTTGACAATTGGTTGCTATGTATTACCTAAGAGGAAGTTTAAATGGGAAGGGTAATTATACAAAGAGTTCTGGCTTAAACAATCAAAGACTACAATTGAAAAAATAAAAAGTTTTATTATGTGTTAAATGGTAGGTTGTACCCATGCTGTTCTTAATGTAGTGTGAAAAATCCATGAGTAATGAAGACAAAAGTTAGCTTTCTAACTTTTGTCTCTGTTCCTCCCCATCCACCCAAAGTTGATGGTCAGTTTCATGCTTCACATCTTTTCATCCATAAACCTTTTCCAAATTCTCTAGTCTCTTTGAACTTATCTATATCAAACTCTTTTATTTTAAAAAATATAATTTATATATTTTATATCAGTTTCAAGTGCACAACATGATTCTATATTTGTGTGTATATATATTGTGATGTCATCACCACAAAAATCTAGTTAACCTCTATGCCCATATATCATAAAATGTGTTATAACAAAGATGTAAGATGAACTCTCTTAGCAACTTTCAAACATGTAAAAAAGCATTATTAATTGTAGTCCCCATGACATAGTTATTTTATAATTGGAAGTTTTGACTTTTCCAGTTTAACTTTTGACTCCCTTAATCACCTACTCCCCACTCACCTCTGGCTATCACCATTCTGTTCTTGGGATCTGTAAATCTCTGTTTGTTTCTTAGATTCCACATAGAAATGAGATCATTCACCATGAAACTTTCTCTGAGTTCTCTAGCTTCTGCCAAAGTTGTTAATGTTGTTTTTTTAAACATTTGAACTTAATCTTAGTCCATAAAACTTTACATATGTCTATAGTCTTTTTCCCTTAAATAAGATTGTGTTTCTTAAGCACAATGCCAAGAAGTACTAGATATTTGGAAAATATTTGTTGTAATTATTTGATTATTTCTTCCCTGCCACCCCTGGTGTAACCCAGCTCAGCTGGGCCATTTAGCTAAAGTGATGATTTTCAAACTATGTTTCAAAGAACCCCTCAGAAGCTGTAGGAAAATAAAGGGCCAGGAGAGTAAGTCTCTAGGTCGACTTCTTAGGAACCTGTCACTACATTCGAGGAAATAGATATAGCACACAAAGTAATAAAAGTAAACAAAAAGATTTAGCAAAGATTCTATAGAACTTTGAAAAGGAATAGTTGGGAAGAGTTAAAGTCATCTGTCTTTAAATTTGAAAAGTGCACTGAAATGGAATACTAAGAATTTGTTGACTACCAGATGAACGCTTTTCTTTTCTCCAGTCTGAGAACCTCTGATTGTTTCCCCTCTACCACCAATACATCAGAGAATTTTTATGAAATTCAGACTTTCCTAATGAAGGAAATTAAAATCTAGCTTCAATATCACTTAGTAATTAAATTTCATTCTGCTTAAATTAAAATAAACAAATCAGAGACTACAATCTACAGAATTCTTAAGTTTTTATCTAATAATTGTAATCATCTAAAATTACTGTTCCTTTGGGTCCAAGAGTTATCATCTACTTTCTTATTCCTTTTCTTAATAGAAGAGGCTCTATTGTTAGTTATCATCTTACTCTAGGTAATGTTACTGACTAAATTAGGGAATAAAGCTTTTTGTTCACTACAGAATTTAGTGCAGTGTCCAGTAGATAGTAAACATTCAACAAATACAGATTTGTCAAATGAAAAATTTAGCAAATTAAGATCTGAAAATATTTTCCATGGATGTTAATAGTTTCACACTACATAACAGTCATATTAAACTGCCTGTTTTAAAGCATTATAATGTAATTTTCTCCATCATATCTCAGACATATATATAGTAATTTTGTGGTGCACAGCGTGTATTGACAAATATTTGAGGAATGGGGAAACATATATATATATATATATATATATATGTATACATATATGTATATATACAAAAATATATACAATATTTTGTAAAGCAAATTTACTTCAATAAATATTAAGAAGTGAATGAAGACTAGAACAGGAAAAAATGTTCCATTTTCTTCCTCTCTCTGCAGCACACTTTTCCATTTGTCTGTCTTTATTTGACTCTGATACCTATAAAATGGTTGCTTTAGAGTTTGACTAGAGGACTCTGCTTCTGGAATCCACCCTCCTCCACTCTAGACAATAGTCTAGCAACATGTGCTTCTCACCAACCTCAGGCAGCTTTAGAACTCCACTACCTCAGCAAAGGAAGCTAAAACTCTTAGATTGTAAAAACCAGAGATGCTAGCATCACTGTTTCTTTTATTTACTCAAAACTCCTGAAGGGAAAGTCAAAGCAGCCCAGTACAAGGTTTTTACATCTTTGTACTTAAACAAAAAATAAATTTCTAGAGTTCGTAGAAATTGTATCTAATTAACACTCACCTCTCTCTCTTAAACAGACTTTTAAAATTACTGGCTGAAATTTCCTTCCTGGAGTTTTATTACATTTTAGAAAGCATAGTAATTTGAAATCTTAGTATCCATTACTATTTAATTAAACATTTCTTCAAAATCTTAGTAACTCAATTTCAAAATAAAGTATTAATTAGCAATTTATATCATCTCAATGTCATAAATGACCTTTACTCAGAAGTTGTGGAGGTAATTAAATTTCAACCTAAATAGTGATAATTATTTTAAATCAAGTCACTTAATAGTGACTAAATAGACTTAGTATTACTTACATTGTAACATATCACCACAGAGCGTTAACAACTGTTGTTTCTATATAGAACCCTCATGCTTAAGTTTTCTATAAAGTCTTGTCAAATGTATGTTCATTCTCTATCAGGAAGCTGGGGAATAACTGCCTGCTCTCATGACATCATATTTAATTCGTTTTAAAAAATAGCTTCCATTTTTCTCAGTGAGATCCTCTATGCAACTGTCTCTTTTCTTAGCTTTGGAGGTTCCCCTTCCCTTTGCCTTAGTTGCTTTTTATTCTCTAATATGTATTACTAACAATACACATGAAACAAAGATAATGAACTACTAAAGATGCAATAATAATATCCTTTGATTCTTTTAATAAAAATAGTCAATAATTTTAACATCTCAGTGGGAAAAAAGCCAGATTGTTCTTCATTCTGTTGGAACCAGAAGTTAATAGAAGTCCTTCTGATTTTCAACAAAACCAGAATGGCTTCATAATCCATTCTTCTATAATTACATATGTAATTATTTTTTAAAAACTTAACTCCAGAAATAACTGGATATGCAGAATACAAAATTCCTGATGCGCAATCTGTCTCAATTCTTTAAGGATGTGAACTAGGCAGCAGTTTCAAATGTTACTTCACACAGCTGGATTTTATTCTATTTATTCACCCTACATTTATTGAACAGTACAATGTTTCAGATACTATATAATATTTGAATGACACTAAGTGGAAAATTTAGTTCCCACCCCATATTAACAGTCTCAACCCTCCATTTCAGGGGGTGTCTTGAATATCATTTAAGATATAGAATAAATTGAAGTATGTTGGAGAAGATGCTCACTAGGAATTTCAAAGTTAAGTTTCAGGGAATGGTTGCTGATATAGGAAGTTCAGTGGGCAGAAGGCTATCAATTCTTAAGCTTCTTCCTACATACACATATTTGTCATCTATTCTTGCCTTGGAATCTCAGAAAACAAATACGAATTTGGGAATTTTGACTTTTTAAGCCAAATTTTACTGTTATACAGAAAGATAGCCAAGTTATACAACCCTGGACTAAAATAGCAAAGTGTGCCCTAAAAAGCCCAGGAAATTTGACTCATCTTTATCCAATGTCTACTAAATAATGCAGTTACAAATTGATAAGAAAAATTTGCACTTCAAATATTGAATTCTGAAACTGATGTATTCATGAAATATTTGTAGGGATTTAATTTCAACTTCATTCTTACTAAACAATTACATATTAAGCAAAATTTAATTTTAAAATAAATTACTGTCAATTGCAATTATGGTCACACCTGTTAAAAATGCTATGGGGCTCCTGAAAAACCAGTAACCTTAGTTTTAGTTTCATTTTCACAAAATGATTTACTCTTCAGTTACTCAAAGTTTATATAACAAACAGCATGCCTTCTTCAACCATATCCTGGAAAACTCTTAGCCACTTACCTCCCTTGTCTGCGACTTCTTATTTTGTTTTACTTTATTATCCTTAGTAAAGCATCACCAAACAAAGGACAAAATAAGGGCAATGAAACAATTGTGTGATGCCTTTTATTTCACAGCTCTGCTCATCTGCTGCACAAATAGCAGAACCCACGGTTAATTACCGCATATTCCTGGTTCCCAGGGCACTCGTGGAGTTTTCCATATGGTCTGTTCAAAACGGGTACTCAAACATATATCAACTACAAATTATGCAAAGAAACGTGATCATATAGTGGAACCAAGTCGTAAGAGAAAAATACCTGTTCAACAAAAACAGAAACCTGCTTAATATACACTCCACTTTTCTGGTTCCCAAGGCAAAGCAATAATATGCACACTATATAAATCTTCATTCTAACATTAACTAGGATAATCTCTCAGACATATTCAACTGAATGCATTCATTTTCACTATCAAAGCAAAAGAAAAAAGTTTAATTATTTCCACTGTCTTTAACATTTTAAGCTTTTCAGGACTTGCTGCTACTCTGTGTGACTTAGTCCCTCTATGGTAAGTCTCTGTGTTGCTGTTTTTCTTCAAATATTTCATCTGAAGCCTTAGTCTGACCCTTTTTTTCTGCTGGCTTCTACTATTTTTAGCCTTAGGTAGGTTAACTACATAATTTATGATTAAAATCAGGGCACTTCTGAAAGTGAAAAGAGTTACAAAACAAAGTACACTGCAACAGCAAATGAAAACAGAATTTGTAGTAGGCTACCTGGGAGGAAACAGTACCCTAGCCTTAGGGTTTGTTTTTAGGTCAACAGAAAGCTTTTTCCTTAATTTTTATGGTGACTCCAAAGAGTCTTTCATATAACCAGAAACTATTTTACAATAGATGGAATCCTATTTCCCAGGCATGTCACATTTATAGTGGTAGTCAACTAAGAAAAATATTAAAACTTTCATGAGTCACTTACAGCAATAAGAAAGCATAGAGAATAAAACACTGGAGGATATTTGGGTACAACTATATGCTATGTACCATATGTATGAGAGACTGGGAAAGTGAGAGATTAATTACATCTTCTTAACAACCCCATAACCAAAGAACTAACAATCCCATTTAAGTAATGAGCAGTCTATATAATGATCTCGAACATGTGAATTACTACATTTTTGGCGCTGTTCCTTGTGACTTTTATGCAAATAATTTTGACTCAAGGAACATTTGTTCTGTATTTTGAGCTATCAGTTTGTCAATTTTTTTGGTGTCTCCTGATAATATTTTTATAACTGTGGACAGTACAATTTATGAATTAATGCTAATGATGTGGCTGACACAATGTCCTAAATAAAGCTAGTCTTTAACAGAAGGAATTTAGATTCCTTTAAAAAGTTGTCTTAAGTATCCTTGTTGACTCTTACAGAACTTACATTAAATTTGAAACTCTAGGCAAACGATGTTTATTAACCCCTTGTACAGCTATTGAGTCATTAAACTCTTTTGTAGAAGATTTTTAGGTAGCCTATAAAATCAGAAAAATCAAGTCCAATGTTGGAAAAGATTTAAAATTACAATGCGGTTGAGGAACAAAAATAAGAGAGAATGTCATTGGACATTAGCTTTTATTTTGTTAAGTTGAAGCAGAAAAGAATAACTTTATATCTTTCCATTTCTTCCTTGATTTATTTTGAATGAACTTGTGGATAGCTAAACATTAAATTGATTTTAAAACAACAGCTTCTGAACCCCTTATTCTATGTTATTCTGGAGTTAGCCATGGATCTAAGTTTAAGTTGATCACTTTCTAGTTGTGACAGGGAAGGGCCACTCATTTAGTTACACAAAAGTAATGAGCAAAAAGAAACCATGAGGTCTTGATCCAAGAATAGAATCAAAATGCAGTTCAGTCCTGATTCCATGTAGACCACTCCCCCTTACAAGAACTAAGCGTGAAGGAAGACCTTGAGATAGATATGTCTGCCATGTTTCAAAAGATAACTTATGATTCCATCATTTGGAATTTGTACAAATTTTTCTCATAGGAAAAAAATCATCAGGAAGAGAAATAATCTTTCAAATAAAACATCAGTTGTCTACTATGAGTTATGCATGCACAGTGATAGGATATATCTCCTTCCTCTGAAAGTGTCTTTTGTCCAGCAGTAAAGCACATCAGCCTCAGATCACAAGTAATGTAGTGCCCATGACCTGATAGAGAGCCTCTGAGGTAAGACATAGACATAAGAAGCAAACAGATGGCCAAGGGAATACATTATTTCAATTTTTTATGCAAAAGCACACTTAAGACTAAAGAAGATAGTAAGACAGTGGGAGAGTTAGAATAAACGTTATACTTTTTTCTTAAATTTTCTTTTCCTGTTACTCATTATTACTTTTATTATTAGTTTCAACAGATTGTAAAGTATAGAGATAGGGGAGGCAAGAGGCTGACCTCTGCCGCAGCGCTCAAAGTACTCAATCTATGAACACGACAGAGAGGGAAGGAATGAGCAAAAGGAGAATTCTGCTGACCCTTTGCGGGAGTGCATTTGTAAATGCAAGGACATTCATAAGTCAGACATATGCAAGTCAGGGACTCTGTGTAATTGGATCGTATAATATGACATTCATCCCTGACTTTTTTCCCCATACCCAGTCTTCTGGTTTTATATCCTACTGTGATGTAAGATAATATGGTCATACATGAATGACTTGAGTTAAAAAATAGACACATAAAATTCTCTCAAGCTAGATATTCAGCAACCTAAAGTGTGAGGCATACTTTAGCCAGAAAAAATTTCATAGAGAAGAGAAATGTAGCTCTGTATTACACAAATGGAAAACAGCCTTTATTCCCTTATTAAATTTTCAAGGAGTTGCATGGAGATTTTACCACAAAGCTCACATTATTTAGGAGATTTAATTATTGTTCGTTTCTTTCATTTTCTGTCTCCAAATAAAAACATATTTCATTACATGGTGAGCATTAATGCTTTTAGGAAAGTTCAGAAGGGAAAAATCAGCTTTTCACAAAAGCAAAACAATATTCCTTATTATCTAAACAAATTAAGAAAAGCCATGCTGTTCTTGAATTGGGCAGAAAAGTGGAGAGAAATAGTTAATGACTCCTCAGATATCTCTTTAGTAGGAAGCTTTTCTAAATTTTGGAAAGTGGGTCTGCTAAGGCCTAGTCTCAGAGAGGGAGGATACTATAAACCTCAGGATAGCGGTTTTAAATGCAAGGTGATCAGAATCACCCAGGGAGAATCTAAAACATATAGACTCCCTGGGCCCAAAGTGGAAACTCTAGAAGTCAATCCTTAAAATCTTTACCTAGAATAAGGTCTTTCTGTGAATCTCTTATAGCCAATAGACACTTGTCAAAGATATGTATGTATATGTGTATAACCACTGCCTTAGGGCCATTTTTCTCAGTGTGATCCTTGTATTACCTTCAGGCAGAATCACTTAGTATGTCTATTTAAAATGTATATATCTAGACTAAACTTTAAATCAACTGAATCATTCTCAGGGTGGGATCCAGGAATCTTCCCTTTTCATAAGCACCCTTATAAACTCCTATTCCTATTAAAGTTTGAGAATCACTGTCTTAAGAGATTTTCAGATATATATATACACTATTTATTTGTTCCACTCTATAGTTAATTTATTTACTAATTCATAATGCCTTCAAATGTTGATTATTAAATTAAAAATAAAGAAAAAGTTCTCTTCAACATGTGTTCCACGTGACTGAAGCTTTTATTAGATATATCAGGAAATTCTTGGGCAGTTTTACACTTGCAGATAGAGAGTCCTACCATTTTCCACGCAATATGCATTTCTTCATCGGTGAGGAAATGGGCCTTAGAGATTATCACAATGGCCTAGAACTTGAGATTGCAAGACCTTAAGAAATTTTAAAACACCTTTTATACTGCTACTCAGTCTCCCCTATTAGAACATTGCAGCTCTTGTCATCATGGTCAATTATAAGCAAAGGAATCAGTGATGCCCATAGAGTTTGTGTGTGGACAAACCTCTTCTTGTCCAACCTTCTAAGACAATTGGTAGAAGCCATGGAGACTCAGTTCTCACTTTATTATTCATAATGTCAAAACAAAAGAAACCTTACCTGCAGAGAACTGAAAAAACATAATACTCAATTACTTAATATCATCATGAGTAGAGCATAAAAGAACTTTGAGAATTCTTTTTACCTGTTTTAATCACTTAAAATTCTAAATCTGTTATTCAGTATATTACAAAAAGAAGTAATCTACCTCTCTAAGACTAGCAGGTAAAGAGATTCAGCCACGGTCTACAAGTCCATTCCTTAGGACATGAGTGTCCCCTTTAGATAATACATTCAGGGCCACTAATGGGACCAGCATTTTTTTTCTCATGAAAATGCTCTACCATTAATTACCCATGGAAATGTTATGGCCGAATGGAGTAACAGACTGTCAAAAGTCATCATACTTGCAAACATACTAGCTGGGACAAGTCAAAAAAAATTTTATTGAAAATAAAGAAAATTCTACAGAACACATATTTACAGCAACTTCAATACAACTATTACTCTAATCTAAGAAATTAACAATAAATTGCTCATCAAATCATGACATGAAAGAAATGTTTTCCACATTTATCTAAAAAGGGTGTTAGACAGAATGAAAAAGCATATGGTTACTTGATTCGACATCATCTTTCAATGAACTCAATAAAGTCACCCACACTTTCTGTGCTCCTGGAAGGCAGGTTAGCTTTGATTTATCTGTTTGTCTCTCCAGCACCTAACAATCTAGAATCAGCTTAATTGATGCTGGTTAACAACATGACTGAAAGACAAGGTCAATGCTATTTTCGTTTGAAAAATGGAATAAAATTTTTTCTTACTACAAATTAATGCATATTCAATGTAGAAACCTTAGGGGGGAAATGTACCTACACACATTTCGAGTCATTTCTATTCCCATAAACAATGTTATGTTTCAACCTCGTTACTATTCTTGTATCTGTAATCTTTAACCAAGTACGAATGTAGGCACATAATGTTCTTGATCATTTTTGTTTTTATCTTAGAAATATACTTTGTTGACTTTCAATCGCATCAATAATTGAACTGTTGGTGGTAAATTTAATGTTATATTCAAATGTTAATTCACGATGTACACCTTAAATCTATGATGTTTGATATAATGTTTCTTCAATAAATCTTTAAATATCTCTTAAAATTTTTAAATCTTTATGATATTTATAGTACAAATACATTGAATCAAATGTGTTTAGAAAAATATATTATATTTAGTTTTTTCAATGTTATATAAATAGCCCTCTGATGAACATCTTTGTGCATGCCATAAATCATATCATTAATATTTTAAAGAGTTGATTAAACTATTTTTATAGTTGTTTCAAATATAGTACCCTCCAGAAAATTTGTAACAATTTATATTTTCATTAATTGTAAATAGAAGCTAAAAATTTTGACAGAAAATAAAAGATTACTTAGTGGCAGCAAAAACTATTAAATAAACTGTTAAGTGGTTTTATTTGCAATAAAGAGTTCAAATTCTGTCAACGTGTGGATTTTTTTACTTTAAATATTAAGTATTTTACTTTATTTTACTCTTATTTTTCCCAGAAAATAGTGATCTGTATTATGACAAGTCATGTCATTGTTACCAGAAAATATTTTCAGGTCTTTACAGAAATGTAAATAATAATCAGACGATTGTTCTACAAGGATAGAATCAAAGCCAAGAGAGCAATTTTTAACTCCATTGTTTAATTTAATTGGGTTATGCTGGCCTGATAAATCCAGCTGCCCACTAGATAAGACTGTTTGACACATAGACTCAGGTCATTCCCATTCCCTACACAGAATAAATATTCCAGAAGTCAATTAAAACACCTTTATTTTTTTTTTTTTACTTCTGAATCTTTTGATTATAGTAATACCAACTACTCCAGAACAACTTTGGGTAAGCTCATAGAGCTAGACAATGATTTTGCAACAATCTGATTTTTTAATTGGTAGAAATCAGCCAATTATTATAGTATTCCATATTTTCTGATTAGTTATCAGTCTCGAACATATCACATATTTTCAAACGTTGTAAATCTCTTGCTGTAACTGTTACAGTCTCCATAATCAGAGATAAATAGGACTTATCAAATATTGTTTACCTCTTTAGTTATGGATACTATGGTATATTTACTATATATACATATATATGGTATATATACTATGATATATTTATGGTACTGGGAAGTAGCTATCTAACCAGTATGTATTTCAAAGTATATTAATTTTCTGTTGCTGAATAATAAGTTACCACAAGCTTAGTGGCTTAAAATTAACACCTATTTATTAGTTCTGGTTCTATAACTCAGAAGTCTGTCATGACTCAGCCAAGTTCCCCTACTTAATATGGTCTCTCAAAGTTATATTATAGTACAAATACATTGAATCAAATGTGTTTAGAATTCTTTCCAAGTTTATTCTGGATGTTGGCTGAATCTAGTTTTTGCAGTTGTAAGGATGAAGTTCTATTTCCTGTCTGTAAGGGCTCTCTCAGCTTCTAGAAGATGCCTTTATTCCTTTTCAGGGGAACCCCTCCATATTCAAGTCAGAAACAGTTGTCAAATTACTTACTCAGCTATTACTTAGAATCAATCTGACTTTCTCCATGTACTAAGGATTCATGTGTTAGATCAGACCCACTCAGATCACTTCTGCCTTAAGGTCAATTGTGACATTTAACATAATTATCATGGGAATGATAGCTTTATATTTGTATATTTGTAAGTTTCATGGATTAAGGTGAGACATCTTTAGGGAGTCATCTCAAAATTCTGCCTACTATATTTACCTTCTCTTATATTCTGCTTTATTCTGTTCCCACCAGTAGAGTATCAGTAGAAATGGAGTGTTTCTTTTCCAGGATAGGTATTTTTAAAATATCAGGTGCTCTTTCACCATTATGTTTCTTCTCAGCTAATAGAGAAGGACTTCAAGATCCTAATGGATAGTAGAGTCACAAACAAAATAGTCCCAATTTCCTGAATCACCAGGAAGAAGAAAGCTGCTCACAGATAAAGAAGATGCACAGCAGATTCTTAATGATGAGTAAATATATTTCTGTTGGATCAAGCAATACACCAAAAAAAAAAAAAAGCAATACACTAAAAAAAATTATACTGATTTTCTATGTCAAAGAATGCCATCTTACTAAATAGCTGATATCTTCCTTTCTACATATAACCAAAAGTAATTCAAAATATATGTATTCTAAGTAGAATTGCATAGTCTCAATCTGAAGTCCTGTTGCTTCACCTAATAGTTCTGTGAATTTACAAAGTTATTTCACCTCTTTGATTATAATCAGATAATAGCAAACATCTGAACACTGACTAATTAAAAGGACTAGGACTTTATCTCCTTTTTAGCGAGGATCCTACTTTATATTAAGAGTTAACATATATTAAATTCAGCTAATATGCTCTTCATGCAAAAAATCCTTTGGCATTAGAAATATTAAAACAAACAATTGAAAAAAGTAATAAGAATCATAGGCTCCTCATAAGCAAGTCAGTCATGCTATTAAAAATTATATTCTATATGTGTAAAATAAAAGTTATTGCAATAAAAAAGCTGTAGTCACATGATAGGTACTTCAAAAAATGCATCTTATATACCTATAGGTCCTATATATTTGTTTCAATAACAAAAACAAGTGTTTCATTAAAAATCCAGAATGGATAAACATATCCATTACTAAACCACAGAAAACAGAATTACCTCTTCAGTAATATTCCCAAAACACATCAAAGATAGACGATATTCAGTTCTTGAACTAGGAAACCAGCAAACGTACTTTAAATGACAATTTTGAAATAAAATGTTCACTTCATATATATAGGAAGGGTTTTCCCCCCTTTGGCAAATCAACACTTAGTCTGTAAAACACGCAGCTCACTCATAATGTCATGCATCTCACTCACAATAATTCTTTCTTATTAACTGCTTGGGTACAATTTATTTTCCTCTCAGGCTACTAAGGTGTGTGCAAGTGCAGTAGACTCTGGCTGGAGCTGATAAGCCAGCCCATAGGAGCAGCACTGCTGGCCTGATGAGATTTGTAAGAAGACAATATTCCACTGGCTTGGAAAACGGCGCAGTATATCAAACCTCTCAAAAGTAATATCTACAAACAATGCCTTGATGCATTTGCCAACTCTTACAGAAAGCTCTCTGGTGTTGTGAGAATATAGCTTGGTTTTTTTTTTCCACAGTGGTAAAGACATACAAACCATTTTTTTGGTCAAGATTCTTGCTTTTGTTTACATTTTTTTCACTAACCATGATGATCTAAAAGAATATTTTTAAACCCTGGCTTTCCAGCAATCATTGTTATGGCTCAAATTATCCATAGTTAAGAATGCTTATCCTGGGGTAAGGGCCATTTAATTTATAGACGAGTAAAAAGAAATCAAAGAATTGTCAGAAATGTTTCCAGAAAAAAATTCTTATTATAAGTTTTCCAATGCTTTTAAATTAAATGCTTATCATGAGGCAATTACCTTTCTTAAATAGATGCTTTTCCCTGTTCTTAGAAAATTATTATTTTATGTTATTTTAGGATCACACAACTGTTCATCTGAAAGACACCTCTAGAATTTTGATCTAGGGTATGTCTGATATTTTGTTTTTCACAAAAACTGATGCTATTAAAAATATTATTTTGAAGACAAATCATCACAAGGTATCTAAATATGTGGTGTACTGCATATATTCAATATCTATATTTCATAATTATAGAAAATAAGCTATAAAGATATTATATTTAAATGATGGCAATCAGTTTACAACACACTGACATAATTATCACACCTCAACACAGTGATATGCATATGGATACTACTCAAATTACCTTCAAATGCCAACTGACCATTATTTATTATATATTCTCTAACTTACATATATTACATTTAATTATCAAAATAACCACATGAAATTTTTTTAGAAAGCAATATTCCAGTGGTTCAGAAAAATCCCTGTACATTGAATCTACCTAAAAAATCTAAAACATGCTTTGATTAATTTTATAATTTTTACACAAAAACTATGTCTAATAGTATGTTTTTATTTCTTTTCATTGAATAGGAACCTGAATTCCAAGGGATGGAGGGTCAAATAATTTACCTCAAAGCGTAAGTATGGACACAACTATACACTGTGAACACTAATTGTGAATGTGTTGATAGTTTCACATGCACACATGTAATCACATGTTCTCAGCTAATCTTACCAACTGCTCCATAACCCTGATATTATTATATCTCTTTTTAATTTTCTCTTTTAATTTTGTTTATTTTATTGTATAAGTTGATGTACAATAAAATTAACTTTTTATCTTTAGGTATACACTTCTGCAAATACTAACTCATGTACGGATTCACCATCACAATCATAACAGGTCTATCACCCTGAAAACCTCTCTTGCAGAATCATACACACAAACCTCTC
This sequence comes from Solenodon paradoxus, assembly GCA_004363575.1. Classification (NCBI taxonomy): domain Eukaryota; kingdom Metazoa; phylum Chordata; class Mammalia; order Eulipotyphla; family Solenodontidae; genus Solenodon; species Solenodon paradoxus. The sequence continues at coordinate 842,042 of RJWH01000086.1, forward strand.
ACTCTTAAGCTCTGCTAATCACTGATTTGTTCTCTCTCACTACAAATTTGATCCTTTGAAGAATGTATGTAAATGGAATCATATAGTATGAAATCTTCTGAGACTCACATGTCTAGTCTGATGTCTTTAAACTTCTAAACTTTTCCATGTATTGTTCCTTTGTAATGTGTTATATCCATTTTGAATATAAAATAGGTATAAATCTGTTCTTTTTAACATGTCTTATAAATATATGCCATTCTCATATTCTCCCATGGTTATCCTCTTTTTATCTTTTAACAATGATCTTTTAAAACCTAGATTTTGTGTCCTCGTTGGTTTATTTAAATGCTTCTACTGTTTCTACCTTACTGGAATAAAGTGTAATGTGCCATCTATTTCCCTCTTGAATCATCTTTTCTTAAGATTCTCAGAATTTAGATATAGATAGCAGAGTTAGTTTACTAGACCAGCTTTAATCAAAAGTTATCCAGGGATGATACAGACAGATAGAAGCTAGTCTTGGTAAAGGTACGCTAAGCAGTAGTCTCAGAATCCAAGGACAACTTTTGTTTATTTTGTAAATTTTGCCTATTTAGGGATATTTTGTTACAATTGTGAATAATTTAGAAGTAAACAAATTAAACATTACTTTTCTCTGATAAAGACCACCTTTAAAATTAGAAATTACTGAAGCAACCTGCCTACATGCTATTTCAGAATAGCATGAAGTGACACCTGCTCCTACTCTGCCCTAGAGCTTGAAGCAATGTTTTGCAAGAAGGTAACTCTCAAAAATGGTTTATTAAATGACCTATTATATATCTTTCAGGAACATTGACTTCCATAATGATCCAGTGACTTCTTGTGTTTCCATTGTCATAAAAGAGTAGATTTTTATTTCCAATAACACAAACAACAGACATTTGAAAAATCCTAAAACAATGAGGATAATGGCAGTTTGTAGTATTCTCTTATCCTTTATGCTTCACTGGAAATAGCTGAGCAACCACCTGCATTTTTAGCTTTCACCCAAGAAATCCAAGTTTTTCATAATGAGCCAAATTAACAATAAAATGACTCTAAGAATCAGAAGATCACCTTAGAAGTGCTAGTCTTTGGAATAAAAAAGGGGTGAACATTAAGAACATTAAAAAAAAGCAGAATTTATTTGGATGTCTAAACTGCATACCCCTGGTTACAAATTAACTTATTTTGTGTTATTAAAATATTTTAATAATACCTAAAATAAATGTAAACCACAGTGTATTACTTCATATTCTACTCAGAATATGTCTTTTGACTGTAGTTTTCAATTCTTTCCTTGAGCTTGCCATGTCACTCATCTTACTTCCATGATATATTTTGAAAATCCTTTGTATTGATTTCTGCATCACAGTCACGGTGTGACAAGTGTGGATTTCCATATTGCTGTCAACAGCAAGGAATGTATGAACAGATGGTAAGAGACAACCCTATTACTAAGGAAGAGTGCTCCCCACAGGTAGACTTCCATTAGATATTAACTGTCCAGCATAGTATATTATGCCCTAATGGAATCATAAGAGGCTCTCTAAGAGAAATACTGGGTTGATAGCAGCACAAGTCAAATAGCCAAAAGTATGCATATTAATTTCAATTGGGTTTCTCTTGATTAAATCCTCAGACCAGAATATGTAAAAAGCAGAGGTATCCTGAAGTACTTGAATACTCCTTACAGCATAGTACCTGTCCTTACACGTCAGTTATCATCTCCTGCTAAAGTTTCCTTGATACACTTGCTAGGTGGATTTAGCATAAAACATGACTGTCCCTTACCAATATATCAAGAAGTGGGTATTCATGGATGCTTTATACTGGGAGATTTCAACTCCAAAGTTGTAAGATATTATAATGTCTCAATTCATTGTGGAAGTTGTCACAAGTAATTTATTAACTGTCAAAGTTCAAAGGTTTGGGAAGTGAACCACTTTTAAAAATAGATGACATTTCAAGAGTATTTACATAATAGCACCTCCTAGTTGTATTCTTGAGGTAGGTAAGATTCATCCCTTTTTCATACATTACTATATTGTGTGCCAGACTATCTCACCAGTAAAACTATATATAAAAGATTCATTTATAGTCAAGGAAAGAAATTTTTTTGAAAAAAATTACTTTAAGCTGTACTTTTTATTTCCCAAAGGAAAACTTTTTGTTTTAATTTTCAAAGTAAGTCTAGAAACAAGCAACATTTTGCCAATGTATCTACACAGAAAGATTGCTCCTTGGATACAAAAAGAGGATATGCTATAATCTTCACTTTTCCTATGAATTTTTTTTGTTTTCACATAAAAAAAAGCTTTCCTGAATTTGTAATAATTTTATGATATAACTTCTAAGTCATTTAATACTCAGCCAAAGTTACTAAAGTATTTCACTCAAGGGAATTTGGGTTCAGATCCCTCATAAATAAAGAAAATCTAGGAAAAGGAAAAAATGTTCTTTTATATAGGGAATAATTGGCCAAATGATCAGCTGAATATTATAGGAAGACAGAGAAAATGAAGATTAGGGGGAATTAAAGAGTGTCTGCCATAATTCACTACAGTCATTTATCTACCCAACAGCCAGAGTAATCCTTTTAAAACACAAGTTCTCAGATATTATTTTCCAAAGTTCAACAGTTACAGACCCTATAAAAGCTGGAAAGAGCTATAGAATTACCCTTAAACATTGTCGATATTGAATTACTTTAGATGATTCCAAATGGTTATGTGTGCAATCAAATTTAGCTATAAAAATGCAAGCACATAATAATAAAATCATTGGCTCTAAGTAGGATTCAGGGATTCAGGTCAGTATTACAAAGTGAAAATGGTATAAACAAGTTGAGGAGAACAAAATGAGTTCACTATGGAGTCCAAAACAGATACAGATGGAAATATAGGGATGAGCAGAATGAGGGTTTAGTCTCATTCCTCCAAGAAGAAAATGCAAAATGGGATTAAAGTACAAAACTTTTAGTAGGAAGAGTGCCTGTATGAAAGTAAATAGGAATGGAATCAGAGAGATCTGGGGGAACTATCTACCATACCAGACTATTATGCCAGTCTAACAGTGAGATAAAAGGTTATATATAAGTATCCTAGAGTGGCATGCAGTATAAGGAAGTTTCAGCTAGTAATCAATCTTTGAACAAGAGTTGACAAATAAAGAAGAACCAGGTCTCCCAAGAATGGGTTTGACTTAGAGTGCTCCCCACACTCAGCCATGCATTTGGTGCGAATATTGCAATGGATTTTAAAATGCAGCCTATGAGGTTGTCTGTCAGCTCACTCCCATTAGGAGGAGGTCCACGAGATGCAATCTCATGGTCATCACCTTAACAGACATATAAAATGTAATAGAATAAAAGGATTATAGGTCTCAATAGATACAAAGAATCTTTGGAGATAACATATGATGCAAACTGGATAAATAAGAATTATAAAATCTAAAAAAGTGATTTAAGAAGTTGCCATTGAAGTGACAGAACCTAGATGCAAACATGAACATTAATTAGCTGAAATAGGAAGGAGGCAAGATTTTAGGAAAAAGGAAAATCAGGAAGACAAAGACATTAAAAAGATCATCTCTTGGGATATTAAGACATCAAAATTTGTGAATGTAGTAATTTGGAAAAAATAACAACTCAGATATAGAAATTTTCAAAGAATTAAGAGAAGAAATTTGGGGTCTCTAGATGACTATGCAAGCAGGCAGATGGGTGGTATAGTATGATGGTATGAGTTTTAAAGCTGTGGCTCATTGGGTACATGAAGGGAGGAAATTTTGAAGTCAATAGCGAAGAGTAAGTAGTGTATCTATATTATTCCCCAGTTCAATGATTCAAAGAATATAGGAAAACAAACAGTCACCCACCTAGAAGGACAGAGGCGAAGTATTATCTTAATATCTGACTTGACTTAAGGTACAAAAAAAAGTGAAAGGACCAAGAAGATGATGACCTTCAAAACAGATATTTTTGCTTATGATAAATATGTTCTAGGGAGGAGAAGAGACATGTTTTTTAATAAATGGTGTAAATGTCAAGTAAAATCCAACTTAGAGCTACACAGAGTCACATGGGAATAAGAATCGAAGTAACAGACCCGAGCTTCTTTTTTTGTAACTAATACAAACAGGAATGCAAAACTTAATGCACTTGATACTGAATCTGGCAGCTTTTAGTAGGAAGCCCTGTCTAAAGAGTCTAATTCTATTCTTTGTTGAGATTAGACTAACGAAGACCACATACTTGTACTTTACTCTTGAAACCTAATTGTAACTTTCTATATCCTGTATTTGACTTTAAATATTTGTTCCAAGACACAGCATGTGTTGTAACTTCTGCATGTATTATAAAGATTTAAATAGACTATAAAAAGGTTCAAATGGTTAGTGAAGACATTAAAAAAAACTACAAAGATATATGACTGAAAATAAATAATAAAACATCAGATAAAAATTCAATCAAATTAAAAATATATATTAAATTTTAATGGACTAAACACTCTTATTAAAATACAAAAAATTGCCAGGGTGAATAAAAAAACAAGATCAAACTTCATGGTTTTTTTATACACTTTAAAGGTAAGTATGACAGATTAAAACTAAGCATGCTCTGGTGGATAGCAGTTAAATTAATTGCCTCCAAAGGAGAAAACTATATACCCCTTAGAATCTAGGGCCGGCAGGAAGCAACCAGTGTGAATAACTAAATAAAAATATTTTTAAATGCTTTTTCTTCCTCTTTCTTCTCGACTACTTGCCTACTTGACTTCATTCCTGTCTGGCCTTTCCTTAAAAAAAGAAAAAAGTAGATAGGAAAATATATACCAGGCAAATAAGATTGGGGGTTCAATAGATCAAAATAGATTTTAAGTCAAAGAGATACACATTGACAATTTATAAGGCATTTTCCATCAATTAATTTCCCTCTTGAGAGGTCCTTGTCTCTCAAGAAAACCCATGATCAACTATAGTCTGGTCAATCTCAGTGAAACTGAGAGGAGTCTGGTCTATCTGCAGAGCGATTGGTGTCTTCCTTCAATTCTCTCTTCATCTCATGCACCTGTCCATTAAGTCTCGATCAAATGCAACTGATTTCATCATGCCTTACTATTCATCTTATTTTTACTAGTATTAAATCTTGTACTAATAAGCATAATAAAAATTAAGCTCTCCTCTGAGGACCCCTTGGTTATCTATAAACTTACAACACATTGTCAGACTTGTTTTCTATCTCATTATTTTGTGGTACAATTAATATAAGTAGCTTTCAGGATCTTTGTACAGCTCCTAATATTCTGGAGCTATCAGGAGTATTACATTGGAAAGGTGAGGATTATTATAATTCCCTGTATTAATCCTGCTCTCCTCTCATAGAAAAGAAATAAATGTTTACACTGCATAGATGCAGACTTAGTAAGAGAAACGGAATACCCATATCATGATTCCAGAGGGAATCACACACTGTCAGGGGATGGAATTCCTTTTCTTGTAAAGTAGGGAGTTCCTTTTTAAATGTGTTTCTTAAATTTTATTCATTTCAGCAACAAATCACTAGTTGGTTGTTTTGTAAATGGAATCACCTCAAAAGATTAATATTGCTAGTTTCCTCGTTGTATATCCAACAGGAGTTGCTAAAAGAAAACAGTACTTCCTAGGAAGAAGGTGAAAGATCTCTAAGTTCTTACTATGATACCAAATTGGAGCAAACTGCTTGGGGTAGAAGAAAGAACATCAAAGAAAGTTATCTAAACAGAAGGCTGTCAGATGCTCTATCTAGATGAGAAGATATTCACAGAAGATGAATAAAGTTTCACTTCTGTTTGCTACAATTTCAAGGCTATAAATTTTACTCTACTATAGACATCAAATGAGAAAGTTTCTTTGTTATATCACAGGTTTCAAATCAATGCTGCTTTAAATCAGTGTGTGTATATATACATATATACACACATATGTACATACACCAACATATAGAGATACATTGCATATACAGTCACATGCCCATCTATTTCTCCATAAAAAGCATAATACTGATCATCATAATATATATAAAATTATCCTTACTTTGTTTTCCCTCATACATATTCTTCTCTCTCTATTACTAACTTTCCATAAAGGAAAGTTGTGACTGCTAAAGCTTTGTTGGATTTCATTTATATCACTTCCCACCTTTCCTGTTTTATCTCATGAAATCAAATGTATCAAATAACAAGCTATCTTGTTTGGGACATACAAAAGACAATTAAAATTAAAGTAGCAATGTCTACAAGAATAAGAAAAAGGACTTTGCCCTTTAAGATTATCTGCTTCATTGCAAAATTGATTATTTTAAAGAAGATAAGTCTGTGTTAAGGTGAATGATGTGGATCTGGCTATTCAAAATCCATTCATTTTGGTCACTTTCCTCATCAAGCTAGTCCTGAAGCAATCTACCTTGATCATGGTTAAATTAATAAATCAACTAGTTTCCAATCTATTTACTTCATCAATATAGCCAAAAGGACTATGAATGAAAAAAAAATTACTCTATTTTTTATTCCTTTTTTTTGCTGTCTTCACCTGTGATAAATATCCTTGGAAGAAACTGAGCTTGTTTTACAAAAGAAAAGAAGCATTTGTGTATCATCATTTTACGTTCTAATCAAGAATAGTTACATAAATTATTATCCTGCACTTTATTAACCAAAACCATTCCTGACCCATAACCTAACACGTCCATATGAAAAAGTTCCCTCCAACTTGAAAGCAAAGAGCAGTGTTAAGAAATCAAATAGAAGGTGTTAATATTAGACATTCAAGTGCTATCAATATACTACCTTGCTGATTTTATTCATAAACCACACAAAAAAGAAATTTCTTGCAGTCTCTACATAACTTTAATCCTTAAAACACATTTGAGTATACATACACATACATGCACACCTTTTAAGTTTTTCACTTGCTCAGAGTGAATATGGAGAACACCAAGTATATTTTCAACAAACAGACTTTCAACACATATATTCTCTAAGCCTTTTATTAATTCTAAAATATAAAATTTTGTTCAACAACTATTACTTTAATATCTATTGTATGCTGGACATTGGAAAAACATTGGAGTCCATTGATGAATGTTTTCTAAGTCCCTTCTCTTTGCTATGTTTGGTGGAAGGGTAGGTACTTCACAATCCCCCTTTCTTTCCCATATAAACTGCATGAAGGGACAGCTTCAGAATTTTGGCTCTCACCCTGTGAACTCCTTGAGTGCATATTTGTGCATAATACACCCAAATAAAACACAAATTCAATTTCAAATCAGATTTTTCATCTATTTGCCATCAGAAGGAAGAAAGTTATATTATAGTTGCAGAGACAAATTCTGCTCAGGACTCATCAAACTCTGCTAGCTCCATTTCTCCTCCCTACCTGACATTCAAAACTTCCATATCTGATATAATCTACTCAGGAAAACAAAAACCCATGAGCATTCTAAACAGTCTCCATGAAATAAATCCCAGAGGTTAGCAAAACCCCATGTAGTATTGTCCATTTTCCTAAAGAGCTCTAATTCTCTATATCTATAGCATATCTATCTATATCTACATCACATTTCTTCTCATTTGAACCCTGGTCACTGAACTAATGGGCTATGCAGTTTATTTAGGTATATCATTTACCTCAGTAAATGTACCCATGGCCATAAAGCCTTAATTTAGTAAAAGAATGTCACATCTCATTCTTGCTTGTATGAAATATGCCCAAGCTACATACAGTCATGGTTTTGCTTTGCTGCTCAGCCTTAAGCCAATTCCAATGCAAAAGTACAAGTTGGTACACTAAGTCAAAACTGTTTGACTCCATTAAGCAAACTGAGACAGCTTATAGGCAACTCTCAACCACAATCCACATAATCCTGCTTGTCTAACTGCCAATCTCTCTCCAAACACTCCCCTTTTCAAACCAAATGCCAATATGATTTCTTCAACTATATGTTCAGGATTCTCTCTGACTTCTTAGCTGCAGAATAAATAAAAGTTGGACACATGAGTGAAATCAGTATGGAGAGCACTACTTGCCTACCTAAGCAATCTGTCCTCTTTTTCTTCAAGAGTCATAAAAGATGAATAAAAAAGAGTCAATAAAAAGTAGACAAATCTTTAGTAAGTGCTATCACTGGTAAAAATATTTCTATTTGTTCCTCTTTCAACCATGGGAAAGAGAGCCAAATCAAATTACTCTAAAAACAGGCACTACAACCAAAGTGGAGAGAAGAGGAACTATCCTTGCCAAGGACAAGTTTTAATTGATGGTGGCTGCAGTTCTAATGAGACTGCCTCCCATTGATATGGCTCCTGCTTGTAAGGACCCCTCAGAGCAGCAGCCAAAGAGACAGACAGAAACAACCCCACTCTATTGCCAGAAGCTCCCATGTGGCAACATCAATAATCAAAACACTGATCCTCTGCCTTTAAATCCATGTTGTCAGTTCATAACAAGTTTAGGGAATCAAACAACAGGGAAATATCAGTTAATAAATAACTGAAGAGAAGCAAATTGTTACTCTAAGGTAGTTCTTATTGTAGTTGACCAATGTTTACTGTTAAAAAAGAGTGGTGACAAAGTGTAAAACATTTTATTTAAGTCTCAAGAAAATTAAAAATTGTAAAGATAAATGTAACAGTTGTAAATAAAAATATTTCCTGGTAGTTTCACCTTGACATGCAGACAAGATATTAAAGGCAGATATTCATTTATACAGAAGATATGAATAACCTAAAAGTTGTGCACTTCAATAGAAGAGAAAATTAAGATAATTCATCGCCAAATATCCAGCAAACCTCAAATATCCAGATAGCTGAAACTACCCTCTCTTCTTTCTTAGTTATCTCAATTGGTTCTTTGAACTGATCATTTGATTTAAAAAAAAAAAAAAAAAAAAAGTAAAAGCAACAATTGAGTGTTTACCAAAATGCCACCATGTACCAACTACTGAGGTGTTTGCCTCATTTATTGTCACATTTTGCTGGATAGATACAATTGCAAGTGGGGAAATTGAGGGAGAGGGGAAAAAAACTAATTTTACCAATGTTACATAACTTGCAGAAGACTGAACTGGAATTCAACCCATGTGATCTGTTATACCTGCTCTTGTTAACTACTAATTCAACTGCCTTCATTTTCTGTTACTAATCAAGCAGAGTTGGTCAAATATGTTGGCAAACTCTACCTAAGAGTAGAAGGTCAATCATTTACAGGTAGAATTCTTCACGATCTTTCACATTTTCAAATTAAATCTCAACAAGCCAGCACATATTTCAGTATCACACAATTTCATTGTATCTTTTAATATCACAGTTCTCCTCACTCTAAAATCCACTGTCAAGACTTGTCAACTTTACCTCCAAAAAATCATGAATCCACAACTCTCCAATTCCACTGCCATCACTTTGTGCTCAAGTACCATCACTCTTTTCCTGGATTAGTGCTATAGCCTCCTAACATATCTTCTTTCCATTTACACCTTGCCCCCACCCATAAATCCCTGCAGTACAATCCCTCACATAATAGTGGGACTTCCGTGACATTTAAATTGGATTTTTTTCCCTCGCATGACTTTATACTTCTCTCAGAATAAAATGTAAACTTCTTAACATAGCACAAAAATCATCACAATCTGACCACCCATCTATTCAACCTCACCTCACACCACTCTTCTATTAGCTCACTGTGCTTTAGCCACTCTGGTCTTCTTTCTATCCTTTTTAAAGTAAGCTTTGTTCTACCTCAGGGCCTTTGCTTTTACTGTCCAGAGACCATTCTTGATTTGACTCTTTTCAAGAGTGATTGGCTCCATCTCATCCATTAGGGCTCCATTAAAAGCAGCTTACACAAGTAAGGTTTTCCCTGACCCACTTGTCTAACATAGGATGCATGAGCAAAACACCCCCAACAGACCCATCACCATCAGAGTCTACTCTTTATTTCCATTAAAGTGTTTGCCAGAATGTGCAGTTATTTTCTGCTTTTTTCACTAAAAAGCAAATTCAGAATGAAAGAATACTCTCTTATTTGTTGTTATGTCCCCATGTCCAGCAGAAATTTAGCACAAATAGAAATACCCCAAACTTCCTATCCTGATGCTTTTATACAATGCTATTTAAAATTTTCACAGATATTCATAAAATTAAGAAACTCAAGAACATTACATCAGACTAAAGGAAAATTTGTACACAAGCATATACCAAAGGATGTTTCCATAATACATTTTAAATCAACATTAATCACTAATCTCATTAAAAAGACTGACAAAAAACATTGGTTGACATAATACTGTCTAAAATAAGTTTCATAAACTTGGCCCAATAATCATGTTTTCTAAGTAATCTTTTTTTTTTAAGGGAAAGATGCAGGCAGAAATAAAGGCAAGTAGGTAGGCAGGCAGGCAGAAAGAAAGAGGAGGAAAAATCACTTTATTTATTTACATTTAGTTGCTCACACTGGATGTTCCCCCAGAACTGGGACTCAAACCCAGGGTTGTATGGCCTGCACTCCTTCAGAGGCAACTGACCCAACCACTACTCCACCAGGGCATGACCTAAATAATCTTAATTAGAAATAAAGCTTGATAGTTTTTTAAATAACCTAATCTATCCTAGCTCCTCTGCATGCTTTCGTTTGCTTTTTAAAATAAACTGATTTAGAGATTTGCTAATTCCATTTAGTATTCATACCACGGCAACTTTTTATCATTTCAATGGAAAGAGTGCAAAAATTCTCAACAAATAATCAACAAGATGCTTTCAGGATAGGTTAGACAAGTGTATCCATCTTCTGTTACCTGTGTCAGCAAATTTTTTTCATTACCTAGTGCACAAATTTCAGGGCAAATTTATAGTCTGCCTCAAAGATTGTAGGGTAACCATAATTTTGCATGCCAGGAATAAAGACAAAGATGAGCTAAAGCATGAAATATTATAGGAAAAAAACAAAGATAAATATAAAACAAACTAGTCAATGTGATACCCAAATGTCAAGATCTAGAGCATCTCCTATGAAAAACCACCAATTGGCAATTTCTGCCTAAATAATTATTGTAACCTACAACCTAAGATTCTTCCAGGTTTTTGGCTTAATAGAGATCACTTATTGTTTATCTTACTATTTGCACAGTGGTATATGTGATTGAATGTTGAACAATGCTGAAATTAAACTGTTCTTCAAATGACGATAGCCTACCAAATCATGCACATTTATAATCAGCACTTGGCTCAAATACCTCTTCCTCACAGGCATAAGATACCAGTTGGCTTCAATGGTCTCATATATTAGGAATTTCTTCAGTGAGATAATAATTTTATAATTCTAGTATCCTCTCACTACAGAAAACTAAAACATAAATACTGTTATTAATTCATTCTATTTTTCCTGTACATTACAATTCATCTTAGATAAAACGCAGCATTGTGTGAAATGAACTATAATTTGCATGCTGAAGAATATAAAATAAAAGCAAGTTCTCCAGAGCTGATTCCCAGGTTGTGACTCTACCAAAACTCATGGACTTAGGTACAAGTATGAGTGATTGGCTTATGACCTCAGGAAATAAGAGTGGTTCAAAGTATTAAGTCCAGCAAGCAGCAACAATATCATCTATTACTTATCTATTACATTATCTGACTCCATGAGAGTAACCTGAACAGAATTTTAGTTTTAACATTAAGCTAATGGAAAACATAGTATCTTAAAAAAAAAAAAAACTAATGTCAAAAATACTGAAGATGGAAATTGACTTTTACTCACTAAGGAATGTACTGTGTGTCTACTATTTCTTTGCTTATATTAGGCACCCTGACTTTTTTTTTAATTAGACAATATTTGAACCCCATTTACTTAAGAAATACCCATTTACATAAACATATGCCAAACAGAAATGTGCAATATAATAAATGGATTCTACTTAATAAAGTTTTACACCATTCTACAAAGAATAATTCACCTGCTTTTTATTTTATTTAATGAAAGTTTGTTACATTCAATGGAGTACAGTGAAGTGGAGACACCAATTACTTTTTTGAATGTAAGAAAATACAGTGTCTGTTACCTTTACCTTATATGAGTTGCCTGCTCTCCCGTATTTGGCAAGACAAATAGAATTACATACTGTGAGTGACTCAGAACAGAACTTCACTATCAATCATCTTCCTGGCTTTGTACAAATTCTGTAGGGCATTCAGGACATTTTGCTGCCTATGAATATTTTAGACAAGAAGAATCCCTGAAAGCCTCCTGATGGATTAATACGAGAAAGGAGGACGTTTTCATGTTTTATAGCTATTTGCTAAAGTACTATAGCCATTACTACACGCCAATGAAAAGATGCCTCTTTAAACAGAAAGAAGCAGTCCCATGGAAGAGCTCTGGCTCCCTTTATCATAAACTGATTTTTAAGATGCTGTAATTTAAAAGTAGTGATATATAATATATAAATACTGCATGGACTTCTCTGCAGAAAACAAAATGCTGTGGTAGACCCAACACCTCTGAACATTGCAATAATTGTAGAAAAAAAAGAAAAAGATGAAGGAAAAACGTATGCCAACCCTTTAAGAAAAGAGGTTTGCTCACATACCCTTTTAGCTTTACCATTAAAATAAAAAGAAATGTATTAGTTTCTCTATCAATGTGTTATGGGATTCACACCATGAATAAACTGCAAAGTACCATTCTGAATACAGTTCACAACTTCTCAAATAAGGCCTATACTTTATTTTAAAGGTAGAAGAGAAAAATTTAGGAAACAGGAAAGTAAAACAAAGAAAAACTCACTTGCAAACCTACCACTAATAATAATTTAAAGTAGTTTCTTTCAGTATTTAATGTATTTTTATATGTGATATTCTCTTACCTATTCACTAATATTTAGAGATGATCCCATGTTACTCCAAAGTCTCATCAACATTTCATTGAAGATATAACATTCCATTAAGAATATATAACAAAGTTGATTAACTTTTGTCCATGTCATATATTTAGTAGGTGCTCAACTCTTACTCTTAGATCATTATTTCATATCACTGTTCATATGTATTTCTAAACTTTTTATTTCTAAATTAAACAAGATCCTTTCCACATAGAAATGGTGAGATAGTATTATTTCCCAATAACAGACTTTTTAAAAATGTTCTTTCTGTTACTAACAACAGTATATATAAAATTGACATATATCTAAAGAATAAATTAATGACTACCAACTATAATATGCTTTACAATTTATTAACATCATCACGACTACCCTGGGATGTGTAATTAAACACTTTATCAAATTAATAAACTGTGGGCAAGTGAGTTTAAGTACCCAAATCAAATTCAGACAGTAAGTCAACGGGATGATATTTGACCCCATATTTTTTCAGCTTCAAAGGTCTCTGCCTGGGAGGTCATATTGTATAGCTGTTAGGAGCACGAGCAGTTGGCTCCAAGAGTTTGGACCCCAAACATGCTCTGTCACTTATTCTTTCTGTGATCTTGAATAATTACTTACACTCCTGTTTCTTCATTTTCTAATTCCTTAAATTCTGATGGTGATAAAAATTTCAAACCTAATAGGTTTGTTTTAAGAATTAAGTGAGAAAATCACACACATAATGTCTGCTTTAGTTTACCTTTAGCTTAAGCTTTTCAAATACTTAAAGAGCATAAACTTTAATTTGACAGATTGTCCTTATCTACACTCTCAAATAGACAGTATAGTCTTCATTCTCTATTATGAGCAATTGTAAAATGAAGCAACATTCCAAAAGTACTGCACATGAACTAAAAAATATAGAACAGATCACTTACCCAATCCATAATCAGACATGTTTTAACATTTATTAAGGACTCAAATTAACTGATCTATTTATACTGCCAATAAAAATTCAGTAGAAAAATATATTTTATACAGCTCAAATGAGATCATCTGATTACTACCTACTCTGGTACTACACCCTTACATGACCTTACACTAGGTCTTCAGCATAATAAACTTTCAAAATACCAGTTATGATTAAAACTTTAGTTATACACAAATTGCACTATAATAAGAACATTGAATAACTCTAGAAAAGTTAATTTAGGCTTCATTAGGCCTAATTAAAATCAGGACATGCTCTGGTGGCCTTGTGGGTTATCTACTATGGCATAGTCCACATACATCCCAATGTCCCAGGTTCAAGACCCCAGGCCAGGGGAAACAACCAAGATGAACAATCAAAGTGAAAAAATTATTTCTTCCTACCTACCTGCCTCTGCTCACTTCCATTCCTGCCTGCACCTGTTCTTAAAAAAAATAAAATTATATTTATTTAGATCAGGAGACAAGTCTTAAATTAAAAAAAAAAAAATCATAGTTATTCATGAAAACAGACAATCAGCTAAGGAAACATTATCAGAACAAGTTCCAGCATGAAGAGTTGAATCAAAGTTCAACCAGGAAGCAGACTCACTAAAAGTTATGGGCTAAGACATTTACTACAGCAGTTGGGTCTTACACGTTTATGGCTGAGCAAGCGGAGTTTCCAGGAAGGAAGTTGAAGGATCAGTGTGAGAGTAGCCAGCCAGCAGTCTGAGAAGTATGTTCAAGCACTGAAAGAAGGTTGTGACAGTGGTTTATGGAGAGGTCTAATGGAAGTATGCTTCTATTCAATTACCACTTCTGTTAGTGTACTACAGAGAGTTTTGGGAGTGGGCCTGAAGCCACTATGAGTCAACAGGGTCAGCACTGAAGAAGAAAAGGTAGACACAGACACCAGTGGAAACCGGCAGTCCCTCAGAATTGGTCAATCATGGCTTTTAACCAACTTGGTTTTCTAGAATAAATGGCTACCACATTACTTCTGCCTTCCAAACTGCTAATAAAGTACTCTTTTGGCCAGTGCTAATTTAAAACCACAGAAGACCATTCTAACACGTATGGGTAACTGACGCACTACAGTCTGGATTAAATGGACAAGAAATGAGCATTATAATAGAGCATATTTCTTATAACAACAGGTTTGTTATTAAAAAATCAAGATGGTAGTATCAAGAAAAATTGCAACATTAACAGGAAAAAAGTATAAGGCTTCTTTTTACACTAAAACATGAGAGATAAAATGTAAATAAGCAAGTAAAATTCTCCAATTTGAATGCCTGGGGGGAAAGAATGAGATTACCCTTCTTAACTTAATAAGAAATTTTTTCCTCATTAATCATCACCATTAAACAAAATTCAAACAAGAATCTTCGTTGCTCATCTGTTAAAACCTGTGAAAACAATTCAGGGAGTTTCCAAGTATTTTTTTTTTTTCAAATTTAGAAATGGAAAAATAAAATTTAAAAGGTCTAAAACATAAAAAGAAAGAAAACAAGAGAAGTGTTAATGATTGCACTCCATCAATCTGAATGGGACTGATGGAATGTGAAATAAGTTCTAGGGCAAAAACACGCCATGGAACAATAAGAAATGTCAAATATTATTTATTTGCTTAGCTTTATAAGGTACAGGTAGGAAAGGAGAAATAGGAAAGAAAATGTTTTCCTTAAATAAAATATCTAAAACATTTTGGGCATTGGAATGTGCCCTACATTCCTCATAGAAGAAAGGTAAGGCCACTGTTGCGTTGGCAACAAAAACAATATTTAAAAAAAAACATTATAATAGCAAATATAGGATTTCACAATGAGGCTAGTTTACAAAAACAAATTAAAATGATACAAATAATCAAGTAATAGAAATATTGTCTAAATGATCAAAATGAAGAAGTAGATTTTAGCTAATTTACACCAATTCATTGTTAAGATGCAAAGGTTAATTTAAATCAGTTATTTGCTATCTCATATGTGCTATTGTACGTAAGGTATTGGGTGCTATTGTACATAAGGTATTAAGTAGACAAGTATGATTACAATACATGCAAATGGAAATCTGCCATTTGGATTAGCCATGCTGAATCTGAACTACTTTTAGTTAGTGTATCGCACCACCATTTTATATTCTTAGTGGCAGGTCATAAACTTCTCTCAGAGGAAAATGTAAACTTTGGATATTCACATAACCAGTCATTCTTACAAATAGAGTTAAGAAAGGATAATCCTGTATATAATAAAATAGGTCCTGGCAAAGAAAGTTCAATATATCTGTCTCTGACTTATCCATCCTGTTTATGGGTGCAGTGTCAGTACTGGAGACTGCAAGGTCAAGGCACAGAAATGGCAAGAGGCAGCAACTGTAGGAAAGCTGAGGTGCTGCCACAAAAGAGTCAGCAGTACAGCTAGAACACCTGGTTTTATA
Source organism: Solenodon paradoxus (assembly GCA_004363575.1). NCBI lineage: Eukaryota > Metazoa > Chordata > Mammalia > Eulipotyphla > Solenodontidae > Solenodon > Solenodon paradoxus. Next base: position 858,345 of record RJWH01000086.1, read on the forward strand.
CCATGATTTCTTTTCTTTTTCTTTTCTATTTTTTTTTTTTTTTTTTTTTTTTTAAGAACAAGAACCAGCAGGAAGAGAGAAGAGAAAGAAATATCTTTTATACTTTTAATTGTTCACCTTGGTTATTGTCCTCAGCCCCAGGCCATGAACCTGGCTCCTTAGGATGTATGTGGACTATACTCAGTCAGAGGTGGTGGAACTGTTAGTTCACCAGGGCATGCCACTGTGTCATGATTTCTTCATTGCACCATCTATGTTGGATTTCTATACATAAACAATACAATAAAACAGAATGAAATCAATAAAATCTTCCATTTATAGAAGAAGCAAAAATAATCAAATAACCTTAGAATATACTTGACAGAGGAGTTGAAAGACCTGTACAATGAAAACTATAAGACTCTCTTAAAAGAACTAGGGGAATATACAAAGAAATGGAAAGACATCCCATGCTCATGGCTGGGAAGAATTAGCATTGTTAAAATGGTCATCTTACCTAAAGCAATATACAGGTTTAATACTACTCTCATCAAAATCCCACAGACATGTTTCAAGAAAATAAAACAAAAAAAATTAATTTTGTAAACAACAAAAGACCCCAAGTAATCAAAACAGTCATGAGAAAAAGAACAAAACTGGAGGTATCACATTGCCAGATATTGAGTTATAATTAAAAGCGAAGGTGATAAAGACTGTATGGTACTGGAATAATAAAGTGACAGACCAGTAGAATAGAACTAAATTATTCTATTTAATAATAATTATATATTGATTCCTATTTAATTATTATTTATAATAAATAATATGTTTATTTATTATAAATAATATAATAATTTTATATTCACTCATATATGGTCAGTTAATGTATGCAGCTAAGAGCATATGATATAGGAAAAAAAGTTTGAAGCTAGACCACGATATGCAAAAATTCATTCAAAATGGACTAAAATCTTGTATGTAAAACCAGAAACTAGAAGACATTTGAAAAATAACATAGACAAGACATTCCATGACATCAGTCTTAGAGAGGTCTTTGGGGACTCAACTGCAGTGGCAAGGGAAACAAAAACAAATGGGACTATATTAAATTAAAAGTATCTGCACCATGAAAGAAACCAACGCCAAAACAAAAAGATGATCTGCTGACTGGGAGAATCCTTTTTTACATCATACATCTATATCTAAAATATACAAAGAACACATAAAACTCAAGAATAGAAAAACAAACCAATAAAAAAAGGCAAAAGAATGGGACAGACATTTCTCCAAAGACCCAGAAGTCACATGAAAAGATGTTCCTACTCACTGACTATCAGGAAAACACAAATAAAATACAATGAGATATCACCTCAAACCTATGAAATTGGCTATTATTTGAAAATCTGAAAACAACAAATGTTGGTCAAGATGTGGAGAAAAGGGAACACTTTTACACTACTGATGGGAATGAAAATTGGTGCAACCCTTATAGAAATCAGTATGCAGATTGTCCAAAAAATTGAAAATGAAAATTCCATGAACCCATTATCCTACTTCTAGGTATTTACTCAAAAGATACAAAAATACGAATTTGCAAAGATACAGCACCCCCATGTTTACTGAAGCGTTATTTACAATACCTAAGAATTGAAAATTACTTTAGTACTCATCAACAGATGGATGGATAAAGATGTGGCATAAATACACAATGGACTACTATATAGTCATTAAAAAGGAAAAGCCTGCCATCTGAGACAACCTGGATGGGACTAGAGATGATTATACTAAATGAAATGTCAGAAGATGAAAGACAAACACCAGTTTATCTCACTCATATATGGACTATAAAGAAATAAAGCACAGTATCAGATTGAACAAATCAACCCTGGGATATTAACAATAAAACTGAGATTTCCAGGAGAGAACTGGGCATGGGGTAGGGTCAATTGGTGGTTGGATTCAATGGAAAATGGTGAAGAACTTTTCATATTTTTGTGGTAAGTGAGGTGTGTTATCATGTATCTGAGTAATGGGGATTCTGTACTTATGGGTTTATATTATTTTATAAATCAAAGTTAGCTCAACATATATTTTATTGATTTTTTAAAAAAAGATACAGCCATTACCAGTTTCTAAAATTAGAACATAAATATAGAGAAGCAACTAGAATCATGAACCCAGCATATCCAGAGTGCCTCAAGAAGCAACAGCTGTGATTAAAGACTCATAATCTCTTCTATGGCAAACAGAAATGAAAGACTCAAAAAATAGCCTAGGTTCACTCTACAATTGTTGGAGAAGAGTTTCTCAGCCCCAGAAATGGAAGCTACAAAATCTGTAACTCATCTTGCATAACTAAAACCTTATGTTGATTGACAACTCGTATTTCCCCTCTCTCTAGTCTCAGGTGATCATCACTCTATGAGTTTGACTATTTTAGGTACCTTATATAAGTGGGATCACACAGCACCCAGTATTTTGTGCTGTGTGTAACTATGGTGCCCATGCTTAAAAATATTGTTTGTACATTGAAAATTTTAAGAAACTAACTCTCAATATATGTGTTCTTATCACAAAAAATAAATAAATGAAAAAAGAAAGAAAGAAATGAAGATGGGAAGATGGGGTAGGAAAAAACTTGGAGATGATGGAAATATTTATTACCATGATTGTAATTTTATTTCATATGCTCAAACCCATTAATTATAATACTTTAAATATATGCAGATTTTTTGTATATAAATTATACTTCAGTAAAGATATTACTTTTTCTTAAATTTTTAAATACTGACCAGACTTATTGCCGGTTGTGTGCTGATAAATGCATAAACCAATTTTTTTTTTTTGGAGTTTGGGAGGTGAGATTATAAGCATATATATACACACATATGTGTATAAATTCATTATAAATTGTACTTATATAAAAAATGTATAGCATAGAATTTATAAATAATAAGATATAGGTAGTATTCTTCAAATTCCATATAACCGATTCTCAAATGCTTTTGTTTTTGTTGAACTAATATTCACAGCCAATCTATAATTGCAATTACAAACTAGCACAGTTTCAACATCAATGCTAGTTGACATTTGCCTTTACATTAACAAGTAAGATAAAATAACAAAGATATATGTCAGAACTTCACTCACTCATCATCATTGATGTGAAGGACTTATTTGATAATAATTTTGAATAGTAGAATAATATTTCTTTTGCGTGTACTCTTCACAATTTAATGATTACAAACAGCAGTCTAGATAATTAACGAAACAATAAATCAAGCTCTGCTTTGTAGCATTTGCCAATTTCTGTAGAAAAACATTCTCACCGAGGCTCACAGCAAACTACTGACAAGATGTTACTAACAGGGAGCTGGAAATGATGCATAGTCTCACACACTATATAACATTGGAAGTACAAAGATACAATAGACATAAATAGCCCCAAGAACACCAGTAATAGTAATATGCATTAAAATAATGGAAAAATGATGTGTTTAATATTTATTAACTTAGTATTTAATATAAAGCATTTAAAGTTCATATAACATTTTTTTTGTAATGACTGCTTAATGACTGTTTTATACTATTTCTTGAAACTTTAATAATTGGCTTCTGAAAACCAGTAAGAGTTGACTCCAGCACATACTGGCACTACCCATGTGAAGCTATTGTGTACTTGCTATACAGCATGAGGGTGAAAAGACGGCTCTGTGGGTGGGAATGAAACAGTGGCAACACCATATTTCTCTCAATATTAGTATTTGATTCACATTTTAAATGAGTGATGCCATCTGAGCCAATTTCAAATATTCAAAATATCACTAAAAATGCAAGTTTGTTAAGTATCATCGAATATACATTCTCATTCTAGTAATACCAAAAATAAAGCTAACAGAAGCAAAATATTAAAAAAATAAGACTATATTAAAATGAATAAAGTATATACATTTGGGAAAAATTAATATTATTAGGTTTAAAAAACAAATATGTCAACAGCAGCATTCTGGTCACAGACATATTTTGTAGAAATTTTTCCAACAGCTATAAAAAAGTCTTTCTGACTTATCCTTTGTCAGTAAAAAGAAATGGCAGAGATGGCTATAAAGTATTTCCAAATATTTCCCTCTGACTCTTTTATCTTTAGAAAAAAATCACACTTTTACAACTTGATTAAAATATTGATAACTCTGGAGAACTCTATTTGAACAATTCTTGTTTTTTATTTTCTTGCTTTTTTTTTTTTTTTTTTTGCAGAAACTGCACTCTTTTTGTCTGATATCAAGCCATAGTTTTTAATTCAAAGAAAGCATTTCCCATTCTGTGTCATTTTTATTTCCAAATGTACAGATGAAGACCCCAGGACTGAGACACTGATAGAAGTTTTGTCATTCCCATGTTCACATTCTACTTGTTGGGAAATGTTTAGAGTAAGAATTAGTCTTTCAAAGAAAGCTTTGCTTTTTAAACTGTCCTTTGAATCCTCCTTCTGAAAACTGTGGAATTTTAAAAAGAATTCTGTTTTTTTTAAAATGTGCTTTGCACCCATCTGCAGAGATGTATGCATCCCCATGTTTACTGAAGCCCTATTCACAATAGCTAAGAACTGGAAAGTACTTAAATGCCCAACATCAGATGAATGAATAAAAATGATGTGGTACATACATACAATGGAATACTACACAGCCCTTAGAAGAGATGAAACCCTGTCATTTAGAATCAACATGGATGGAACTAATGGATTATGCTAAATAAAACAGGTCAAAAGAAGAAAGATAGATACTAGATGACCTCACTCACAGGTGGAATATTAATAGACAAAACAAAGGAACAGATGAAACATAGCCAACCTTGAGACTTTTGTAGCAGAACTGAGGTTACCAAAAGGGAACGGGGCAGGTGGGGACAAATGGTGTTGGAGCCCACTGGACAACAGGGAAGAACACTTGATTTGGTTGAGGACATGGTGTGTTGGAATATAACTAAGAAATGGGGAACCTATACATAGGAAATTATTTTAATGTATAAAATAATTACTACAATAAAAACTAAATAAACTTTTTAAAATATGCTTTGTTCAATTTACATTTTTACTACTATAAGTAACATTTTTGGTTTTAAAAAAAAGATTGGGGTTGTTCAGCAAGTGTGCCTTATCTGCCATGAAATGAACCATGATGTCAAAATACAAATGCTCTTTGTCAATTATACCTCATTAAAGACAGAAATAAAAAGGGAAGCACAACAAAAAAAACAAATAAATCAGATTTCATATTATTTTTAAATACAAAAATTATAGCTTCCTGAGGTACTTCATTCCTTTGGTAGATATCTGTGTTGCTTTTATGGATTCACTCCCCTCCAGCCCAAATCACACCAGAACTGTCGTCCCTGACAGTGTAAGTGGCATCAGAACTTCAACAAATCTATCCCTATAATGGTCCTGGGTGATTAAATTAAGCCACTGTCTTTCCAGGATCACCAGCTTGCAGGTTGCACATTGTGGAACTTCTCAGCCTCCATAATTGCTTGAGTCAATTCCTCATAATAAATCTCCATATATATGTGTGTATGTACATACACATATATACATATATGTGTGTAAGAAATAGAGTACTCACAGCAGGTTCACCAGGTCCAGTTTAGACTTGTTTAGAATAAATGACAGAAAGATACTGACTGTACAGATTAAATAAAGTCTCATCAGGAAAACAGAAGGTATGCTATATAGTTCAACCACAGATTATTTAATGCAAGGAACCCTTATAAAAAATAAATGAAGGAATAACGGATCAAAAAGCCTTAGGTAAGGTGAGGAAAATCAGAGTAAAGAACCATGAAGTTTGTTACTACCTCTTGAGCAAGAATAACAAAAGGGAGGAGAAGGGATTACCAGAAGCCAGGACACATTGACTAGTAATACTATTAGAGACTGCAGCTGTCAGAGAAATGTGACATCCCTGCATGAGCCACCAAAAGCCACTGGGAACAGTAGTCACCCTTGGTCTCAGTTCTGATAACTTCTGAAATTTAGGAGGACATTCCTCTGCTCCTAGAATTGCTAAAGGACACTAGAATTCATAGTTGTACCCTCCCTTTGGAAATGCCACAAAAAGCAGAGGCTACTCCTCTCTTCCCATCTTTAGTTTCCCACAGCTGCCCTCCATTAGTCAAATCTTCCTAGAAAACACTTGCCAAGAGTCTGGAAACTGAAATTTACGAGTTTAGCTTCTTGGTACACCAAAGGTAGGAAAGCAAGCCATGAAAGGACAGGACTGTACCCACAAGCAATCAAAAGATAGCCTAGCACAACTCTTTGGCTACTCAATGTTCCTTCTCTCCCTTATCTTTATTTAACTTCCTTATAACAACCTTTTATTTGGAAGAATGTAAGGGATTAGAAAATTAAGCAGAAGGCATCAGACTCAATGACAAGCTGACTTAAACCATTTAAGTCTATCAAAGCATACCAGTATGTAAGAAATAGCTCTAAAAAAAGTCAATTCCAATTGATTCCATTCCAGAATTCCTAGAATAAATCAACATGTCCCCCAATATTAGTTGATAATTATAACTGTACACCACGTAATTTATCCCTAACCATAACAAGAAGATGGGAATTTTATTCCCATTGGACAAAAGTTGGCATACTACCAAACTACTTCACTGGGTACAAATCTGTCAATTAACCATACCTGATAGAATTTACAATCACAGAATTACAACAATATATAGTAATTTGGCTCTAGTACTTAAACTAGAAATTATTAATAAACTCACTAATAATTCAAAAGTTTTACAGTAAGAAATGAATCACTATATTACTGGAAGTTTATTTTTAATTGACCCAGGTATTACTCTAGATTTTATGGTGGTCTTTAATTTTTACATATCCTATATTTAAAACAATGTCTGGTTTATTAGGTATCACCACTGATATCACAATAATGCATTAAATTACCATCATATTCCAGAACAATATAATCAAAAAATAACAGAAATCTTTTATTCTTTAATGTATGCTAGTGATCAAAAAAATTCAGTTGATTGAAAAACTCATCATATTTGATATATCAGGACATCTTCCAATACATAAAATGTCATCAGCCAGGTGTAAATGTAAAATGATTCTCTATTTTCTAAAATCCCCATTCATCCATTGTATAATATATCATGCTTCATGCCATTTTACATTATGTAAAATAAACAATGAATACAGACTCTGGGTTTTAATGCCTGAGGTGTGAAATTAGTTCTCTGCCAAGTGTGCTTTTGATTGTTAGAGATTTAAAACATTCAGAAGTGTGTCAGTCTGAGACAACATTCCTTCAGTTCATTTACAAGGAATGAAAAGCATTCTAGACATTTAAAAGAGATGAGACTATGTTATACAATGCACTGTGTTGTGATTTTTCACATAGTCCTTAGTATTTATTAGATTCTATGCATATTACTAACTTACAATAAACAGTTTGCATACTCAGTTTTCCTAATTTTTCCTCTGAGGCTCCTTTACACTGCACTTATCACAAATCCTCCATTATAAACAAGATCATCTTGTTTACAAAAGTATAATCTCAAAAAACATTTGCATATCTAATGTAATTAAGTACTTGTTCACATGATAATATGTCTTACCTAATCTTCTTTGTTCAATTTCCATATCTGCACAATAAATAGAAATACTGTTCTGGCTAATTTAAAGCTTTGGGGACTTTGAAGTTAAAATGGTAAAAAAAAAAAACTGCTGCAAAGAATGCCCTCTCCTAACAACAAATTCAGCAAAACTAAAAAAACAGGAAAAATTCATCAACAGAAAGTATATAATTCCACTAAATATGATGTTTAAAAAGTGACAGAAAGATGGGGAGAAAATTTAAGAATCTAGAGCAGTGTGGGAGGTATTTTATAGCAAGGAATCTAGTCCCTCACTTAGTCATACTTCTCAGCAGTCAAAGAGAACTGAAGGAGAGAAATATAAAGAGCCATAGGCAAGAAAGAGGTAAAGTTTGGGTAATGAACAATGAAGGTAAGACACTCATTTCTCTAACAGAAGCAAAATCTTGAGGGCTACACATGTAATGAGGGTCATTGCAGAACAGTTTTTCTGCTCCCTCAGTAAGAACAGGATACATATTCATAATAATTTCAGAGAATCCTGGCATAGGATGTTTCATTAAAACTCAGAAATAATAATAGAAAACAAATATTCTAACAAAGTATGAACAGAATTCAGCTCAACTCTCTTTCCAATTCTGTAACCTTTCACTAAATTTCACTACGGAAGACAAACAACAAGCTACCATCAAATGTAATTTGTTGAAGGAAACCAACAAATCTCTCAAGAATTAAATGAGTCACCTCTTATTTATTTGAGCTTCTCTCATTTTTCCTATAGCCTGACAAGGGTTTGTCAATTTTCTCTTAAAAAAAAAAAAAACTCAAGTCTTTTTAATAGTTTTTCTATCCTCTATTTTGCTTATTGCTGCTCTGATCGTTATTTCCTTCCTTCTGCTAACTTTGGACTTAGTTTGATTCTTCCATTTCTAGTTTGTTAAGGTATAAAGTTACATTGTTGTGAACTTTCTTTGTTAATATTGAAATTATCAGTATATACTTCCCTCAATAATTTTTGCCACTTTCCATAAGTTTTGTTATGTAATATTTTTGTTTTCATTTGCCATCAAGATATTTTTAAATTTCTCTTTCTATTTCTTCATTTACCCATTAGTTGCCCAAAATGTGTTGCTCAATTTCCTATTTTTTTAAATTTTCCAATTTGTCTACTGCTATTAATCTCTAAAATAACCAACAGATAAATGAAAAGAATATTAATGTTACTAATCATATGGGAAATGCAAATCAAAAGCACAATCAGGCATCACTTCATTTATGTCAAGAAAGACTATTATCCAAAAGAAAACAACACTACCACAAAAGCAACAACTACTGGTAAATATGTGGAGAAACTGGAACACTTGCACACTGTTGCTGGGGTATGCAAAATGGTACATACACTATGGAAAATAGTATGACGATTCCTCAAAAAATGTAAAAAAATAAAATTACCATATGATCCAGCAATCCTACTTCTGGTATTTATCTGAAAGATTGAAACCAGGACCTCAAAGGGATACTTTCACTCAAATGTTCACTGCATCCCTATTTACAAGAGCCAAAAACAACCTAGATGCTCATCAGAAGAAGAATGGATAAAGAAAATATGTGGTCTACATGCAATGAAATATTATCCAGTATATTAAAATATGGGAATTTTATAATATGCATGTGGCTGAACCTAAAGGACATTATGTTAAGTGAAATAAGTCTGTTAAAGAAAAACAAATGATGCACAATTCCACTTATATTAGGTACCCAATATAGTCATATTCATAGACTCAAAGAGCAGAATGGTGGTTGCAGGGGTTGGGAGGGGGAGGAAATAAGAGGGTTGCTCATCACTGAATACTAAGTTGCAGTTAAGCAAAATGAGTAAGTTCTAAAGGTCTGCTGTACAACATTTTGTCTCTTTAACAATACTGCAGTATACACTTTTTTTTACTTAAAGTTTTGTTAAAAGGGTAGATTTCATGTTAAATGACTTTACCACAATACATTTTTTAAAACTTTAAAATATAAGCTACCACATGGAAGTTTTGGGCTGAGATGCATAAGTAGCAAGCTGAAATTTAAAAATAACATTATGTGCACATGTGTCTACATACTACACAAGGAAGAAAATAAAAAAGAAAAGGGGGTAAGAAAGAGAGAGGAAGGAAGGGAGAAAGAGAAAAAAACATTGCATGAAAATATTGTCCAACAATACAGCCTAGTAAGAATACATAACTACAGAAGAAAATTCCGAAAAATGTATAAATCAACTTAATCACCTATTCAAGAAAATAAAAGTTCGAAGATTGGGTAGTAAAAGAACAGAAAAGAGAGTGTGTGCTTGTATTAATCAGAGTTCCCCAGAGGAACAAAACTAAAAGAATATATATATATATATATATATATACACACACACACACACTCATATACACACTCATCTTGCAGACTAATAACAATTTTGGTTATAGAAATATATATATATGTATATATGTATATGTACAAATTTATATATACATATATGTGTATACATACATATACATGTATATATACGTATGTGTATATACACATACGTATATATGGGGGGTTGAAATTTATTCTAAGGAATTGACTCATGATTGTGGAGATTGACAAATCTGAAATTTGCAGGGCAGACTAGACATTCTCATCAGGATTGTATGTTGAGTCTGTATGTAAGATTCCTTCCTTTTCTGGGACCCATCCACATTATGAAGAGTAATCTGCTTTACTCAAAATCCACTGGTTTAAATGTTAATCACATCTAAAAGCACCTTTTACAGGATCATCTATATGTTTAGTCAAACAACTGGGTATCACAGCCTAGCTAACTTAACACATAAAATCTTCTGAGAAAGAGTGAAAGACTGAGGGGAGAGAAAGAGAGAGAGGTTACATGCTTAAGGAAAAAAACTGAAGATCAAAGCAACGTAATAAAGATATATAAAAAATTGCAATACAGTGAAAAAATCCTACATGCTTTGCATTGGCTCCCTTTGTAGAAAATGGGTGTAAAGATGATTAAATGCTCATTTAACCAGGAACCCTCTCAAGTACTATTAAACAAGGTGTTTAGACAGTAGGCTAGCAACTGCCATAGGATGGGAAGACACACATAAGAAGAAAGACAGATAGTTATATATGTTATATATGCGGTGCACCTGTGTGACTCAGGTAACTGAGATGACTAAGGTGTAGACCGTGTAAAACCCAAGGAGCCAGGTTCTAAACCCAAGGCCAGGAAAAAAACAAACACCAACAAACATATAGAGAGATAGATGGATAAATAAATTGAGGAGATACTTTTTCTGAGTAGACAGATGAAATATAAAAATGCACAATAAGAAATAAATTCACCTTTCCCCTACCCTATGGTGCAGGAAGCTAAGGCATAGACTTTGAAGGCCATGAACTCAGGTTTGAAGCACAGAGCTATTGGTGGCAAAAAGAAAATCTTAAATGAAATAGTTGATTAATTATGCCCTATTCACCCCTACTTTGACTTCAAGGTGTGAGGGTAGCATAAAAATACAGCATTTTCTGGTGTTTTTAATTAATTTGAAACTGTGAAGAGGAGGAATGCAAAAATTTACCTTTTCTCCACCATGGACTGCGAACACGATTTACAGACCACTTTTCCAAAGTTCAGACCAAGAAAAATTATGATGAAAAGAGAGCAGTTATCTAAACCAGATCTTCTCTCATCGTCTCTTTCAATGTACATTTAAATAGAACTGATAAGTCTTTGCACAGGAAGAAGAGCCAAACCAGGAGAGAGTAGCTTTGTCCTTGATCAAAATATTCTTTTAGAGGGCAAGATTGTTTTATTTATTTATTTAGTAATGAACTCATTATGGAGAGGTCCAATGAGTCATCTAAGTAAAACTGGGTCTATTCTCAGAAAATGGGGGGAACTCAGCAAGGTCATTAGTGAGATTACTAGAAAGAAATAGAGCTGGGATAATTGATTTAAATCACTAAGGTCAAGTTGGACACATCAGCATTTCGTGATCCTATTAGTCAAAGATAAACACAGAGCTTTAATCAAATGTAATTAAATTACAGCTGTACATCCAAGTCTTAATAACTAAAGTCAAAATACCCGTTGAAGAAAAAAAAACCTACCCAAAGTACTCTTAAAAATTCTTCAAAACACCATTCTATAAACTAATAATGCTTTTAAATAAATTATTTTCTTATTTGTGTCAAATTATTTATGGTATGGCAAATATCCATATGCTTTTCAGAAGTCTGAAAAAATGATGTATGAGTACTTCTAAAGATAACATATTTATGATTTAGAAATATATATAGTCTGATAAAAATACAAAAATATATATTTAGCCTGAAAAATGATTTTCTCATTCTTCAATATAACTGAATTCTTTGTTTTATAATTATGTTTATTTCTAATCTTTACAAATTAAAAAAAATTCTCTGTAAAACAGTTTAGTTTTCCATTGCTTTTTCATTAAAGATGAGCAATAAAAAATCCTTTGGAAAAATTGATTCTGCCTGGTTCTTTCATACACATAGCTGATGCTCAGCTGAAGCCACTCACCTACAGTACATTTAACATAGTGCAGATAAAACATGGGTTACAGATGTTATTATAATGTGACATTCTGTTTTATATATCTAGTGTTTGTCTTATTTTCTCATAATACCTTTCTAGCAGTTGTTAGATGGTAATTGTAAATTTTGAAAACTCTCAATCATCCAAATAGACATGTAGACACTGATTTGTATTAAAATAGAAATTGTGCATTTTGCTTTAATCATATAAATGCATAAACACAACTGCTAGTCTATTAACATTTAAATTGTGTAGATTAATTTACTCCTACTGTTACAACTCATGGGTGTTTTGAAAGGTAACCAAATTGAAAACTATGCTCCTGCCGATGCAAGAATGCTTTTATTATTGCTGTTAAACCAAAAGTTTGTCTCTAGATGTATATAACATAATAATTTTAAAGAGTTAAAATTCTATGAAAATATAGGGAAAATATGGACCTTCTCCATCCTTTTTTAGGCAATGAACAATTATTTTTTAGAAACTGGTAATCAACACACTTTTTAAAAGCCTGCAAAATGCAACAACCCCACTTTAATTTGTGCTTTACAGCTCCTCCCTGATCTGTACCAACAGATTAGTTTATTTTTAAAGGGCTCATCATTTATATGAAAAGACATGGGTTGAAATAGAAATGTGTAAAAGAAAACAATCCTCATAAAATGAAAGAAGCACTAGCTTGCTAAAGGATGACATAACATCTATCAGTAAAATGAAACAGCTGTCTCAGAAAACAAAGATAAAAGCTGAATGCCTTCATAAAGGGAAAAGAGATGGAAGACCATGCTGTATTATTCAAACTCAGTCGTCCTGGAGACAAAGAAAGGTCATTGGCGAGTACCTCAGCTATGAATGGACTACCTACACTGAACACTGAGGTCTGGGGGTCAACTTTGTTCAGAACAGTTTCAGTCTAAATGACACTTGCTTAGAGATCTTTCTTGACCAATCTCCCTATGTAGTCTGAACTTACTCACCCATCCCAGAACTGACATTCTCTATCCGTATTCTCTGATCATTCCTTTCAAAGCACTTAACTACCTTACTGTTTCTCCACTGCTCCGGCACAGAATTCACTTTGAAATTGTTCATCACCATATTCCCACCATCTAACACAGTGTCTAGCACACAGTAGGTATGCAAAACAAGTTACCAAATAAGCTAACCACTGTCCCACTGCCACAGAGAGCATGTCAGCCCAAACAGCTCTAAAAATATGAGCTGTAATCCCTAAAGAAGGATCTAGATCTTTAACCTCATTATCATAGCTCTTCCCACTGATTTTACAATATTTCTAAACTCATCATTGGTAAAAGTTTAAGATTTTTAACATATTTCCAAAAATTAAACCCCAAAATACTTCTCCAGCAAGAAAAAGCTTGTATCTGGTTCCAAGAAGAAATTATGAGTCTGAGAGTTTAGACCTACAGGAAGAGAATTTTTGTACACATATGCTAACCATACTATAATTATGTCATGAAAGTAAACATTTACTTACAAACTTTAGGTATTTATAGTTACTGCAGAAACAGAAAGAAGATGAGTGGTAACCTGTACTTCAAACATAGATGTAATTTTTTAAACTTCAATGTGATAATTATTTCAATCCTAATTAAGTGTAATTTCTCAAAAATGTCTTGAGAGAAAGCATGAGCTAATGTACTTTTCTGTTAAAAATGTTCATGTATTTCTTTAGTAAAGTGTAAGAGTGTTACGCCCTAGCAGTGGTGTGCCACAAGTAGAAATAATATCACAAAATTAAATATCCTGCACTAGCATTTTTTATAAATTATTTCATTATGTTCTTATAATTCCATGAGATAACCTTTTATAGCCCTGTTTTATTTTTTAAAACTGGAAGCACTTTGTCTAATACTACGCAGCTAGTTAAGGGTTACCAGGGGACTCATGAAGTTAAGAATGACTCTACAGAACAGAGAACAACAAAATGTTTGGATCAGCCAAGTAATAGCCTAATATCAGAAGAAAGGTATTTGTCTAGAAAAAAATAGAAGAAAAAATTATCAGTCAGTTTTAAATACTGAATACATAGGGTTATCAAAGTAAAAACCATATTCTTCCTCACTTTGTGCCTCAAATATCTTTGTTACACTTAGTCCTAAACCTTTTTCCATAAATCTCACTGAAAAAAACTCTTTTCTAAGTTACAGACTTCCTATATTAGCATATGATATTGAAGAAAGATGTGAAAGAAGATTGTGATCTTTCATTATCAATAAAACTGCAAATTTCAAAGGTACACTGTGGACACCCCTACTTCTGAAAGGTTTAAAGCACAGACTATTAGGGCTGTTATGCCCTACAGACAGCCTGTGTTCTGAGGGTAGATCCTGGGACATGGGAACAATTCATACAAAATTTAATTTGTTTTCTTTGTCCTCTAAGCATGCTTAGAGTGAATGTAGGTGTTGTTTTGTTTTATTTTTTGTTCCAATTTCATTGCTCCCTTAAACACATCTGCAAATAGATTCTTCATCTCCTACAACCATTATATGTTTGTCCAAGCAGTGCTTCCTAAATCCAGCAAAATAGTTTTGTTTTTTTCATTTATGGTCTTATGTGTCCTGAGTGAGCATTGACTTTGTGTCCTTCCTAACAGATGACCATGAAGCCTGACACCGGTTGCTTAGCAACTGTCTTATGCCCAGAAGTAGAAATAACTCTTTGAAATACTCACTATGTGTATTTCTCCTGATTTATTTCATTTGTGTTTAACATGGTAGATCAAACAGAATCATTAGAATCCTTCTAACACCCCCAAGGGTAGAAGAGTGCCTGGTCCACTTTAAGCTAAAGTATTCAGAGCTCAAAACCACTTACACGTCATCACAAACAGTACCGCAGAGCAAAAGAACAATAAAATACACTGCACCCATTACCAAGGACAAGGTGCATACATACTCATCAGTGCTGGCAGCACTAAGCTCTTTAAGATGTGAAAAGAATTTTCAAAACTGTTATTTTCACTCTCACTTTTTGTGAAATAACAAAGGACTATATATTTCCCATCATGCTGTTTGCTAAAAGTCTTTGATATCCTGAAGGACAACTCATTGTTTTTATGCATGATAGTGCGATTCATCTTGCAGCAAGAGCAATACTAATCACCCATCTTGTTTGCATCAACCATTACTCTTCTACCCTCATTGTATCTGATCCAATCTAAGCTCGTTTATATTATTTGTGACTTGTTTTCATAGAAAGAAGTCAACCAAATATACACTAGTACTGTACATCAAAACAATAATCCATGCAGAAGGATCCAGTTCTAGAACGCAAAAATGAAGAACTCAAAAGATTTTAAAGTATAATTTGGGGGTAGAAATATGTGATCAATGTTAGGATGTAATGAATATTAAAACTTAAAATATTAGCAAGTATAAAAATTAGAAGCAATTTTAATAAAGAAAACCACTTAGATTTTTATAAGCATACTCTTCTATGGCACAAATTTCAGCGTTCTGTAAAACTGCAGACTTTTTTATATTAAACCAAAAGCAAGTCAAAAAATCTTTTTAAATTGTAGTCAATATATAATCCATAAAGTTATAGAAAATAATAGTATCAAGACAAATTCATCCCAATTACAAGACTAATATTTAAGGATTTATTTCATTTGAGACAATGATTTTTAAATCACCCAAATGTCAACAAAACAGGGATTATTTGAAGTAATTCATACAGTAGAATATAATTAGATTTTAAAATTTCTGTAGTGAAATACTTTACAATAGGCTTTCTTTCCCTCTTTTTTCCTTTTGCTAACAATGCAAATGTCTGCATACTAATATGGAAACATTCCCAAGTGAATTGTGAAGTGAATAAAGTGTGGGGTAGAACTATGTATATTACATTGTGTTCAAAGAAGGGAGTTTCATAGGTATATATATTACATATATGTGAAATTTATTGTTAAATATATGTATATCATATACAGAATGTTGCTAGAAGAATATATACAAGAAACTGCTTTGGGAACTGGAAGATATAAATGAGAGGGGGACAGTTTTCACTATAACATTCAGGTAAATGATCTTAATAGAAAAAATTTGTTCTCTTTTTGTTCTATTATAGGAAATAACAGAGACAGAAAGTTATAGTTCCTTGTACTTATTGAGAGAGAGTACCTAACACCGCAGGCCACTAGGTCCTTGGAGTTACACAGGTTTACCAAGAAAGACTGACTCACAATAATAAAGTGAAGAGTCGAGGGGGAATAGCAGATTATCTAGTTTCCAGCTCCCACCTACCCAAATGCCAGCAAACAAGATTAACAAGGATTTCAGAATATTAAAGAAGAGTACTTTTCTATGAAAGATTATTTTTCATATCCGAAAACCAGCTTTTCAGAATTCCAACAACAAAGGAAACTCAAGTAAGAAATTTTTCTAAATCAAACAGATCAAAACTTCTTTTAAGTGAGTTAATTATCGCAATGCAGTAGCATCACAAATATGCCATGAAGGTTAAAAAAAAAAAAAAAATAGTGATAGCTCTAGAGCAATGTATTCCAAAGGGGGTTCCACAAAACACTACCCCATGAGGAGCTCCCACAAGAGAAATTTCCATGGTCAAGTAAGTTGTGGATATTGTACACCATATTTCTCTCTTGTAGAAAATAATAATAATAACAATAATAAAAAAATAATAATAACACTCTCCATAATTGGCAAGGAAATATACTATTAAAATCTCTGGAACCAGTACTTCATGAATACCATTTTGGAAAATTCCGTTTTAAAAATTATGAAAGCCAAAGTGATGACCTTCCCAACAGGGAAAAACACATTATCAATGAACCAGTAAAACTAACACTAAAAGCCCACAATTAAACTGATTAGTCTGCTCTAGATAGAATAGCATTTAGTTATTTGATAACGTATTACAATTAACTTCATGGATTTTCTCTTAAGACATATTTACTAGCTGTGCCATCTGGCATACATCAACTACACCATGCCTCAGTCTCCCTAACAATAATAAAATTGCTGACACATTAAGTTAATATGTGTAATGTGCTTAGAAAAGTGTCTAATGTATGATAAGCATTCCATAAGTATTAGTGACGATGATGAAAATGATGACGTGTTTTAAGAAAAAAGTCTTAAATTCAAATGAGTTCAGGAAATACCTCATTTACAAGGTTAAAAAGATAGTTGGCTGCATTTTAAAGAGTTTTTAATTGCTGTTAATATGCTTTTGGTAATCTACGAGAAGTAGACCCAGTTGGAATAATTCCAAAAATTGATCTCAAACTGTCTTTCACAGGATACAAATTAATATCTCCCAGAAAACCAGGACTTCCAGAGACAACAGTTGGGAAGAATTCAATTAGATGTTTTTGACTAAAGCAAATATATACAGAAGACCTCAATCCAACAGTCTAGAACTATCACAAATTCCCATTAAACTAGAAGGTGAGTGGGTACAAAGGACACTTACACCCATGATACAATTTATCAGTCTCTTTTTCGTGTGACTCTGGCAGTCAAGCATGCTTTGACTCTCAGTTTTGTCTTTCCTTGAAGTTCCTTGACATTTCTTTAACACTTGAGTTGGCTGGATGGTTTTACCGAGGCTCTGAGCTCCCATTTTCAAACTTCTCTACTTTGGGATTAGCTTGGAACTGATGCCATTCTTGTCTACCAGCTACCTTATCTTACAAAAGATCTAAGTTAACATTCTTTACCAGACTTTTCAGTCAATGAGACTTCAAAGGATAAAAGAGAATTTTATCTTGATCAAAAAACTAACGTTGTAGTAAAAGAAAGAAAATCTGAAGGCCTTTTACCTAATAAACCTCTACAAAAATAAAAAGGATTAAAGATTGATTTTTAATGCTGTTTAAAGGAAAAGAATTTTTTATTTAAACATAGATCAAGACAAAAATCAGAATCCCAGGCATCAAAAAAGGCACTTCCTGAAAGAAGTGTGGAAGAGCAATGATGATGAATCAAAGCATAAGAATGTGCTAAGGTGAAAACATGAGCTCTGAAGCATAGTAAACCTAAATTGGAATTTCAGCATCACCACCTCCCAACTATAGGCCCTCTCTGAGTTTCCATATTACCATCCACCAAATCAGAAAACACTCTATGGCTAATGTTCATAGAGTACTTTCTAGGTAATAGGCACTATTCTAAGTGCTTGACATGGATTAAGTCATTCATTCTTCATTTCAAAGAGTTAACTGAGGATCACCAGGAGCGCACATTTAATCAAATGAGGTTGGGTTTACTGATTAGTGAAAATGAGGGATATCACACTTAGTAAACATCTGTGGGGCATCTCAGCAAGTGGGTGTTAGAAAGGACTGGGATTCAGGTTTGTGTTAGGTGATTAAAGAAGAGTATTAAAGAAGTGGAACATGATTCTGGAAAATGAAGGTGATTCTATAATTGGTATTGAAATATTGAAATAATTCTTATCTAGAAGACAAGAAGACTAGAACAAAGCCATATTTGTAAACAACTTACAATCATTCATTTTAGCTGGGATAAGGGGACAGTTGTTCATTTTTGTGGTTTGAGCATTACAGAGTGGCCTTATCTGCTGTTGATATTCTATGAATGTATTTATATTCAGCAGGCAGACATTATAATCTAGTTGCCATTGTCAAGCACTTTGAGGAACACCAAGGACTAGATGGCAGTCAGACCAGCTCCTGACTCTCAAGCACTGCTTTCCTCTCTCTCACTTACAGCAGTACGGTAAGGTAATTACTGCTTATCTAGATTATAAATATAAAGAAACAATGACCATTCAACCATTAATCCACAAGTTTTGAGTTTGAATTCAGATAGTACCAGTCATCCCATGTGACTCTAAACCAGTGCTGTTAACCTCTATACGACACCACTTCTCAATGTTACCGCCATAGAGGATATCTGTATAAGGACTATAGCTAATGTATATATATGCCTGACTCATAACAAGACTTTTATGAGAAAATGGTGCCTATTATGATTAAACAGGAAAACTAAAACTTTTTAAAATTAGGTTTATTTTCAGTTCCTCAAGAGCCCCCTGCCTTATGAATTAGGCATCTCAAGAGGATCAGGAAATTTTAAGTGTCATCTAAAAGAGCAAAATATAAATAAATAAATAAACTCTGGATTCACTTTTTGTAAGAAGTATAAATTTAACTTCATTCATTACTATAAACTGCAAAAATCCTAGAAAAGAGGAAATATCATTTATTATACATAAAGCACTGAACTTTTATCAAGTGTGACTTTACGCAACTGAGCTACTCAACTGCCAAGTGAGAATACTGGGAAAGAAGCATTTCCCCAGAGTCCAAAGCAGTCCTGGAGCCATTTTCAGCACTTCAAAACCATAACAGAATTAATCATTGGCTTACAGTGAGTCTACACTAAACACCAGGATTTTTTTTTACTTGATTCAAATTCATTTTCTCAGGATGGTGTCATTGCTGAACTCATGTTAAATAGATCAGCAGCCATATATGTGTTTCAAACTAATTTAAAATGAAAAGCCTAATTATCATTTAAGGAGTGTGTCTGATGGAGAAAAATCTATATTTCAAAATATTGAATCACTAGAGAAAAAAATTATTGAAATAGCCCTTGGCAGGGAAAAGGTTGAGAACCACTTGCACCAGACAATATCTTCCCACTTTAAAAATCAATTTACCTATGCATCATTTTAATATTTTTAAAAGGTTTGTATAAAAGTAGATGAAAAAGTAGATCATATTTAAACTAAGCAGCTTTAAAGTTGTTTGACATTTTTAAATGTCTACATTTTACATTGCTCCCATGCCTACTCACAAGACAGTAGGTGCCCCCAAAAAAGACTGTAATCTAATAAACAGTCTCAGATGTATCTACTTAACAAATTTTCCCATGAAGTTTTAAAATTCAAGTAGCGGTAATTCCACTTTAAAATAGGGTTACAAACAAATTTGAAAACAAACAAACAAAAAAATGTTTAAAACCAGAGAGTAATAGTTGGGAAAAAGGAAATGATTTGACAATGTGTTTATCATTATCTAGTACTTTAGAATTCAGATATATAAACTCTCTAGAGAAATCCGAAATAGTCCTAAGATGCTTTGAAGTCTTCCTAACTCTCTGACTCACAGTATTAACTAAAAAGTTTGAACTATAACAATGTTTTGTGCTTTCGTTTTACGGATTCTTCAAAAATTTCACGAACACCAATTTTAAATAGAATCAATGAATCCTGGGAAACCTTGCTCCTCTCTCTCTTTCTCTCTTCTCTCTCTCTTTCTCTCTCTCTCCCCACCTCATTTCTTATATAAATATACAGTATGAAATATCAAATAATCTGCCTTCTGTTCTTCAATAAGTACAAATAAGAAATAGTGGGATTGAATCACTCTAGGGCTAACTACAATGGTACAATTTGAACAGATTAAAGGATTAATACTAGATTGTTTTCTGTTCTCTACAGAATGTAACTGGGTAATGTTTTGACTAATCACCAAATAGCTCAGTCCTAGGATTTCAGCTATCTCAGGTCTCTTAGAATTCATGCAGTAAAACCCCGATTTTGTCTATGAGAACCAAAAGCTCAAGAAAAGGAAGCGACACGCTCACATCATAATTAACTGGTGGTTAGACCTTAAATCCATCTCTCAGAACTCCTGCCCAATGTTCTTGCTACTATCAAAAGTTAGGGACTATTTTATTAAAATGTTATCTCTTACTATAACTTCCCCATTCCCCAGGTTTTCATGCCCTAATGCTTGCTAACTCACTGCTTTCTCATATGGACTCTTCAAATGGAGGATGTGCTCAAATAATGTCAATTTGTCATGGACCTCAGACACCCCCAGTTCTTGTATAGACATCTTGCTTCCCTGATACGTGCACTTCAGATCTTTAACTCTCCTTCAAATGGATAAACTGGTAAACCATGGCTTTGGGTTTAAATTTGGGGATTATTCCTAGTCTTTCCTTTTTTGTTTCAATCCCTCAAAGGCTTTAAGCTAAGTGCTGGTAAAGCACCTTTGGCAATCTTGTTACTGCTTTATTTCTTTGGCCTTTGATGTTACTGAATAGACCTTTATTGTAGACTCCTTGAACCCAATCTTCTGTCTTAACCCTGAACAGATGGTTCCCCATATCCTCTTCAGCCTATTCAAGCTAATGCTTCTCCTACCAGTTCCTTGCTTCTGCTGCCCTCTAGCAGCCATTAGTAGTACGTCAGAATTTACAACAAAGTCATATTTTCACTGAATTTTATTATTCAATAAGTTGTTTCATCATCCCATAAATAAAATCTAAGGAAAAAATTGTGACATGCAATTGATAACTTTGTTCTGTAGAACATACAGTATGCAATGGTATATTTTCTGACTACTAAAAACTATATATTCAGAAAAACTCCAAAACTAAGGGAAATAATATTATATTAAGTGGAATAATAAACATTAAAAATAATTATGGTAAGCTTCAAAATAAAGAAAAATAAGTAGGTCAGAAATTTTAATTGACAGTTGTTTTTTCCTTTGTTAAAAAATCATGTGTAACGTTTATCGTAAAAACTGCATCTATGGGTGCTAAGCTGTGAATCACTTAGGCCTGACTATAAGAATAAGAGTAAGATCTCAAAAAAGAACTATTCCAGCCTATGCAGGTCATTATAGTGATAATAGAGGCATCATCATAGCCAAGGACAGTAATCTTATTAATGTGGATGGGATAAAGTATTACAAGAGCAAGACAAACCATAGGGCTAGTCAATCTCCTGTTACTACTCTGTCTTAGAGAATACCTAGACAACATAATCCTTTTTAGCAAATTAAACCCACTAAATTTTTTTTTTCTTTTTAGAAAGGAAAGGCACCAGCAAGCAGGAGAGAGAGGAGGAAGCATTTTATTTTATTTTAATTTTAGTTGTTCACGATGGTTGTCTCCAACCACCCCCACCTCCCTACGAGGACTAGAATCCAAGGATTTGTGGCCTGCGCTCCTTAGGAGGCAATTAGCCTAACCACTGCTCCACCAAGTTGCACCTCAACAACCTATACAGGAGTGACTTCAAAAGTGAATTACCAGACTTTCTATTGCTTTGAGTAGGCAGAGTTGAGAAGTTTACATGAATTATATAAATTTTTTAAACAAAAGGTAATCAGACAAGTGAAATAAGTAAATCCATTTACATAAACAATGCTTCAGAGGGACAAGAGGGAATTGTGGTGTCAACAGACATAATATATTTAAGTTTTCCCACATGTGCATGTGAATATATAGTCAATATCCTTTCAGAAAGTTTGTACCAATTTACCCTATGAATGTGGAATAGATAAGCTGTGGGTTGTGTACATTTTCCAGCATACTTGCTGTAAATCTACTACTTTCTCAAATTTAAAAAGGAAAGCTGATTTTAATAAAAATAATGATTGTATCTGCTTTAATTTCATTCTTTGAGTAAATCTGACTCAAATGTTAGTGCGTCCTCATTGTAAGTAGCAAATTTCTTATCACTCATCCCATATGCACAAGAATCTACTGTGTCACAGCTGGTCAGAGCGGAAGCTCTGGAGTGAGACACTACTAAACACGATCTGGACTCTCTTTGTTTTGGTTTTGAGAAGGTATATTTAGTTAAAGAAAACATTTAAATTATTTTTATTGGCAATTCTGAGTCACTTTCATTATACTCACCTCACACTTTTTTGGTCGACTACAGGTTTCCCAAGAAGAAAATGTGAAAATGTGTGTGTTGGGGGTGAGGGAGAAAAAGGAGTCTCTTCTTTCCTTTTTTTTTTTTCCACTCAACAATTCAATAACTCTTTACTAAAGATTTGTTATATGCTAGGCATTGTTCTAGGAATTGGGGCTGTAAAAACAAAACTGACCAAAAAAAAAATCCCTGCCTCATTAAACTTAACATTTCAGTATTCATTTTTTCTTATTTGTTATCCACAGTAGATTTAAACTTAGATAATTCTAAACCACAGTTATTTTGTAAAGAAATTTAAATACAAAAATTCTACCCACAACTGTTCCTGAAGTAGTTGTCCTTATTCCTTTACAGTTACTTCCAGACCATTTCTCATTCTTCTTCCTAAATAATGAAAGAAAATCTTACTATTTTCATTCTCTTCATTATGTCATACCACCCTTCACCTCTACTAACTATGGTTGTCTAATGACCTCCCAGTCACTCCTTTTATTCCCTTGGAGATTTGTCCCAATGTTACTCTCTCCAATACTACTCATGTAATACTTGATGATTTTATAGTGTCCACAAAAGTGATTCTCTTATACTCTGGGTTCTCCATTTTTTGATCTTCTGTCTTCCATGTTTATCCTCTATCCTACCTCTGTCAATCACTCTCCAGAATCCCACCTAAATCTTGCTATTACCAATAATTGTAGTTACCCCTAATTTCAGTTTCAGACATTCCACTCAGTAGCCATGACCTTCATCGCTCCAATTCATTCATTCCAATTTTCTGACTCCAGTGATTCTTTGACAGACAATTATAGTCCATTGAGCCTATCACCTTTCTTTAATCTTCATCAACTAAAATGTTCTTTCTCATGTGCCTATTTAAATTGCATCATTGCATCACTAAAACAATCCTTTAACTATCCCCTCAAATCCCTTGTCCTCTCTCAGTGTCTTTAAACATCTTGTCTCTCATTCCATGCCTGCATCCATTCATTTGAATGCGACTGGAGAAAACCATGCACATAAAACCATTCCAACTGGCCTATTTCTAACCTCAAGCCTAATTGCTTAGTTGCAATTATATTAAATATTTTCAAGTCTATTTTTTTTCTCCTAGACCACTATTTCATGCTTTCTCTTTTATCAAACTTCCAATACCTTCTTATCCATCCACATTCTCAGCTAATGACATTATTTTCTACTTCCCTAAAAGAAAAGCAGAAGAAAATCAGAAGAGAGTATCCACAAACATTTAACACCATGAATATCACGTAGGAGCTTCTACACCTGTATTGTCTACTTTGACAATTAAAAAAAAGAAGTCTTGCCTACTTCCATTTTCCAGTTCTGTTCACACCATTTCTTTTGCAAGCATTCCTTTCAGGCTTTTGTCCCCACCACTCCTCTGAAACAACTCTTAAAAGTCAGCAGTAGCCTTTTTGTATTGCTAAATCTCAGTCCATAATTCGCTTGATTCATAGCACTTCCCTCCTTTTTGGAATGCTTTGCATTCATTTCCAGAATACCTCCCCTGGTTTATCCTTCCTTATTATCATTCCCACTGTGTTTGTTGCACATATTTTACAAACTCTAAATGTTGCCATACCCCTGGCTCATTTCTTAATTCTCCTATTCTCATTCTACATTCTCCCATCTACTGCATGACTTTATATATTATCTATATGATGAAATTCCCCCAGTTTTACCTCCAACTCCAAACTTCTTCCCCCAAATCCAGTCACATATATCCAACAAGTATTAAATATAACCCTATTGATGTCTAACAGACAGTCAAGCTTAACATAAAACTCTTTAATACTCTCATCCAAGCCAGTTCTTCAGGCAAGCTGTCGCATTTCAATTGACTATAATTATCCTGCCAGTCAGCAAAAGTGTGGAACTGTCACTGGATCATTTGCTTCTATGTTTTTATAGCTAAACCATCAGCTAAATCCTATTGACAACTCTACTTTCAGAATATAGCCAAAACCTGATCATTTTTCATCACCTACCATATTTAGTCTAATTTTTCTTCTATTTATCCCAAAGGTATTTTAGGTGTTCTCCTTGCTTTCAACTTCCCTTACTCTTCATGCCCTACCACCACACATATACATGCAGCCTATTTTCCACATAGAAACCTAGGTGATCCTTTTAAAACAGTAGTTAAATTGTATCACTTTACTGCTCAAAATCATCAGATGGTGCCCCAGCTCACTTAGAGAAAAGCCCAAACTACAGAATCTTCCCACTGACACCTTTCTGACCTCATTAACTATCCTCTCCTTTGATGTCTGTCACAGTCAAGGTGCTCTCCCTGTTTTTAAGGCACAGGGCAACTTTGTGCTTCAGATCCTTTGAATTTATTATTATCTCTGTCTGGAATACTCTCCTCCAAATGTCCACATAATTCACTCCCCCACCAACTTCAAACATAACCTCAAATCTTATCATCTTATCAAGATGCTTCCTGACCTCTATAGTTAGCATCTTAGCTCCATATCTAGCAAGCTGGGTATCCATAATGTGGGATGGGGCTTGGGGTTGGCAGACCTATGTATTATGTAGGAATCCATAAGATGAGGAGGAATTCAGTGCAGGTGGCACTGACAGAGAAAGCTTAGAGCAAGATGCTGAAGTCTAACTTAATAAAGCAAACAAATAGTGAAGAGTTCAGCCATGTGGAAGAGGGCTAGTAGCAGCAACAGGGGATTGGTTCCATTCAGAGAGATTGATCTACTATGTTCAAGGTAGCAGCAGCCAAGTTTCCACTGTGGGAAAGGGGAGTTGCAAATGTGGAAAGGAAAAACTGAGAATGAACCCTGGGGTGTTGGTTAGGAGCTAGAGATTACAGGTGCTAATTCATGCTTTAAATATGAATATATATAAATAAATAAGTATATAAATATATGTGTATATAAGTATACGTGTATGTGGATATATCCAGTCATAGAACTTCAGTTTGTTCACTAACAAGATCTGGGAGCAGCAATATTCCATTAGCAGCAAGCAATATTCCATTAGCAAACTAAATTCAGATTTAGCTTCCAAATACCTAATGTTATTCTCTATTTAGGGGACCCAGGGGTCCTTAAAAATGGCTGACTCTCGGCTTGTACAAAATAAGCCTGAAGTATCTTGCTATGCCAGAGAGAAAAGAATTGATCTGAAGTGGGACTTAGTGAAAATGACACAGGTATCAATTTGAAAAATCCTCCACAGGCCAAATCTGGGAAATTTGGGGTATCAAGTTAAATTATCACCTATCAAATAAAATAAAATCCATGAGTTCATCTTGATATAAATTTTTTAAATAATAAATAGAAAAGAAAGATTTTCTAGGTAGGCCCTGGTGGGAATAGTGGTTGGGTCCACTGCCCCTGGCCAGCACAGTTCACACATATCCCAAGGACCAGGTTTCATGATCTGGGGCCGCGGGAACAACCAGGATGGACAACTAAATAAAATAAATAAACTTCTTCTTCCTCTCTCTTCTTGCCTGTCTGACTCTGCACCTTCATTTCTGCCTGCATCTTTCCTTTATAAAAAGAAAGAAAGAAAAAGATTTCTCTATAGTAAAATGATTAATAACTATAGTGAAAGTGATAGAACATCACAGTAATAATCAAACAAGAAACATTAACAAATGCTAAAACCAATGAATGAAAATCGATGTGGAGATAGTCACATTCTCTCAAAATGTTTCCTCAAAAAATGTTTTTTAATTACAAAGGGAAAAAAAGAGTAACTTTACAGTAGAAAAGGCTATTAGACATCATCTTAATGAAGTAGTTAAAGTTAACATTACCCATTGAGACAAAATGAAATTTCTTATCATTTGCTAATATGCAACTTGAACAAATTCACTATGTAGCATTTGTAGTAAAAATGAATAATTAGCATCTAGCCATGAGTAATCATCAGAAACACTCATGAGGACATTCTACAAAATAATTGGCCAGTCATCCCCAGAATTGGCAAGGTTGAATGTTAAAGAAACAAGGAAAAGCTGGGGGGTTTTTTTTCTAGTTTTATTGAGGTTTAGTGAATAAATTAAATATTAAGATATTTAAAGTATACAACATGTTTTGTTTTATGTATAATTTGTGAAAGGATTCTCTCCCCACCCCAAGGGATGAAGAGCTGTTTTTAATTGAAGGACACTAAGACAAGACAACTAAGGGAAGTGCACAATCTTGGATAGAATTATTTTGTATAAAGAACATTACTGGGACAACTGATAAGCTGGGTGAGATGGCAGTAGAGAACCAATATTAATTTCCTGATGTTGATGGTTGTATTATAGTTGTGTAGGAGAAAGACCTAGCTTGTAGCAAAAGTATTTAGAAGTGATAGAAACTTACTCCAAAATGGTTCATGAAAACAGAATTTTCTTGTACTATTCTTGCATTTTTCTGTAAGTTCAGTGTTATTTCTAAATACAAAAATTGTAAACCCATTGATACATTGCCCATTCCACTCTTTTTTATATTTCTCCAGAGTACTTACCAACATCTGATATACAATACATGTTCTTATTTGTTGTACTGTCTGCCTTCCTCAATTGAATATAGGCTATATGGTGGGGGTTTTTTTTAACTACTGTATTCTAGCACCTCCCACTGTCTGTTCCATAGATGATGTTCAGTAACTATTTGTTCAAAAAATTGATTCTTCCTCTCCTCAGGTATAGATTGTTTGTAACTGCAGCTGAAACAAGTACAGCAATCTCGGCAAGTCAGTAAGCAAGCATAGCTCCACTTAACAATGTATGTAGAATATGTTCCAAAGGAAACACTTTCTGCAGAAATGTAGATCTGTGGCCCCTACAAAAATGTTGATGCGCCATAAAGGACAGGTTAGCTCCTTAGAGTCACAATTCCTAAACTCCTCCAATTTCATTGATAGTTTTATATCATGAAATAACTCACAGCTTTTTTTCCAGTCTCTTTCTCAGTCAATTCAAGCTACCTCTTTTTCAAACTAGTATTTTTAAAAAAGACAAGTTTTTGTATTTGAATGGACAATTTTTCTTGTACCAATTTAATCAAAGTTTTCAATATTCTTGAAATTTAGGTTTATACGTCTTGTCAAATCACCTCTTTTTTTAAAAAAAATATACAATGGGAAAACAATCACATAATTCTGCTCCATTTAAGTGAGTAGAATTAATCTGAGGTTTTTCTTATAGTTTAATTAGTCATAAAGTTCTCTAGAATGTAGTTAAATTAATATAGAATATTGTGGAAGGCAGCAGAACTATGGCAAAAGCTTCATAGGAGGGTCGACTTCCGGATGGTGACTGGATAGGACACACTTTCGGTTCACTCCCCACAGACACCAAAAAAATTTTTTTTACCTATTTTGCTGAGTTGGAGACGGAGTGAAAGTTAACTAACAGTAGGTGAGAGTACCTGGCACAGTTCTCAGCTAAGCTGAAGATTTAGATTTCAGATGGAGTTAGGCAGTCTCCGCAAAGAGAGGCAGAGGCTAGGGATTTCCGGACCAGATGCAGAGGCAGCGAGACACCGGTCCAGTGGAGCTGAGACACGGAGCCACAGAGGGTCGACTTGGGAGGGGGGTGAAAGGAGAGCCAGTGCACTGGTTGCTGAGTTGGAACCTGCGCAGAGAAACGGCGCTAGGCGCTGCATAACGGGAAATCAGCCAAAGACTTCTATGCTCAAACCCCTCCCACAACCATTTCACCCTAGACTGTGAGGTCCACCGAGCGGAAATCCCAGCCACCGCATATCCAAACACCAGGAAATCCCACCTACCAGAAATACCAGGCTCCAGATTACACTGAGAAGGCAGTTCCAAACCTCAGAGCTACCCACTAGTACCACCTTGTGGGTAGAGACGAAACTGCAGCCTCATTGCCAATCCTGGGCAAGTCAAACCTATGCAACGCCAGGGAAAACAAACCCTCAGAAATATAAATGGAATACCAAACAGAGGAAAAGCACAGAGAAACACACAGGAAACGATGGATCCAATCAAAAACCCAGGGGATAATCTGCATACAGAAGACATATGTAAATTACCTGAAGAGAAATGTAGGCTAGCAGTGATTAAGATACTCATGGGAATCCAGAAATCAGTAGAGGCAGTAAATGAGAATGTCAGGAAGCAAAGAGAATTAAAACAACACATCAAACAGATAAGAGACATGATGGCTGAATTAAAGAGCTTAATAGAGGGACTCAACAACAGGGTGGATGAAGCTTCCAATAGAATCAGTGATCTGGAAATAGAACAGAGGAAATCAATCAAGAAAACCAGCAAAGAGATTTTAAAAATTCAAAAAATAGAAGACAGCATTCAAAACCTCTGGGACGACATCAAAAGGAACAACATTTGTGTCATAGGGGACCCAGAGGAAAAGACAGAAAATGAGACAGAAATCATATTTGAGGAAATAATAGATAAGAACTTCCCCTTGAAGAATGAAGCAAGCTTCCAGATCCAGGAAACTCAAACAGCTCCTAACAAAAGACACCCAAACAGAAATACACCTATAAGCATCGCCATAAAAAATGTCAAAAATACAAGATAAAGAAAGACTATTAAAAGCAGCTAGAGAAAAATGTGTCACATACAGAGGAACCCCCATAACATTATCAGCAGACTTCTCAAAAGACTCTACAGGCCGGAAGGTAACGGAAAAATATATCCAAAGTGCTGAAAGAAAAGGATTTTCAAACTAGGATTCTATATTCAGCAAGATTATCATTCAGAACTGAAGGAATGGTACAAACCTTTTCTGACAAGCAAAAGTTAAAGTTCATCACAAAACCAGCTTTGCAAACAATATGAAAGGATGCTCTATAAAGCATAAAGAAATCACACATAAAAAGAGTATAACTGCAAATATTAAAAGTGTGGTGGAAGAGAAGAGAACAAAAATGTGGATAGTTAGAATGAGTGGAAGACTAATAAGCTTTCAAATAAAATTAGGAAGTAAAAATAGAACTGTGAATGCTAATTTCAGGGTAACCTCAAAATACAACCCCAGGGAGAAAGCAAAGTAAAAAAAGAAAAAAGGTGAAATAAATCAAAACATAACTGTACCCATCCGACCTAAAAAGAGAAAGAGAAAAAACTCATCATCTGGAACAACATGCAGAAGACAAATTATAAAATGACACTAAGCAGCTATTTATCAATAATCACCCTAAAAGTTAATGCACAGAACTCATCAGTCAAACAAGGTAGAGTGGCTGAATGGTTTAAAAAGCATAACCCAACTTTCTGCTGCATTCATCAAATCCACCTTCTTCCAAATGATAAACAAAGGCTCAAAGCAATGGCTGGAAGACAATCCTACAGTCGAATGGCAACCACAAAAGAGCAGGAATAGCTACTATACTCATCAGATAAAACAGACTTCTATCTAAAAAGCATAACAAAAGGCAGAGATGGATACTATATAATGATTAAAGGATAAATTCAGCTGGAAGACATAATGCTTATTAACATATATGCACCAAATGAAGGAGCATCAATATATCAAGCAAGTATTATTAGACCTGAAGGGAGACATTAACAGCAACACAATAATGGTAGGGGATTTCAACACCTCACTTGAAACAATGGACAGATCAACTAGGCAGTAAATTAACAGGGAAACAGCCACTTTAAATGACCATCTTGAACAGATAGGTCTAATAGACATATACCGATCACTTGATCCAGTGACTACAGATTTCACTTTCTTCTCAAGCACTCATGGAATATTCTTAAGGAATGATCATATTCTGGGACACAAAACGTCTCTCAACAAATTTACAAAGATTGAAGTCATACCAAGTATCTTCTCTGACCACAATGACCTAAAACGGGAAATCAATCACAAAAAGAAAGCCGAAGTCAGCAAACCAATTGGAAACTCAACAATATGCTATTGAGGACTCTTGAGTAGAAGAGGAAATCATAGAGGAACTTAAAAAATACTTACAGACAAATGAGAATGATGACACAGGCCATCAGAATCCACGAAATGAGCAAAAGCAGTACTAAGGGGAAAGTTCATCGCAATTCAGACCTATCTCAAAAAACAAGAAAAATCACAAATAAATAACTTAACTCTGTATTTAAAACAACTAGAGAAGAACAATTAAAGCCAAAACTCATCAGAAGAAAGAAAATAATCAAAATTTGAGCAGAAATAAATGAAATAGAAAACAAAAGGATAATCCAGAAGATCAATGAAACCAAGAGTTAGTTCTTTGATAAAATAAACAAAATTGACAAGACATTGTTTAGACACACAAGAAAAAAGGGAGAAAATTCTCATAACTGGAATCATAAATGAAAGGGGAGAAGTTGCAGCAGATACCACAGAAATTCAAAACATCATAAGGGACTACTATGAACAGCTCTACACCACCAAAATGGACAAGCTTGAGGACATGGACAGATTCTAGAAAAGTATAGTTTACCAAGACTGAACCCAGAAGAAATGGAAAACCTGAACAGAACAATCGCAAGGAAAGAAATTGAAGAAGTAATCAAGGGCCTCCACAAAGATAAAAGCTCAGGACCAGATTACTTTTCCAATGAGTTCTACCAAACCTTCAGGGAAGAATTAACACCTATTCTTCTCAAACTCTTCCAAAATATTGAAGAACAGGGAACTCTACTAAATACTTTTTATGAGACTAACTTTATTACACCAATACAAAACCTGACAGATATGTCACCAAGAAAGAAAATTACAGACCAATATCTCCAATGAACATAGATGCACAAATTCTCAACAAAATATCAGTAAACCAAATTCAACAATACATCAAGAAGATCATCCATCATGACCAAATGAGATTCACCCCAGGGTTGCAAGGATGGTTCAACATATGTATCTATCAATGTCATATACCACATTAACAACAGAAAGAGAAAAAAACCATGATCATGTCAATAGATGCAGAGGAAGCATTTGACAAGCTCCAACAATTTGTGATAAAAGAAAACCTCCGTAAAATGGGAATAGAAGATTCATATCTCAACATAATAAAGAACGTATATGAAAATCCCACAGCCAACATCATAGTCAATGGCAAAAAATTGAAAACATTTCCTCTTAGGTCAGGAACAAGACAAGTTTATACAACTCACCACTGCTATTATATTGTACTAGAGGACTTAGCCAGGGCAATTAGAAAATAAAAGAAATCCAAATTGAAAATGAGGAAGTAAAACTCTCATTATTTGCAGATGACATGATTGTAAATCCCAAAAACTCTATCAAAAACTTCCAGAACTCATCAATGAATACAGTAAAGTGGCAAACTACAAAATCAAAGCGCAAAAATCTGTTGCATCTTTATATGCAAACAACATGCTAGAAGAAAGCTAAATCACAAAAATCATCATTTAAAATAGAAATTAAACAAATAAAATACCTGGGCATATAGCTAACAAAGGAAGCATAAGAGCTATACAACAAAAACTGTAAGCTCTTCTTAAAAGAAATAAGGAGGACACAAAGAAATGGAAAGACATCCCCTGCTCATGGCTGGGAAGAATCAATATCATTAAAATGGCCATCTTACCCAAAGCAATATATACGTTTAATGCAATCTCCATTAGAATTCCACGGGCTTATTTACAGGAAACAGAACAACAACAAAAAAATTCTTAAAATTTGTATGGAACAACAAAAGACCCCAAACAGCCAAATCAATCATTAGAAAAAAGAATGAATATGGAGGGATTACACTCCCAGACTTTGAAATATATTACAAAGCAATAGTGATCAAACAGTATGGTACTGGAATAATAATAGAGGCACAGATCAGTGGAATAGAACAGAATCACCAGAAACTGACACATTCACATACAGTCAATTAATCTACGAAAAAGGAGCCAAAAGCATTTAATGGAAAAAAGAAAGTCTCTTCAATAAATGGTACTGAGAAAACTGGAAACCCATATACAGAAGACTGATGCTAGACCACTCTATAACATCATTCACAAAAACTAACTCAGAATGGATTAGAGACTTGTATGTAAGACCAGAAACCATAAAACTCTTAGAAGACAAGACAGGAAAGACTTTCCATGACATGAGTCATAGAGAAGCCTTTGGGGACTCAACTCCATCATCAAGGGAAACAAACAAACAAACAAAAACCGACAACTGAGACTACATCAAATTAAGGAGGCTCTTCACAACAAAAGAAAATATCAAAATCAAAAGGAAATCTACTAACTGGGAGAAGATGTTTGCATTTTATATATTCAACAAAAGCTTAATATCTAAAAAATACAAAGAACCTATAAAACTCAACAACAGAAGTACAGGCAATCCAATCAAAAAATGGGAGGAAGAATTGGAAAGAAACTTTTCTGAGGAGGATATACAGATGGCCAACAGGCACATGAAAGTATGCTCCTACTCACTGACTAACAGGGAAACGCAAATTAAAACAACAATGAGATATCACCTTATACCTGAAAGACTGGATATTATCCAAAAGTCTGGAAATAATAAATGCTGGCAAGGATGTGGAGAAAAGAAAACATTTTTTCACTGTTGGTTGGAGAGCAAATTGGTACAAGCCCTATGGAGAACAATTTAGAGATTCCTCAAAAAACTGAAAATGGAAATCCCATATAATCCAGTCATTCCACTTTCTGGGCATCTACTCAAAAGATGCAGAAGTACCTTTCACAGAGATGTATGTAGCCTCATGTTTATTGTGGTCCTATTCACAATAGCTAAGAACTGGAAATTACCTAAGTGCCCAACATCAGATGAATGGATAAAGAAGATGTGGTACATATATGCAATGGAATACTACACAGCCCTTAGAAGAGATGAAACCCTGTCATTTGAATCAACATGGATGGAACTAGAGGGGATTATGATGAGTGAAACAAGTCAAAAGAAGAAAAATATATACCAGATGACCTCACTCACAGGTGGAATGTGAATAGACAAAACAAAGCAACACATGAAACATAACCAACCCTGAAACATTTATAGCAGAACTGAGGTTACCAAAAGGAAATGGGGTGAGCAGGGGCAAATGGTGATGGAACCCACTGGATAACAGGGAAGAACACTTGGTGATTTGGTGGAGGGCATGATACGTTGAAATATAAGAATGGGGAACCTATACATAGGAAATTATTTTAATGTGTAGAATAATTACTACAATAAAATATTTTTAAAGTCTTATAGCATAAGAATAGGAGTCTTATAATTAGAAAGAAGGGAATATTCCAGCTTCATAATTTTTTTCTTTTTTATGATAATTTTATTTATTTTCTAAAGTGATATATGCATTTTACAATATTGAAATTGAACCTCAGTTTGTGTTTTTCACACCACACCACCACCGGAGCCCTATTGTTCATTACACCACCTTGTTCCCTCCTTCACTCTCTGTCCATCTTCACCAATTATTAACAGTGTAATCTTGGGCAGGCTACTGAAGTGTCTAAATGTCTGTTTCCTTATTGTGAAACTGATTTGGAAATGATGGTGCCTGCCTTATATGATAATTGTAAATATAAAAAAAATATATAAAGTATATAGTTAGCACAGAAGTAGCACATGGTGATCAACACATAGATGTCAGCTTTTATTTTCAGCTTAAGAACTTTAAGTATAAAAATCATATATAAAATGTAAATATGCAATAAACTTAATTAAGAGAAAATATACGAGCTGGTGGGTTTATTTCTCCCACATTTTATTTTGGTAAAGTTTTATACATGGCGTCTTACTTTCTGTGACTCACATTAACATATTCTTGAAAAGTGATACCTTAGCATAAGATAAATGTAAAGATGTGGCTTGGACTTTGCATCGTTAATATTTATGGGAAACTCAAATTGCACATAGAAATGTTATTTCAGCTTCAAATTGATTTGTACAATATGGCATTTCATTTCATTTGCACACATTTTGTTTCTCACTGATTAAATAATTTGCCATATCAACTTGAATTTGTCATATCTGTTTATAGCTGAAGGTAAAATTCAAATTGTTTTGGGGCTAATTTACATAGTAAGCATAGTGGAATTTTTACTCTATATAATGTTTCAGAGATAAACATTAGTTCAATAAAATGCTAAGAAATTTAAAAATGTAAGTGAAGTATGTGATCTGTGTGCATCTGTATTAAAATCTCATTAAATGTTAAAAATAATTTTAAAAATAAGTATGCAAGCTGCTCTTTTATTTTTTTCTTTTAACATGATTTTATAACATATCCCTAGTCTCATGCTGAATCTGGTTTTGTAAACTTAGTCTTAGTTGCTTCTAATTCACTTAACTCTGAAATTAAGTAGCAAAATAATTCCAATTCTCCATCCTATTGAGTATCTGGTCTTCCGGCTTATGAAAAATCCTACTAGTTTCAGGAAATATTACATTGATTGATGATGCAAGAATGCACAGTAAATGCATGGTTGTTCAGCCTACATGTTTACTACAATATTATTTCAATTGTGTCTGAATTATCTGCTACAGCCTTGACTTTTTTAGAAGAGCAGTTAAGTTTGTAGTAAAGATTATAAGATTATATCTACTTATTTATATATTCATATTTTCAAAAAATTTTTCATTGGCTACCAGACCAAAGTTGCTAAGTTGTACAGCAATAACAATAGTCTTACTACATTCCATTGCAGAAGAATCACTGCAGAGGGAGGAATAGGAGAATAGGGGAGGGCATTACCAGTGGGAGTTGTCATCACACAGGGGCCCACACAGATAAAGGACCCACCTCTATGTTCCAAGACAGAAAAAAAAGGACAATAGCAAAATATACACTAACTCTTAAAATTTTAGCCAGAAATTACATATTGCTGTTCACATTTCATTGGTCAAGGCAAGATACATAAGGTACAAAATAAATAATCCCTATGGAAGAAGGAAGGAAGGGAGGAGGAGAAGAAGGTGGAGGAGGAGACGGAGACCTGGAAAAATGTGGTGAACAGCAATAATGACTTTGATAATATCCCCAATATCTCCCCATATATCATGTTCATTGTTCTTCCAAAAGCAGAGTATGCTCACCACCTCTCCCACAGAGTCAATCTAAAAGTCACTGCATCAAGAAAAGAGTTCAGGATGTATAGGTGGTATGCAAACATGTCTATATTAGAAGTTAAATAAAGTCCTGGATGTGACTTCTCTTGGTCTAAAAACCTATGAACAAAAGGCATGTTCCCACCCCACAAACTCAATATAACAATAGTCAACCATGATTTGATGGGATCATCAAAATAAATGCATTCAGAAAATTAAAAAAAAAAAAAAGTCAGGTAGGGGGAATACACTGTATAAGACAGTGATCCTTAGCAATGCTAAAATCTGCAGAGCAGAGTTGTAAGGATCCTTTACACGGGGTGAGGAATAAATTTTGATTATTCCCTGATTTCACTTCCTAAAGATAACCTCCTTCCCATATCCTGCAGGACCTCTGACTTAGCCCTTCCTTCCTCATAGTTTCTTTCATACATATAAAGTGGACATCAAGGCATATACTCTCCTTAGAGTCTCAACAGACTTCCCCAGCCCATACATGGAATATGTCAAGCAACAGTCACAAACTTTTGTACTCTAGGATAATGATTTACTAGTATTGTTTTCTTACTAACACAGAAAATTTTAAACTTTTTATTCACTATTTTCATTTGCCAATAGTTATAGCCATAGTTTATTTCTAGACATACTTCTTTAATTTACTATTTAAGTGTTTTGCTTTCTTGTCACTATTCCTCACCCATATCCAATATAATTATGTGTTCTATGGGCCTATTAATACTACTTTAATCTTTTTTTTTTTGGCTGAGAGATTTTGCTCAATTTAGATGATTTGTCAAATGCTTCCTTAAGCTATTCACCAGTTTTAGCAATGAGTATAATGAGAAAGAAAATACTTGAGTAATATTTGGTTGAATTTCAATGGCCTCATCATTTTTTATTTATTAGTTGGATTGTGAACTAGTCATTTTGTCCAGTCCTACTAATTTCTGAATTTCTAGACTCATTCTGCTCCATTTAATCCCTGCTTCTAAGCAATTTTTCCTGAACTTGTTTCTATCTTGCAATAACTGTCAAATGCAATTGAGAAGCTAGCTTATATTTATATTTTCCTTAAACCCTCTTCCTTAAGAATTACAAGTATACGTGGTCCAAGATTTTCCTTCTAAGTATTTCTTTCTAATTCTGTTCACATAACACTTGTGAATGTTATGTGAAAACGTAACTCCACCTAAGAGTTTTCTATCCTTCCGGTCTACAATAACCATTTTTAAAGATTGTATTCAAATGACTAAGCTACTGTTACATATCTTAGATTTTTGTTTTATCATGGCCCCTACTTCTGATACCACATTTATATAAGATAATCTTCATTACGCTGTAGTAACAAATTTCGTAAAATCAAATTCCCTAGTTTAGAACAATAGTGATCCATTTCTCATTTATACTACCTGCCCATTATGGGTAACCTGGAGAGAAAGGTCAGTTCTGCTCTGTATCATCCTAGCTCAAGAACCCTAGCTAAAAGATTTCCTCATTCCAGTGGGAAAATAAAAGAAAGTGATAAATTATGCACTGGCTCTTACAGTGTCTATCTAGAAATGACTCACATCACTTCTGTTCATATTTCACAGCAAGGTATATTCACCTCAAGGTATAAGAAAATGTAATTATACCTGATCTAGAAATATTTAATAAATAGAATTAATCTCTCTCCTAACTGTTAAAATAATTTTAAAACATAAGCATGTAAAGACTATTCACTTTGGACATCTCTACTTTGCAAGTACCTCATTACCTAGGACTAATAGTATCTTATGTAATGAATCTCCTCTATCATTATAAATGTTTTCTTTTAAAAGCTGCCACTACCTTAAAGAGATATATTTATAAGGAATAAATCCTTTCATAATCTACAGTAGCTATAATCTTCTTCTGGGTGGCTCTCAACCCACCAATATAACTTCAAAAAATAATGGCTACTTAGTAAAAATAATACTGGAAATAAAGAAATAATTAGAAAGACTCATACTTCCTGATTTCCCAAACTTACTACAAAGCAATGGAAATCAAGACAGTGTGATACCAGGGTGGAAAAACAGACATATAGGTCAGTGGAATCAAATTAAAAATCAAGAAATTAGCAAATTCATTTATGGGTGCAAGTGATTTTTTACAAGGGTGCCAAGATCATTCAATGGGGCAAACATAACTATTTCAACAAATGGTGCTGGGACAACTGAACAGCCACAAGCAAAAAAAAAAAAAAAAAAAAAAGAAGTGTGTCCCTTTGTATAATAAGTTCTAACATTTTACATGCGTTCTTGACACCTTTGAGCCTCATAGGGCCCAAAGTCCTAAGATAAGATTTCGTGTTCTTGCCAGATATATTCCCCATCCAGCAGGAAAGGCTGCCCAAATGACTCTCTATCAGCTGCATCATCTGTAACTCACTATCCTTAGTCTAAGAGAATTTATCCCTCTGCTAGCCCATGAAATCCAAACAAAACAATCACAAACAAACCAGTAACCTTGTGTGGGAGCCAGAAATCACTTCATTCCCTGCTCACCTCAGAGCTTGACTTGCACAGCCTCAACCTATTCATAATGTTCTGTTCAAGTTACAACCCCATATGATCCTGCAAAAGGGACTGTGTCCTCCTCTGACTCTATTAGTGTGATTGCTCAATAAATTTCTATTTGATTTCATCTGTCCAGTTTGGGGGCTCATATGTTGAGTTATTTCACACCAACTTGGGTATGGGATACCACCTTTACCATTGGGGTAAATATGTGATCAAAAGGTCCTTACCTCACAAAACAGATACAAATATTTATTCAAATGGATGGAATATCTACATATAAGAGTTGAAACTATTAAACTAATAGAAAATACATAATTCAGCAAATAATTATTAGATATGACACTAAATCATGAGCAACAAAAGAAATTTACCTCCATCAAAATGAAAAAATTTGTGCTTCATAAGAAACCATCAAAAAAGTGAAAAGATGACCATATCATGAGAGAAAATATTTTAGATCATATATTTGATAAGGAACTTTATCTAGAATATATAAAAAGTTACTACAACTGAATAATTAAAAAGGCAAATAGCCCAGTTTACAAAAGGGACAAAGACATGAAAAGTCATTTCGCCAAGGAAGATACACAAATGCCAATAAGTATATGAAAAAATGCTCCAACCATTAGTCAACAGGGAGGTGCAAATAAAAAGTACAATGAGATACCACTTCATACCCACTAGGATGGTTAGAATTAACAGGCCAGATAATAAGAAGTGTTGATGGGAATGTGGAGAAATTAAAGCACTCATACACTCCTGATAGGAATACAAAATGATGCAGTCACTTCAGAAAACTAACTGGCAGTTCCTCAAGTGATTAAACATAGAATTACCATGTGACCCAGAAATTCAACTCCTAGATATACAGCCAAGATAAATGAAACACAACCATACAAAAAATATTTATAAGCATAATAGTCATAATAGTCAAAATGTGGAAACAATCTATGTGTCAATCAATGGACAAATGAATAAACAAAATATGCTATAGTCATACAATTAAATATTATCTGTCCATAAAAATAAATGAAATACTGATACACAGAACAACTTAGATAAATCTTAAAAACACTATACTAAGTGAAAGAAGTCAGTCATGAGAGTCTACATATTATATAATTCCATTCATATGAAGACCATAATAGGCAAATCTATAGAAGCAGAAAAACCAGAAGTTTAATCTACAAAGATGGAAAGTGATTGCTTAGCGTTAAGAAGTTATGGGGTGTAAGGTGATGATAGCTTAAAGGTTCAGAGCTTCTTTTTGAAGTGATGACAATGTTCTAAAGTTGGTCAAGGTGATAGTTTTCACATATCAGTAAATATATGAAAATATAATGAATTGTATACTGTAAAGTAATGTATTGAATCTTTTCTGAATTACATCTCAATGAAACTATTTTTAAAGTATATTGGATTAAAAACCCTCCATAAAATGGGAATAGAAGGTACACAGCTCAATAGAATAAAGGACATATACGAAAAATCCACAGCCAGCATCATAGTCAAAGGTGAAAAACTGAAAGCATTGCCTCTAAAATCAGGAATTAAGGTGATCCACATTGACCGCTGCTTTTAACATGGTACTGGAGGTATGGAGGTGCCAGAGCAATTAGGCAAGAAAATGAAATAAAAGGAATCCAAATGGGAAAGGAGGAAGTAAAATTCTCATTATTTGCTGATGACACAATTATATATATTGATAACCTTAAAAACTCTCTCAAAAAACATCCAGAACTCATCAACAAATAAAGTGGCAGGCTACAAAATCAATGCATAAAAATCCATTGCATTTTTATATGCAAACAACAGGCTAGAAATAAACAAAGTGACAAAAATCACACCGTTCAAAATGGAAGTTAAAAGAATAAAATACCTGGGAATATATTTAACAAAGGAAGTAAAAGACCTGTACGGTGAAAACTACACGTCCTTCTTAAAAGAAAAAGAGGAGGACACAAAAAGATGGAAAGACATCCCCTGCTCATGGTTGGGAAGAATCACCATCATTAAAATGGTCATCTTACCCAAAGTAATATGCAGATTTAATGCAAGCCCCGTTAAAATTCCACAGGATTATGTCCAGGAAATAGAAAAAAAACTTAAAATTTGTAGGAAATAACAAAAGATCCTGAATAGCAAAAGCAATTATTAGAAAAAAGAACAAATCTGGAGGGATTAAAGTCCCAGACACTGAGCTATATTACAAAGCAATAGTGATCAAAAAGGTATGGCACTGGAATAATAACAGAGGCACAGATCACTGGAATAGAACTGAATCACCAGTAACTGACACACTCACAATTAATCTATGAAAAAGGAGCCAAAAGCATATGATGGATAGATCATATACATAAATGAGGTTATTTTAATATGCAGAATAAGTTACTAGAAAAAAATGAAAAAAAATATATTGGACTTGCCTTTGTGGAGCAGAGGTTGGGTTCGCTGCCTCCAGCCAACACAATCCACATACACCTCAAGAACCAGGGTTCATGTCCTGGGGCAAGAGGGAACAATCAAGATGAACAATTAAATTTACAAAATAAATAAAATGCTTCTACCTTTGCTCTATTCCTGCCTGTCTGCCTCTGCTTACCTTCATTCCTGCCTGTACCTGCTCTTTAAAAA
The DNA here is from genome assembly GCA_004363575.1 of Solenodon paradoxus. Classification (NCBI taxonomy): domain Eukaryota; kingdom Metazoa; phylum Chordata; class Mammalia; order Eulipotyphla; family Solenodontidae; genus Solenodon; species Solenodon paradoxus. The sequence goes on from RJWH01000086.1 coordinate 899,440, forward strand.
AATAATACACATACACACACACATATAATATGTACACACACACAAGAGTCTACTATTAGAAGAGTTTCGCAAATATGTTCAAGATGATTGACACAAATGTAAATGAGTTATCTGTAATAGATTTCTAAGAAAAGCAACCATTAACCTCACTGCATTATAGCTAAGGCAGTTAAGGCACAGGTTATGAAAGTCATGGACCAAGATTCAAGATCTGGTTCTGGATAAATAAATAAGTTAATTTACTAATTAATATTCATTTAAAAATAGAAAAGAAAACCCACAATTTTAAAAAATAAATAAAAATAATCATATTTTATTTCATTCCTTGATCAAAGAGAAGGACATTTTCTTATAAAATCTGTGCCAGAACAAAAAAAGGATAGAGCTGGATGATTCACTGGTCTAAGTAAACATGGCATTTTGTGGTTTCTATATGACAGAGAAAATTTTTAAAAAAGGAAAAGTTTTCAGAATTTACCCTCTAGTCAATAAACCTCTTTTTCCATATTGAGAGTTCACCTTGTTTCTTGAAACCATCATCCCTCCTCTGATTTTACTTGCCTTTTTACAAAACATAGGCAAGTTTCCCTGAAATGATGCTCTCTTTAACCTTGGGAAGGCACACTGGGACCTGCATCTACCACAGCTCACCTGGTTACCTCTGACAAAGCAGCCTCCTGGGGGCTTCTTAGGAGGCAGCCCAAGTGCTGCCCACAAGAAATATAATTATGCTTTGATGCCTCCTATTCTGTCTTAAAATTATGAATGCAGAGAAGGATTTATTCTATTACTTGGACATCCTCAAAACCTGCTTCTGCCCTCAGTCCCTATCTATTCCCCACAAATGAACCAGAAAACTGTTGAAGGAGTTTATGTTCCAGACATCCAAATTACACAGCCCAGAACATTGGGGTGAGAAGATCAGACAGGTCACCTGGCAGCTGGAGAATGCATCCCAAAATCTGTCATCATAAATAATATTCATGGTTAATTTGTCCTTTCAGCAGTCACCATACTATTTGCAGGATGATCCTGCTAACAATGAATATGCATTTAAATGCTCAGTATGGAAAAGTTTCACTGTATTTCACAATTTCAAAAAGTCCATTATATTTGTCAATGAAAAAGCTTTTTAACTATTTTGAAAGTAACTTTTACTCTCACAAAATTTAATTATTCTAAAGAATTTATTTTAATTACAATTAGTTGAAAATGATTCTCATCAGTAATGACCTTCAAGAATTTAAACAAATCTTCATTTAAAAGCTTTGATCAGTAGATGCATATAGCCGTTCCAAGAGGGAAAAAAATCCTGATATTAAAAATAATATGCCCAGAAAGCAAGCTCAAGTTTTTCACTAAAACATTTTAAAAGATAGTATTTATAACTTCATACAAATTCAATGACACTATCTTACATATTATTTGCTATTCAAATTCTCATTATAGTATAATTACTAAAAAATAAAATAATGAAAAATATTTTTGAACAAATACAGCTGCCTCCAGAGACCACAAAAATGGTCACTTCTCTGTCATTTTCTTGCCATGGAATGAAAAAAATTAGGAAAGCATTCATTTAAATCTAGGTCAACCATTTTGAAGAAAACTTCATTAACAATATTGTCTGCTCCCTACCCCTGACCCCACTTTTCCAAATATCCTTGTTTATGTCTACCATGCCAGTTTGCAATCTTCTTTAACCCCTGGCACCTACACAAATTCCCATTCCTGGGCTGCCATGTCTTGCTTCGAAATGTAACTAAATTGTAATAAGTGGGTGCACAATCCTTACATTTCTTATTACCTAAAGTCAGTAGGAATGTATCTTCCTTTTTTAAGAAGAATAAAACAATCTGTAATGGAATGAATCGTGTCCACCCCTCAGTTTTTGTGTTGACACTTAAATCCCCAGAGTGACAGTTTTTAGGGAGGTAATAAAGGTTAAATGAGGTCACAAGTCTGTGGCCTTAATCTGATAAGACTGGTATCCTTATATGAAGAGGAAAAGACCCCATCCACTCTAACCCCACTCCACACAGAAAAGAAGGCTTCCATGAGAACACAGGGAGAAAGAAGGGAGCAGTGTGCACACTAAGAATAGAAGTTTTACCAGACACAGAATTTGTCAGCACTTTGATCTTTGATTTCCAGCCTCCAGAAGAATAAGAAAATGGATTTCTGTTGTTTGAGCCCCCCAGTCTGTGGTACATGGTTATTGTAGCCCAAGTTGATTAATATACCATTCTAAAGTTCCACACTTGGTCGCTTCCTCCATATTTTGTTGTGTCTGATAATATCCTATCTTACCTGACTCTTAGAAAAGAGCAAAAACTCTATCTCAAAGTTAAATCCTCCTATTCACAGTCTTCCATCAAAATCTTCTGTTTCCCTACTCTCTGGTATACATTTACCTTGGGACACAGAATTAGTAGTGAAAAGGTTTGTTTGCTAGGCAAGAAATTAAAGTGAAGAGAGATAGTCTTGAGGAAATTTTCATTCAGACAACAGCGAATTCTGAAAAGTTCTCCTTGCTCTTCACCAGTTATCTTGGGTAATGAAGCTAGTTCTTGCTTGGTGTGCCCTGGTGGCCTAGCGGTTTAAATCAGGTGCAGTCCACATACCTACAGTCCAAGGTCCCCAGTTCAAGGTCCGGGGCTAGGGAAACAACTAGTGATGAACAACTGGATAAAATTAATAAAACGCTTCTTCCTCCTCTCTCTTCCTTCCTGTCTACTCGCCTTCCTTACTGCCTGTATCTTTCCTCTAAAAAAAAAAAAAAAAAAAAGGAAGGAGGAGGAGGAAGAAGAAAAAGAAAAGAAGAAAAATAGCTCTCGTCTCCAGGTTCTGCCACTCCCTTTTGAGTCACTTGGATTAACTTCTAGATTCTGAATATGGCCTCACGTTTTTAATTATTTCATTCATTATCACCTTCTGTTAATTAATTCCCATCTAGAGATAAGTAATTTAATTATTAACTGGTAAATTTTCCACTCCACTATATTGTCACAATTTAATTAAGTTACAGTTGTTTATATATTTAATATGATTAGTTTGTGATTGAAGGTATTTATCTACACACACTATCTCCATTTGCTCATTTCCCACTCATTCCTCAACCTGTTTCAGTTGTAATCACATGATACCACATTTTCTGTCTCTCTCCCTCCCTGCCTTCCTTCCTCCCTTCCCTTCTTCAGGAATGAAGGTAAATAAAGAGCCAGGTCTTTATGTGGGACTTTATGTGGGCTATGACGCAGCAGCCACAGACTTAACATCTGAGCCACAAGAGCACACTTGTCCTTTACTTTTAGAACTTTTCAATAGCAACAGTACAATTAACCAATACCACAACCCCTTCTTGAAATAAGTCTCCTCACTTGGTGTGCATTTTACTACACTTTGACTCTCTGAGTTGTATCTTACGTCTCCTTTCCAGTTCCTTCTTCTGTAAAACAACTCTAAGCATTGGAATGCTTCCAGATCTGTCCAGGACCTTATCTTCTGCATCTATACCCCACCATTATATATTCTTAAGCACTACCTTATCTTTAAATAGTATCAATATGCTCATATCTCATAAATGTTTATCTCCAGGTCTCCAGATATCCAAGAGTTTGCTTGATACATTTGTTTGGATGTCCAACAAGTATATCAGATTATCTATTCAAGCATAAATCTTGATTTTTCAAAAACTCTTCTTTCCAAATTTTTCATAGGTCAGCAAATGCTACATTCACTTATCAAGTTTCACAAATAAAAAACTAAAATGTCTTACTCGATGCTTCCCTTTTATTCTCTTCTAATATTCATCAAGTCCTCTTATTCTAAAGGCCAATATGTTTCACCAAGAGCGTTAAAAGTGGGTCCTAACTAGTTTCTGTGCCTTCCCTCTTGCCCTCTTCCATCCATTCTCCAAATATCAATCAGACTTTTTTTTGTAACACAAAAGTTAGAGCCTATCAATTACTAAATAAAAAATATTTCTATTAACAGAATAAAGTTTAAACTTCTTACCCTGCTCTGTCTCCACCTCTTTTTGTGCCAGCTTTTCTAACTATGCTATAGATGTGTGGGCTTCATTTCCTTGCCTCAGTGTCTTTGTACTTGCTAGCACTGATGACAGAAATTATTTCACCAGCTCGCTTTTCCCTTGATCCTACACTTCAAATTCTCATTAGATGATATCTTCATATAGAGTTTCCTTTATAACCTGATCGAAAGTTTTCCATACCTGTTCTTTGTCTCTTTGCTATGTTCTTCATTTTATTATCCTGTTTATTCCTCCTCACAATAATTATCACAGTCTATTACTAATTTGCCTATTTATCTCCCCCATTAATAAGAGGGACACTCTATGTCTACATCTGCAGCCCTTTACAGTATGAATAGATAATCTGATATACAGTATTTGTTGCTCAATAAATATTTGTTGAATAAATTAACGAGTGATCAATTATTATTCTGAGGTTGTACTTTAGTAGCTGATAGACATACTATATAAGTCAACACAATTTTCATATGCTGTGGTCTAACCATCTGCCTGTCAAACCATTTTGTCTACTTTCTGGACACAGAGGTAGGTATCATGGTAGTAATTTGTGCTATTTACTGAATATTTCAAAGTCCTGGTCTCACAGATACATGGTTAGTTACTCTATCTTGCCTATTCTGATTTAAGGCAAAGCCATCTGATTAGCATTGGCCAGTGAGAAGAAGTGGCAGGTGTTATTACTGGGTAGATGTCTTAAGAGTCACTTTTCCTTTCTACTGCTGCAGTGATTGTGTGGTGACTGAACACCCCAAGTTTCCCAGAACTGAGGGGTTCCTTAGACATAATATTTCGAGATTTAGGATCAGAATAGTCCCAGGCAAATAGCTCTGCTTTTACAAGGACTAATGGAGGTTCGTGGGAAGTAGGATTTTCTATGCTCAATCTGGGAAAGATCTAGGTAAAGTAAAATGGCTTTAAAAAAAAGTGTTTAGATAAAACTTCCACAAGCCTTGATCCCATAGTGATTCTGATGAACAAAAACTTTCACCTAAGCCACAATAAGCATATAGCATAAAAGAAAAATAAATTATAGTTTAGTAAACATTTCAATGTAGGAGTTTTAGATTTTACCTTATAATCTGGCCTATTTTGAGAAATGCAGAAATTGGTACTTACCAGTCAGGTTCTATCATGACATTGAAAACCAACAAATGTGGCATTAGGGTCTTTTCAGACGCTGAAAATATAGTTTTTCAGTACTTTTGTCTCATGGCAAAATATCTGAGAGATGTATTACCTAGAAGAATTACTAAAATGGAAGATTATATACCTAAGGAACTTTGGGTCCTAAAGGGAAATTTTTGGAAAGAGTAGTTTGGTAGTATGTTTTAGTTAGTGTTGTCGATATTCAATGAGATGCTTGATTGAAACCAACTGGCAGAGATCAAACTGAAGTTTTGTTAATAAGTTGAGCTGACAGAATATGCTTTCAACTGGTCAGAATAAACCAGTGAAGATTAATTAAGGACACACTTATACCACTGAAGAATGATAAGTCTAAGGTACTCCAATAAGTTGAAACACTAGAGAGAACAAAGAGAGTGAGAGTAATAGAGAGATGGAGAAGCAGATAGGATGAGAAAGAAAAAATAAGTATAGTACATCTAAACTCATCTAGAAAAAAAAACTATAGTGATGTCACTGGTACATAAAAGTAGTTAGAAAAATTAAATGTCTATTAATTTTATAAGAGTATTTTTTCTAACAAATAAATCATTAGAGTAGCTCAGAAATGTATTTGAGACTTAGAATAACCTTTGGCCTCTAACCTTCTTAAATAAAACGCAAATTGAAAGAAAAGCTACTCAGCTTTCAAGGAGGGTATATTCTACAATCTTAATTTTAGTGAGAATAAGAGAGAAATAATGAAAAGGAAGAATCTTAAAAATGAACAACCTGAGAGCCACAGGGTACAACCTCCTGAGCAGCATTTCCTAGAAGGTAGAATTGGTCCATTCAGGTAACATTCCCTATCCCTAGGATTGGGGCCCTTATAAAATGGAGAAATTTCAGAATTTTAATGGACCAGGGATTGCTGTGTTTTTATTCATTCTCTTTTCTGAAATGGAATGTTTATTACAGTTATGCTGTGCCTGTTTTGCCATTATAAATGGGATGTAATAGTTTTTATGGGATGTAAATAGTTTTTAATTTCTTAAGTCTCTAGATCAAGAGGAGCTATATCCAAATCTAACTTAGAAATTACTGCATATAACCTCCTGATGTAGGAAACTATGATGTATCACCAAGGAATCAATATCAGCTGAGGCTAATTCCAGATCTAGATGCAAATTAGTAAGTAACCATTTTGCTTAAGAGAAGGGGAGTGAGTCTTACTTTTAATGACCAGAAAGTTGGCCTAGGAAATAAGATCTTCACTAGCATGGGTGACTATGTAAGCAGTTTCCTTGCTGACTTGGTTTGGAAATGTTCTTAGTGAGAAATGAACTTTTGCTTGTGAAGTTAATGTAACTTTGGTATTGCTTTTTTTTACACTAGCATAAACTAATCTATCTTGACTGACACAGTTAAAGTACATTTTCTAGTCTTTCTTCCTTGCAGTTAGCTGTAGACATATAAATGAGTTATTGTAAAAGGTGTGTGGCTGAAGTGATGTTAACCACTTTTTGGCATGTCCTATAAAATGTTCCATATATGCTCCTGCATTCTCTTTACCCTTTTGCCAAATGAATGCAGAGAATTCAGAAGTACTACAAGAGGATGCAAACACAACACAAAAAGGTCCCTGAATATGATCCATATTAAAAATTCCTATCAATGAACATCTGTATTAGATTTCATTAAATTGTATTGTGTTTAGTTACAAAGACTGGGGTGTTATGGAGTGATTTTTTTATTTTTCTCAAAAAACTCATATATGTTAAAATGCTATGTCCTGATGCAATGGTACTTGAGATGGAAACTTTGAGAGATAATTAGAGTTAGATGAAGTCATAAGAGTGGAGTGCTTATGATGAGATTAATACTCTTTTTAAAAAAAAAGAGAGATTCTAGAGAAATTTCTCTCCCTCTTTGCCATTTGATGACATAGAAAAAAAGGCTACAAACTACAAAGAATGTTCTTACCAGAAATCAAGCTACACAGACACCTTAATATTGAACTTCAGGCTTCCAAAACTATGAGAAAAATAAATTCCTGTTGTTTAAGTCATCCAATCTGTGGTATTTTGTTATGGCAGCTTAAGCTAAGACAAAGGATCTATCTGTTTCACAAATTGATATTTACCTAACAAATGTATGTGGTATATGAATTATTTTTTAAATAGCCTTTCAGTTCAACTTCTTGATTCCAATGTCTCCTCTCTCCAATTTACCATGTACAACCATGCCAATTAATCTCCCAAAAGCAAACCAGTGATTGCGTCCATCATAAATATTTCTCTTCAACTCCATATAAAATCCAATCTACTTATCTTTTCTTCCTTTCTTAATCTGTCCTCAACACACATTTTCAGTCTCATCTCTTACAAGTTCACTTACTTTATACTATAGACTTAACACCCAATAAACCTATTTATCACTATCCAAAGATAACTAGTTTTCCTGCCTCCCACGACATATACCAAAAGCAAGTGAGAGTCATGAAACAATTATCAGAGTTATTAAGGAACTGCATTTGAATTCCTTCCTTCTGCACTCCCCAGCCCAACCCCATACCATATCCTCAGTCATCTTTCCACAAGAAGCATAAATCACCAGGAGATAATGAAACTTGTGATAGGGAAGAATGGTTGTATTTCTTCTTTCATGTGGTCTGACATTTTAGGACAGTGGCTCACTGTGTGTGCTCTGGAGTTACACTGCTTGGTTGCAAATACCATAGCAGCAATTTGTGTTCTGGATAACCGTAGTTAATTTACTTAAATTTAATACTCCAGGTCTCTTCAGTTAAAGTAGTACAAAGGCAAAGAAAAGAAAGTTACAATTAAGACTCTCGCATTAGGTTTGTAGTTCCCTAAAACCAGATTATTTTGTCAAACACTTTAGGACTCAAAATTACTGGCACTTTTCATGGGTTGCTCTGACAAGAATAGTCGCATGTAGGGCGAATCTTGCCAAAGAAGATGTACAAGATAGTGGAATGAAAAAGAACTTTGGAGTTATGTAGAATTGAATTCAAGTACCTGTTCTTACAGGCTAGTCATAAGACTTGAATGACTTATTCAATTAGCCTCCCTGAACTTTCTTTTTCCTATATGGAAATGAGAAAAATAATAGCAACCCAAGAGGACTGATATGAAAATAAAAAGTGAAGTAACCCAGGTAAATCATCTTTCACTTTTCAGCAAGAGTTTCCTTCTATCTCTTCCCTATTCATTACAAAAACAAGAACAAAATTAATCCTACTAATTCCTTAAGCTTTATTTTTCATTCCCACCAGTCAGATTATTCAGTGTTTCTCCATGTTCTTTACTTTCTAAGCATTTATTTCCTAATAAAATATTTCAGTAGGTTTGTGATTTTACAAAGCAATATAAATTAACTAAAATATTTATTTTCTTTCAAGTGAACTAATTCTCACTGCATTCTAATAAATAAATAGCACCATATTAACTTTCAATTGTTTATGATCTGTGATCATGTCTACATGTTGATATGCTGCAAACATCATATTCATTTTCTATACCTGGCAACACATTTATTTAAATTGAAAGTCAATTTCAAAAGTAGAATTAAAAATATTTCTGTAGCAATATTGACAAGTAATACGATTTATTTTATTTGCTTCTAAACCTAAATATTAATAATAGACATCTAGTTCCTCATTCTCTATGAAGTAATTTATTTAATCCTTTGTTTTATTTGCATTCAGTAAGGAAATAAAGAGGACATTTCATGCTCATAGTTATTTTTACTTCAATGTGAAAATCTATAAATTTATTCATAACTGTTAGGCATGTAAAATTCTAGTACGAAAAAGGGAATATATCACCATATTATAAAGATAAACTACAAATACCTAGGTACATTATTTTTCTAGAGTAATTCAAATTAATAGCTTCTATATGGAAGCATCATATAAGGTTTCTACATGGTAAACAACTGTTGTTGTTTTATATATGATCCCTTAGGTACTTATAAAAATTTTAACTGCATTTTATTTTCATTCTAATAATCTATAAGCATTTGAGTTTTCATTTCTAAATATTCATTCAAAATTAAGCTACCATCTACAAAGTAAGTTATATTATCACTGATAAAATGTCTATAAATCAAAAACCTCTGCATAACATTGTTTTTATATTCAATCCGTGAATACCTGTGAGCCTATTAAGGGCAGACACTGTCTGGCCCTGGAGATAAAATGATAGGACAATAGACATAAACCCTGTTCTCATGAATACACAGAAAACCTCAGTTCAAAAAGAAAAAAAGAAAAAAAAAGAGGGGAGGGGAGGAGAGTGAGGAAGAGAGGGAGGGAAGGAACCCTCAGTGCTGAACTCAAGATCTGTGAAATGAGTAAGAGTTACACATGATGTTTGTGTAACCATAATAAATATAATATCCACAATCATTTATTAGTGAATATTCTAGGAGGAAAATAATTTTTTGCATATTGACTGGAATTCCTATTCTGGAATTTTGATTTTAAACTTATTGCTATTTTTAATTAATATATTTCAGAACTATTTTAGGTTTACAGAAAAATTGGGGGAAAAATAACATACAGATGGTCAACAGTTATATGAAAATATGTTCTTCATCACTGGTCATCAGGGAAATGCAAATCAAAACAACAATGAAATATCACCTTACCCCTCTGAGAATGGCTATTAGCCAAAATACTGTAACAATAAATATTGGCAAATATGAGGAGAAAAGGGATCCCATTTACACTGTTGGTGGGAGTATAAATTAGTGTAACCTTTGTGGAAAGAGATATGGAGACTCTTAAAAAATTTAAGAATGGAAATCTCATATGATCCCATCATCCCACTTCTGGGTATTTAGCCCCAAAATACAAAAACATTATTTTGCAGAGATATATGCTCCCCCATGTTTGTCGCAGTATTATTTACAATAGTCAAGAGTGGGAAACCACCTTTGTCCACCCACACATATGTATGTATATGTACACACATATATTTGCATCTATACATACATGTATGTATATAATACATATATATATAAAGGAATACAGTTCTTTAAAAGATGAAATCCTATCATGACAACAACAAGGTTAGAACTAGAGAAGATCATGCTAAGTGAAATAAGTCAGAAGGGGAAAGAAAGATTGCAGATGATCTCACTCATATGTGGACTATAAAGAAACTAAGCAACAGACACAATGAAAACCTATCCTTGGACATTGACCAAAGAACTGAGGTTACCAGCTGAGAAGGGAGTGTGGCACAGGAGTATAAGTAATATGGAGGGTACAATGGATAGTGGTAGAGGTTTACTTGTAATTTGATGATGAGTGTGATGTATTGGCATATATTTGATGGTGAACACCTGGGATTTCTTAATTTATATTATTTTATAAATCAAAGTTACCTCAATACACATTTTTTAAAAAAATTGAGGAGATGGTACAGAAATGTTCCATACACCTACCCGGCCTCAACTCATGCATAGCCTCCACCATTATCAACATTCCCCGTCAGTGTGATAATTCTTTTTATAATTGATGAAACTACTTTGACACATAATCATCTAAAATTCATAATTCGCATATGGTTCTCTCTTGATGTTTTCGATTCTATGGGTTTAATATAGGTTTCAAGTTCATAATGACAAAATTCCACCATTATGGTATCACATAGAGTATAGTCATGCCTCAAAAATCATGTGTCCCACTTACTCATCTCTTCCTCAGTGTACTCCAACCCCAACACCTAGCAACCAATACACTTTATAGTCTCCATAATTTTGCCTTTTCCAAGTTGTCATCTAGTTGGAATAACACAAAATTGAGCCTTTTCAGAGTGTTTCTTCTAGTAATATATATTCCATGTTCTTCCATGTTTTTCTTCGTTTGATAACTCATTCCTTTCTAGTGCTGAATAACCATTTACCAGGATGTTTATTTATCCAGTTTATCCATTTACCTACAGAACATTTTGATTGCTTCAAGATTTATAATTATTTCTGCTACAGAGATTTTAATATCTTGCATTTATTTTTGGCTGCTTTGACTAGACAGGGAGACTAAAAGCATTTTCTGTATGATTCTAAATGTCATGTTTTTTCTCTACCCTATTCTGACTTTTTTATTAAGAAAACTACTTTAGCTTCTAGTCAAAAACTTAAAAGAAACACTTTGTCAAAGAGCAGCAGCATTCCTATTTATATAAAAACCTAAAAACAAGTTGGGGACTTAATTTTCTAAACTCTATGGAACATCGTTTGTTCCTTTAGCAATTGTTCAACTTTCCCATTTTCTTTCCTCTTCTTAGTTGCTCAACTTGTTCATCTCAGCTGGTCTAGGTCCTAAAACAAAAACAAAAACAAAAAACCAACAACTAGGAAATAGCTTAATGATAGTATAGGGTTTTCTTTTTAACTATTTTTTATTCTACTATAAAATATAAGGAGAAAATATACAAAACTTTCATCAGCTCCCAAGAGCTGATTGTTCTCATCTTTTTCCAATTTATCATTAATAACACGAAGGTGGCACCGTGGACCCTTCCAAGATGAGCATATTAGTTTACTATTGCTGCTTAACAGATTATCATGAACTTCGTGGCTTAAAAATACGTTGTATGTATTATTTCAGTGTGTATGTTAGAAGTCTATCACTGGTCTCATTGGACTGAATTTCTTTCTGGAAACTTAAAGAATCCATTTCCACAGATTATCCTGCTTCTATAAGTCTCCCACATTCCTTGTGTCATGGTTCCCTTTAACATTTCATTTTGACCATTCTTTTGCAATCACACCTACTTCTGACTTTTTTTCAGCTTCCCTCTTTCACTTCTAAGGATTCTACTGATCACAGTGGCCTTGCATAATCCAGGATAATTTCCCTATTTTAATAAAATCAGTTGATTAGCCACATTAATTTTATACCCAAACTTACTTCTTCATCATATAATCTAATGTATTTTCAATTTCCAGGTATTAGGAAGTAAACTACTTTGAGGAAAGGCAGTAACTGAAAAGTGCTACAAATCCTTCCCCCACCCAACCCAGAGCTGGTTATTAAACATTTTCCAGCACACCACTGCTATATCCTCATGAGGAAACATCAGACAAAACCCTTAGAGCATTATAGAATTAAGGCAATTTAACAGGATTCTTCTAACATAGATGCTTATAATTTAAGATACTTAAACAAACTATACAATAGGAAAGAATAAATTACCCTTCAGTGTAAAAAATTAAGTTTGCAAAGTATTTTCACTAAAGATGGATTAATACAGAGTTTGAAAATCTTGTGTAGCATTGACTACTTCATCTTTCTGCTTAAGAACACAGAAATACATTATTATAGATTATATAAGCTGTTTCCTTTTAAGATTAAAAAAAAAGCAGCTGGAGAAGAGATCTGAGATAAATTTTTCCAGATGCTATTTGTCATTCATATAGCATGAAAGAATTATTTCAATATCAGGCATGGATTAACTCAGTATCATTTTCAACCTATGAAAGATGATCCATGTATCAAGATTTTAATTCGCTGGATAATGAAAATCAGAGAGAGTTGAACATTATTATGGCATTTTATGTAAGGAATTGCTTTAGTAAATCTAGGGAGAAATGTAAATCTCAGTTCTTAATCCTGTAAAAATTGGTCCGCTTGTCCATATGTTGAAATCAATAATTGTGATAAAGAATTATTTGAACAGATTCTTTAAGTTTTCAGAAAGAAATTGGTAGTTGGAAAAACTTTTAGAAATAGTCCTTTCCTTTGAGTTTTATATAATAGTTTTTAGAAGTTTCCCAGTTAAATTTCCAAAGGAAGAAATTAATTCCAGAGCTTACAATAGATAATATGTAAGTAATGCTTATTTTGCCTGAAGATACATTGTGTCTCCTACATACATTATTAATTCTAAAGACAACTCTGATAGGTCTAAAGAGTTCAGAGAACGAAGACTCTGAAATCAACTGGCTTGGATTCAAATACCGGCTCCACCACTTCATAGTTATGTTTGACCTTGGGCATATTTTAATGTTTTTATTTCCTTATCTAAGAACCAAGGGAAGAGGAAGTCTATCTTAAAATGTTATTAGTAGTGAGGTAATACTTATAAAACTTAAAGCACGATGCCTAGCTGAGTGTTATCTATTATTGCTGCTAGTTTCATCCTGATGAGACACCATTTTATAATCCTTTCTCATTGTTTTACCTTCTATATGACCAAGAAAAATAGATATTTCTTCTAAAGATAAATTCTACCAATCACCCTAGAGGAAAGGGACAAACTGTTATAATGGGAAATATTAAAGTGTAGTAAATGTATATATAATTTGTTTAATGCTTTTATTATTTGGTTTGACATTCAAATTTCAAATTAACATTTAGGGTCTCTTTTGCTCAAAAACAACTTTTGTTAAAATGAGGTTCCTGAATACCATAATTATTTTTGAGAAAGTGGTTAAAGAATAGCATTCTAACATACTCTCTACCCATCTAAAAAAAAAGTGGTTACATGAAAGTGCTTTATGTGAACTATTTTAACTGTGCTAAGCATAAAGAACTTTTGTCTTTTGTAACTAGAAAGAAAAGGAAAAATGGGAAAATGGGAGTTTTCGCAAAGATGGCTGTGATAGACTGTAGACTTGTTTTATTTTAATAAAAAGGGGATGTATCTGTCTTTAGAATTAATAATGTATGTAGGAGACAATATATCTTCTGGCAGAATAAGCATTACTTACATATTATCTATTGTAAATTCTGGAATTAATTTCCTTTGGAAATTTAACTGGGAAACTTCTAAAAACTATTATATAAAACTCAAAGGAAAGGACTATTTCTAAAAGTTTTTTTTGTGCCTTATGTATTTTCTTCACTTGAGTTTATCATGAATAAAATGTGAAGTCTTTAAATTCCAGGATACGTATTGTTTTAGTAAAAATATAATGCTCCTCTTGGAAGTAAGTTTTGTTAAAATTATCAAATGGATGTGGTGAGGAGGGAACACAGCTGTCCTTTGTAAAAGGGCTTCTACCATTTCCAACTCTGATTCACCCCTTCATCTAGAGAAATATGTAGCCATTTAAGATTACTCTGTTGTACACACTTGGTCTATTAGCCCTTTATCCATTTAACACACTGAACATCAAGTATGCACTAGGTACCATTTTAGGTGTTATGAATTTATCGAGATAAAAATACCGTCCTCATGGAGCTTACATTTTGGAGTGAAGGTGACACTGGAGCAAAGATTAGTAAAAAGTGAAGAAACAAGCCATGCTCCTATTTGGAGAACAAAATTCCTATCAAGTACAAATGCAAAAACACCAATGCAAGAACAGTCTTGTTTATGGAAGATCAAGGAAATCCATTTGGTGGAGGTTACACTTGTATTGAATAAAATGGAGAAATGAAGGGATTTGAGCAACAGTTGCTGCTTATGTTGAGAACAGATTGTATGAAGATCAACAGAAAGGTTATTTTAATAATCCAAGTTAGGACATCCACACAGCGAGATCCAGTGACTACATCAAGATCTGCTGTGTGTATACACACATATACATATGGAAAAAGACCTGGTCAAAGTACTGAAAACTGACTTTTAAATTTAGAAACATGGAGGGTGATAATTTTGTACATTTGAAAACTATATAGGGAAGTCCAGGAATACTGCAGAATAGAAAATATTAGTAATTTTAATGTAAGATTTACATGACTTTTTCAATTACTTGCCTACCTTAACTAAGGCCATCATGTTTCCTTTACACCTACACAATTTTAAACTTTGGGGTTATTTGTACAAGTGTGTAGAGCAGTTCTTGGTCAGGGCCCGGAGCGGGGCATGACCCATTTTTGGTTTTCACAATCTGGAAGATTGTAGTGACAGAAGCCAGGATCACTGCTAGACAAGCAAAACTGCATATGGCAGGCCACTACTACACAAAAAAATCAATAGTAGCAAGGTTGAAAATTTCTCTAAACTAAAACTATGCAAGGGACAAGGAAGCTTAGAATCATGTAACTAAAATACAATTTACACTCTTAGATTCGACTATATGGATTCAAATACCCACACCAGAATATACTCAAGTAATTCAATCTAAGTTTTAGTTTTCAATTGTTCCTTAAAACATTTTTAGAAATTTGATACTCCATGTAATTCATTCAGTTCAGTCTCTAATATGTAAATATTTGACTACCTTGTGAATAAAATATATATTACAATCTGAAATGATCTAAGTTCAAGTTACTATGATGTGATGACATAAATACAACCTATGTGAAAACCTGATACATATGAGTTAAATCTCAACTAGTCACCACTGATATATTCCTTGGATCATGAGATTCAGCCAAAAGGTATAAGCGATGTTACAATATACACACTTAACATTTTCTCCAACCAAATTCCAACTCCATAGCCCATTTAACTCTCCCATTTTCCCCACCTTAAATTTGTTAAGTGCTCTTCCTGGTCTTGAAACCCTGCAGACTCAGAAGTTCTCAAGACCTTTTTTTCGCCACTGCACATGGTCAGCAGTAATGCACTCAGATCCAAATACCATACCAAGAACATGGTGACTGAAAATCTTCAGCAAAGAGAATGTCATGGTAAAAGCCACTGCTTAAAACTGTACATATTTCCCTATCAGTCATTAACAGAAATCTAGGTTTCTATTTTGCCAATGACAAAGAGGCTTAAATGTCCTGCCAGATATACTTCTGTATAATTTCCAGTTTCATGTGTCAAATATGCCCTAGTGAAGTTAACAGTGGCTGGCCTATACACAAAATGAACATACTAGAGCAGTTTAAAGTACTATTTTTAAATTATACAAATATGTACAAATTCAATAAATTCCTCAAATTCCAGTTTATTACCTATACCCTAAGTACAAAGTTCACAGCAGATTTTTATAATTAAATAGACACACACCAAGTTTCAGGTATTTATTAATCAGTATATACCCCAATACAATACACCAACATGATTTTGTGCATTTAGAGGGTATTTCCTGGTTAAGTGGAAAATTGTGCGGATGGCTTCTGGAAGACCTTCATTTTAAGCAGCTTTATAATGAAACATTTCATTTAGAAATCTGGACCTTCTTTCTTCAGTTTGCTGTAATCTACATTCACTGAGTAGAACTTGGAAAATAAAAAAGATATTTTAGACAACCATCAAATACAAAGGGATGATACAAAAGTTTTAGAATTGTTTTTATTCAGTTTTCTATAGTAACAATCACAGACATGATTTTTTTAATAAAGAACATTCAGCAATGCAAGTCAAAGAAACATACTAAAATTCCAGTGCTGGTAAGGTAAAAGACATTTAACCTATCTTAGAACAGTGTTAGAACTAATTTTAAAAATCCTTCTACTTTAAAATGAATGATTAAGAATTCCTTCTTAGTACTTTCAATTTTCATTTCTACAACTCACTAAGTATACCTGTGAAATTCCAAAAGTATACAGGAATACCATGAATTATCACCCCTATTTGATCCATAAGGGGCTATAACTTAGAAAAATTAAGAGCAAATAAGACAGGCTACTAATATAAAGTAATGCTTTGTCATATGATTTATGTAACTTTTCAGACACAAACTGGTTTGTTTTGATAGTTTTTCTATTTTTTGTCTCTCTCGTTTAGAATTTTCCTTAATTTTCTAAGCCACATTGTAGCACTGTCACTTGATCGCACAGTACAAAAGCTTTAAAATGCTATATTTAAATAACTGTGTATTTAAAAATTTCATAATTGCAAAAATATCTTTATATTCAGTTAAAATTAACTTTAGAAATAAATTTACTATGATTGCTTAGGAAAATAACTGCCTCTAATTCTCAATAACTTCTTTTAATGACATTTGCAACTACACCAGAGTTTTTTATTAAGGAAACATTAGGATTTGTATATAAATCCCAATAAGGTTATAACTGCAGGCTTACTCATTTGTATGCCAAAGAAAGTCTGATGAAATTGTGCTATAACTATTTAAAAACTACATTATATAATGCAAAAGACCCTAGAGCCAACATTTTCTTCAGTGTTTTTATAACTTAGAAGTTCAAAAACCTATAGTCATTATTTCTTCCAACCTTTTTATTTTCCAAACTTATTTTTATCACCCTAGCTTCTGTATCTCTAATTGAAAAAGTCTTAACTTGATTTTTTAAAAAAGAAAAAACTTCCAGGTTGTAAAGCTTATCCTTAAGATACACAGACTTTTAGATAGAAATGTATAAGCAATAAAGTTCTGAAAGTGTTCTTTTAATGAAGTCATTGAACCCAAACAACGGGAGTTTAAAAAACAAAACTAACTGTGCTGTCTCTAATATGTTAAACTATCCAAGGGACTATTTTAAAAGGAACTGCAGGCGTACCCTGGTGACCTAGTGTCCCACCAGCTGCTACAGTCTACATACATCTGAAAAAACCTGAGTTCAGGGGGAACAGATGAACTAAATAAATGCTCTTCCTCCTCTCTTTCTGCCTGCCTACTTGCTTTCAGTCCTGCCTGCACCTTTACTTAAAAATTAAAAAAATAAAAACAAAACAATCAATCTCTTCGAATATATGACAGGAATTACAGGCACAGGTTTTATGTTTATCTAATCTAATTATTACAATCTTATCTTTATTTTATAAAAGAGGCATCAGACAATCAAATTCTATGACTTGCCAAAAGCTGAAGCCCCTAAACCCACGGAGAATGGAAAGGTTATAGTATCATTGCCCATTTTCTCAAAATTGAGCAAGCTTCAGATATACTTGCTTCTATTAAGTTCCATGTGTATCAAAATTCTCTGTAGAAGTTATTTTCAGATCTGCTTTATTTTTCAGCCTCCATGTTCTCATTCTTTTCCTCAATTTAAAGATAGCTATCTTGAAGGTCTGTGGAACAATAACTGGGATGGTACAAGATACTCTGATCTTGGCTTTGGGCATTTTAGGTGGTTAAGAAGTATTTCTAGATCTTTGATGATTCTCATTTTCTTTCTCTCTTGCATTAGTTAGCTTTTGCCAGATTGCAAAATAGCAACAAAAGATTCCCCAAATCTTAGTGGCTAGCAACAAAAAGGCTGACTCTTATTCATTCACATTATAAGCTGTTAATTAAGTTGACCATTCCATGTTCTCTTCATTCCAATCCTGAGCTGAATGACAAGCCTCTAAATGTCAATTATGGTCTCCTGACAAATGGAAAACAATAAGGGAACCACATACTGGTTCAAAAGTGACAATATAGCTTCTCACTTTTGATTTCCCAGAGCAAGTCACATGATCAAATCTAATGTCAATGGGCAAGAAAAAATTCTTTTAGGTAAGGAGTCCTGAATAATACAATAATATAATCTACCTCACTGGGTTTCAAAGTAGTAGTTTTTGTTCACTTTATGATTTCAAGTTTCTGGGCTTGGTTCCCATTTATTTCTGCTTGCAAATCACCCAATTCTTCTCAAGTTCATCTCTTCGCAAATACAGCCAGAAGTAGTCCACTATAATTCTTTTTTGTAACAAGTTCTTTAGGTAAATAGTTTGTCTTTTATTACAGTTGACCCTGAATATGATTCATCTTCTCAGTCTCTTAATATCATAGCTTAGTGTCATAGCTACTCAAAGGTCAATCCATGCCATACACATTTGATTTTTGTCAAATCGGCAATTCATTCCCAGTATACATGGCTTCATACTGGCATATTCCAGGGTACTGGTAACTGGCTTCATTATCAGAATCACCAGGGAGTTTTTTGAACTACTTAGAACCAGAGACTCCAAATAACCCCTTTGGTGGAAGGACTACAGCCTGCTCTGTTTTGTTTTTAAAATTTTTTTAGATGTGGAATTAATTTCTCTAGAACGTATTTAAACAAATTCATAAGAAAAATCAGAAAGCGTGCTTATCATTTTTTTAGACAAAATGTAACACAGAATTGACGGTTCATTTCAGCTCTGCAGGTGCATTTTTACTTACTTTTCGTAGGGAGATATGTTTATGAGATTTAGAAGCCAAATTATAATCAGAAAGTTGAGGGAAAACTTGGAATGAGCAAAAGATGTTATAATCTGAATAGGTATTGTCATCAGTAATGACAGCATCCCTACCCATCATGAAAAGTATATGCCCAAAAGGGTTCTGAATACTCATCGTTCAAGCAAACATTTTACTTTCAATGAAGCAGCCTGATATAGTACAAAATACACCTGGATGAGTTATATACTTTAAATGAGTAAGTTGTATAGAATGTGAATTATACCCTAACAAAGCTATACATCCATTTTTTGACATTATGAGGATTTGTATGCAAAATAGTTGGTCTCAGATTTTCAACATGATTGGAACTTCATGGCATTACACTAAGTAAGATAAGTCAGAAAAAGAAAAAGTAAGATACCACCTATATGTGGAATCGTAAGACAAATTTTTGAAGAAAAAAACAGTAAAATGATAAGTTATTAGGAGCTGGGGAATGTTGTTCATAAGGAAACAAATTTAAAATTAGTAGGTAAAATTTGTCTGAAGATCTAACGCACAACAGAGTAAGTATAGCCAACCATACTGCAGTATAAATTTCAAAGGTGCTAAGAGACTATATCTTAATTATTCTCAACACAAAAAATAAATGATAATTGTATGACATGAGAAAGGTATACACTAAACCACTATTATAATCCTACTGTAATATATTAAATGTGTCGACATTACAGGTCAACTATATCTCAATAAATTAAAAAATGGTGTGAGCAGATGAAATCACACTTTTGGAAAAAAGCAGTTTCACAAACCACTCTAAAAAAGATGTTCAAAAGTTTATCTAGAAGGTTCACAGTAAAATGTAAGTTTCACCTGGCTTTCATTATTTGTTACTAATTCTTACCTGCAATACTTCAACCATATCAACCAAAGACTAACCAAACAAATCATTTACTAGCTTTGTTTTCCTCAAAGTGGATATGGACCAGCAGCACTAGCAGCAATCTAAATCCTGATTAGAAAGGCAAATTTCAGTCAGCACAGCAAACCAACTGAATCTCTAGGGATGAAGCTGAAAAATCTGTTTTAATGACCTCTCTAGTTGATGCCTTTGTGTACTGAAATCTGAGAACCATTAAACAAAGGGATTTTTTTTAAAAGGTAAACAAAAGCTATATTATCTCATCCTTTTCTTAGTCATCAGTAGAACTGAGACATCTTAATTTTGCATCCAGAGTTCTGTTTGCGAATAAAATTCTTAGGAAAAACTTTATTACAGAAACATGCCATTTAAATTTCAATGAACAATTTCACTACGATGGAATTTTATTTGGACATCTATTATCCCAAATATTAATCCGCAAAAAAATGTATTAAAACACATTATGCAACAATTCTGAAATAATTTTGTAGTTTACCTTGTATTGATCATTGGGACCCAGTTTGTTCCAGGGTTCGGGATTATTCTTTCTGTCCCAACTAAATGGAATAAAACATAACATATATAGTAATAAAACATTAATCAATTATACATAACAATGTGCATAAGAATGAATTAATCTTTTATTTGCCCCATGTTTTCCAACTTCAAAAAGAAACACCCCTTTACTATGGAAAAGCCAGCAAAAAATACAAGTACCAGTAACTCTGGCTAAATATTTTATAAAAAACAATGATCTCATTCCTCACCATTATCAGTTCTACCCAGTTGGTCAGAAAATGAGAATGAAAAATTTAAATAATTTCAAGTAAATGACAACAGAACTTTCTAGGATCTGAACTTACTATATAACTACAAAATTAGGTTCTTTCTAGTACTTGATACTGAAAGACTCTAGAAAGACTCTGGCTCGTAAAACAACTTTATGAAACAACAAATTTGAAATAATTTTTACTTACCTGACATCTGGATTGAACAAAGCCAGGCGCAAGATATACAGTGCTGCTCCAGTACCTCCAGCTCCAATAAATGCAAAGAGAGGGATTAACTAGAATCAAGCACAAAATGACAAAAATTAATAATAATCCTCAAATACCTGAATAGTGATAACAGAAGGCTTCTACACCTTAAGTCTCAAACTGCTACTTTTAAAACCTTGTCTTAAAATATGTATAAAATTAGACCTTATATTAAAGTAAGATGTCATAACTGTGTTCAAAAGAAAGAAATGGAATTCCCAACGAATGTGAAGATGTTTCTAGTTTATAAGTCTGATTTTTTTAAATGGAAAAATCATATTCATTTATTTCAAAAAATTTATCAAGTTTTCATCACTTCTCTAAGATACAACATTCCCCATTAAATTTCCAGGCTTCCTTTATCTCAAGACTTGAAAAATAAACCCTTGGCAAATTACTTAAGCTTGCCTTAAATAGATTTTAAGGAAAACGTATGTTCTGTGAAATAGAGTGGAATGAATACGCAGAAAACACACTTATTACAAACATCAATTTTAGGCATAATCTGTGAAAATCTATTGCTACCAATAATTAACTGGCAACTGGGGTTAGGAGAAAGATTAAAGACAGTGTAACTAAGCTCTAGAACCACACAGCACATTGATGTGTTAGGAAAAGAGAAATACAGAAGAACTAGACTCCGATTAAATTCACTTCCAAACTCGAAGGGTGCAAGATCACAGACCCTTACGTTTGCCACAAGGTCTGGTGGTGCAATGCAGAAAGTACAAGATCGTTAACAGAAAGCACATCAAATATAAAACCTCACATTGGCTGGTTTCTAACCCACACAAAAACTATCCCTCTAGGTCTGAGCAACCTGTGAGAAGGCGCGGCTGGACTGCACCGGTATCCTTTAGTCTATTTTCCTTCAAAGGTATCCCTCACCTTCGGCGGCCAGCAGAAATCCCACAATGCATGGCGTGGAAGGTGAGGGCTCAAGGGCTTGGGCAAGCGGGAGAAAAGCACAAAGAGCTTGGGCAAGCGGGAGAAAAACCCAAAGAAGGGTTAAGTGGATGTGAAGGAGGAAACGCTCAGAAAACTGAGACAGTCTCAAACCGACACAGAACGTACAACAGAAGACGGTGTGAAGAGATCACGAACTTACGCTCGGGTGCTTCTTGGCCTGACCGATGATCTGGCGGAGCATGGCTGCAGCAGAGGCCTCAGGAAGGAAGAAAAGATGAACAAATCTGCAAGGCCTGGATCTAGCAACTCTCAGCACCGTAGCAGTGCGGACGCCCAAAGTCACCCAGGACCTCCTACCTGAAGGACCCCTGGCTGGTGGGGCGCCCTGCGGCAAGAGGGCCCGGATGCGGCTGTCTTTAACAGTGCCCGCTTTCAACCGGAGACTCACGCGTCCACCTTAACCAGGCCAGGCCATGAACGTCCCACCACAAAACGAAATATTTTTATTCATGTGCTATATGTGTTTCTGGTGGTTAACTTTTTCCGTCGAAACTAGAACTCCTGCTTAACTAGACAGGCACTTTCTCGGGAGTCCATGCGTTGACAGCTGGAGCCCGCGGACAGACAGTGCTCTTCGCAAGTGGGGTCCTCTCACGCGGCGCCTTTGAGTGGCCGGCGAGCTGAAACGCAGGAGGCGCGCGTGTCGGGCGCGCGCAGGTCGCCCTGACAGCCGCTGAGGGAGCTGCGCGGCGCCTGTGGACAGCCGCTGAGGGAGCTGCGCGGCGCCTGTGGCAGCTGAGCGTCTTGCGCCAGGAAGACAGATTAAGGTTCTTGCGCTAAGGTCAACAGCTGCGGTTTAAGAAGACTGCAGCTGCTTCCTGTCTCTGACTGTCGCTTTTGGAAAGAAGTTACAAACTAGCAAATGATTTAAAGATGACAGTAATCCTGTCAGTGTGATCTCTGAGCCTTCAGGTCCTGGCCCACTATTGAAGTTCAGTACCACAAAGACCTTTGACACATGCCACTATCCCCTCTCCCTGGGCCAGAAATTGCACTCTTAAAATGTATTGTCAAAGTCTTATCTTTATACATAACCTTTTCCACTACCCTAATTTTCTTTCTTTTTTTTAACCCAGAAGTCTTCCATGGGACTCGCTTCATGGGGAAACAAGGGCAGTCTGATCCCCCTGAACCTCATACTTGGTTTGAAGTATTAATCAAGTAATCACAAAAGTAATTTGTAATGGAAAGACTTTCAGAAAGCTCCTTAGGAAAAAAAAGGACCTAAAGTCTAATGTTACTTAATATTGGTAGTCATTAACCACCTGAAAATGGAGGATGCACGTGTACAAAACAGACAATAGATGTGATGATCTGAAACTAAAGAGACCCTTTGAGGAGCTGAGGGAGGTCTAGTATGGTTAGAAAATGAAGAGATAGAGCCCGGTGGGAATTATCTCTTGGACCAATGACCACTTACACATGGTGGATTTTATACTGAGAGCATTAAGAAGTCAAGCAAAAAACAAGATGCTGCCATTTAAATGATTGCTTGTTTATGAAGAATGGATTAGAGGAGAAAATATAAAAGGGGAGGGACTGATTAAGAGGCCTTTGCAATAATCCCTGTGAGATGGGTAGTTTAGATTAGCACAGGAATGTGATGATGAAGGAAAGATTCCAGAGGTCACACCAACAAACTTGGAAATTGAACATGGAGGAGTGAGGAGAAAGCACCGTCAAGGATAATTTCAGAGATTTGGTTTTGATCTGCTGTGTGGATATTGATGGATAAGTATTTATATAAAATCCAAGTGGTTTTCTTTAGGGCAGAAGAGAGATCTAGTCTAGAAGATCATATTTAGAATTTAGTTTATTAATGGTAAATGAAGCTATATGACTGAATGAGATTGCTTAGAAAGAAAAGTTAGTGTGTGAGAGAGAGGAAGCACATGGAACTGAGGAATTCCAGCAAAGGATGCTTGGAAGAGGAGATAATGGTCAGTGAGATAAGGTATGCTAATTATTAAAATGATATATCAAGAAGCTTTCAAAGACTGGTGTCTTCTTTATTCACTTAACAAATTTTTATTAAGTACCTACTCTGCACCAAGCACTTTTCTGCCAAAACGAAACAGGGGTACAGAATATAAATTTCCTCAGATGTTGACAAAATTGTCAAATTGTGAAAGTTTAAATTTTACACATTAAAGTAAGGGGGTAAGAGTGTAATTTAGTGAAAACATTATGGAAAGCAGTATTGGAATTCCTCAAAGATTTGAGAATGGAAATTCCATGTGATCCAGTGATAGTCTGGGTATTTACCTAAAAACAGAGAAATACTGAATTAAAGAGATATGTACCCTTTCTATGTTCATGGCAGTGTCATTTACAATATCCACGAGCTGGAAACAACCTAAGTACCCATGACAGGTAAGTGGATAAAGAAGATATTGTATAATTCATAATGTAATACTACTCATCTATAAAAGAAGATGAAATCCTGGCATTTGCAGCAACACGAGTGAACCTATAAGGAATTATTCTTAGTGAGATAAGCCAGAAAGAAAAAGACAGATGTGTGATTTAATGCATATGTGGTATATAAAGAAATCAAGTAAACCAATGAACTAAAACAAAAATAGACTTTTAGTTTATAAACCAAATTAGTGATTATAAGAAGGGAAGGTGGAGGAGGACAGGCAAATTGGGTAAAGGAGTCAACTATATGATGAACTGGACTGGTGGTGGTAAACTTAATGTATTATATACAGAATTACCATTATTCACACCTTTTAAATATGTATTATGTATAATATATATGATGTTATGATGCAATATTCCTTTAATGAAATTGAATTTTAATAAACCATTCTTATACTTCACTAAATACATTTGTTAACAATGCCAAAAACTGTAGGGTCAGTGAAAACCTTAGACTATGGTATCTGCAGAATAATCAGGGGAAAGAAGAGAGAGGTTTGAATTCCAGCTGGATGTAATAGCCTGAATAAGGAAGAGAAGTGAAAGTTTATTTTATAATGATATAATGTGTAGGAGGAATTGAGTTCAATGCCATAGAAGCTTAGGTTTCATAGGGAGGCATTATAGAAAACAGAAAAGTTTAACCCAGATTTTTAAGAATTTTTGATTTGGGACTTCCAGTGAAAACTCATAAAAAGTTCTGTATCTAAACACAGAATAAGTAGATGCAGGGCCTAATAACTTAATAAATGAATGGAGATTTTTTTATCATCTCACTCCATCTAAGACTTGTGACCTCTGGATTTCTTGTTCCTTTGATTGAATTTTGTGGACCATTTTAAAGAAAAAAAAAGAGGGGGTATAAATATTAGTTGTCTAAATTAAATGTAACTTGTATTATGAATAGTCCTAAGAAAAAATCTAGGCAGTTTATCAATTGTATCCAAGAAAAAATGTGTTCTGTGGCAATTTCACTTAAGATTCAAGCCTAGGAAATTCTGGAAGGTAAAGTGGTTATGTTATTTGTGACAATAAAGAAATAGCTTCTTTAGAGAAGAATAGTTTAATAAGTGAGCCATGGAAGAGAATTACGGTAATGCAAATTGAAGGCAGAATCTTATATTTTTTATTATATTTTATTTAGGAATTTAATTATTTTTCTGACTGATGAATTGACAGCTGGAGTTGTTTTTCTGATAACACATATACAATTATACCTTCACTTGTTAACAAAGATTCTGCAACTATCCTTAATCTAAAAATAAATATGTTCTTCCACTAGTATTATGGTTACTTAGCATAAACTGTATTTAATTATAAAATTTCCATAAGAAAACTGAAAACATATTTTGGTCTCTGAAGGTTTACTTCCACTATTATAAATCTCAAATCTTTACTTAGTTTCATCAGTTTAAATTAAAAACAGAAGCGCTTTACGTATAAAATTTAGTGAATATTGAAAAATAAAGAAACTATAGCAGTTTTAAATAATGATTCTTCTTTTCACTTAAATGTTTATTTAATATTTTAGGAAAACTATATATTTACAATTTTTGGAATATTGTACTGTACGCCTAAGTCCTTCAAATTATAGTCTTTGTAGACTATTTATCTTCTATTCTTCTATGCTGCCATTTATTATCTTTCTGCAGTTTCTTTTCTGTGAATCTATTAATTCAGTCATTTGTTCATTCACATTCATTTATTTTATTTCATTTTTTAAAGGAAAGATACAGGCAGGAATGAAGGTGAGCAGGCAGGCAAGCAGGAAGAGAGAGAAGCATTTGATTTCATTTTAATTTAGTTGTTTAAACCAGTTGTTTCTGCTCGGGACCTGGGACTCGAACCCAGGGGTATGTGGCCTAAGTTTCTTCAGAGGTGATTGACCCAACCACTATTCTACCAGGGCATACCTTGTATTCATTTATTAAATATATATTAAGTGTCTTCTATATATTGTTCATTGTGCTGAGTGCTTAGAATAGGCAGAATGACACACTGCTCTCTTTCTCTAATATCTTATATCTGGTGGGACTAGGTATATAACTATTGCAAGTTTTATACTAAATGCTACATTCGACATTGATATGTCTTAGGATACTGAGACTATAGTGTCCTTATGAAGATCAGGAATATAATTCATTTTGGAGAATATTTTGTCTAATATTACTATGGAAAATTCCATTAGGGTTGCTGTGAAGCAAGGCAAGAGAGTATGGACTGGAAGTAAAATTTAAAAGGAAGGCATATATAGGTGAAAGTATTTGGAATTGATAAACTTTTCTACAACAAATATGTCAGAAGGAAAATATAAGGAGTGGAAAAGGTCAATGCCAAAATCCCTAGAAAACATAAACAAATGAAGACCAGGTCAAGAAAGATGAGTTAGGAAAGAAAGTTTCAACAAGTCAGAAATGTAGACAGATATATCAGTATTCAATTAGAGAAAAAAAATTAGGGTTGGGAGGACTTAAAGGATATTTAGGTAAATCCTAAGGGATTATTATAAGAAATTATGCAACTGTGATGGCAGTACTTCTTAGTACTGCCTGAAGTCAGGAGTGGAAGCAGTTGGTAAGAGAAGAGGAACCGGCAATGGAGAAAGAATGTGTGGGGATAGGTGAAACCCCTGAGGGCAGAGACACCAGTGGTTTCTCTTTGTCTCCAAACTCTCAACTTCAGTGATGTGGGTATATGCATAAGAAACTAGAGTCCTTTGACACAGAACTAGACATAAATCTAGTCCAGGAATATAGAAACTGAAGGAGAAATGGGCAAAACAGGAGGACAGAGACGTGTCCTGGGAGATCTCATGCATTCCATATATAACCTTCCTCACTCTCACTGAAGTATACTATCCCATTTTTCCCTTGCTAATCAAAATCATTTACCCAAGCTCATATAGCAACCACCTTATTTGCCTGTTGATTGAGGAAACTGAAATGACCAGGTAGCAGTCTCATCTTCTAATTTTATAGAATCATCATTGCCCTATCTCCTGAAAGAAGTATTCCTTACTTAAAACTAAGACTTCTGGACCAGAAAAACCAGAATTACAAGAATGGTAAGTCAAAAATTTAATAGTGAATCACTAGGAATAAAAGCAAGATGCACTACTCTCATCTTGTCTTTCATACTGTCCCTTAGGGTGAATTCAGGAGCAGAACTAGAGCTACAACTATCTAGTCTGGGCTATTCGCAGCGTTTCATAGATGTATCTGTAAACCAACACCAGACATTTCTTCTTCAATCAACTGGTCACAGGGAATACTCCATGAAGATACTCTACAGCTATATATGGTTGAGAGGGGAGAAATCATCTTTGAAGGAATATGGATCATGAACATCTGTGACACTTGTTCTTGTTTTCAAAACCTGCTCAAACCCATCTAGTTTCTGTTATTTCCATTTGGTGATGGAATGTTGATGTATTGAACTCGATGTTATGGCTTTGTTGGCCAGACAAGACCTAGTTTACTATCGATAACTCAGGGTGCATGAAAATATGCTTCAGGTACAAACATACTCATATTAAGAACAATTTGTATGGTAGTCTAGGGCTGTTGAGAATCCACTCCAAGCTAGCAGCTTTTCAGGTTGCTCAGGAAATGGGTCAGCACAGCACACCCAGATGAGATCAATCTCTCTAAAACCCAAAGGAATCCACGTGATATTTTGTATCTTCATGGTAAGAGAAGCCAGGTGCAATAACTTGTCCTTTACTTTGAATATTTTGACAGGTCCCAAGCCATTGAAACAATAGAAATTTCACAGAGTCGCAAAAAAATTCTGATTTTCCAGTTAGTTTTATTTGCCACTATCTGGTCTACAATTGTCTTACAAATATGTCTAGAGTAGTTGTTGCTTCTTACTTCGTAGGCACAACCAACATAATACCATAATTGTAGATGACCAACATGATTTTCTGTGGAGTAAAGATGTGATCAATGACCCTGCAGGAGAGTTAGGGGCTAAAGACTGGATGTATCCCTGAGATAAGGGAAAGTATATTACTAGTCAACAAAAAGAATACTACTTTTGCTGGTCTTTAACAACACATAAACTCAAAAATATTTTCAGTTTAAGATTAAGGTGCTGGTAGATTTGGTTCTTGGTAAGAATGCCCTTCCTGGTTTTTAGATGAAGACCTTATTTTGTCACCAATTGATGGAGAGCAAGCGAGCTCTTCTCTCTTCTCATATGATGTCAGTCCCATCATGGGGGCCCTACAATCATAACTTCATCTAAACCTAATTACCTGCCAAATATCACACTTCTGCACATTATCACATTGTAGGGTAAGACTTCAATATATGAAATTTGAGGGGAGACAAATGTTTAGTTCATAACAGCAATCAAAACTTCAAGATATAAATAATCCCTATGCCATTAAATTTGTTGAACATTTAAAAAGGAATCTTCCTAATTAATATAACAAAGCAAACGTACATCATAATAAATTCTATAAGAATTCACCCATGCTTTCTTTAATTCCAACCAGAATAATTATGGCAGTTCTATTAAAGAAATATCAAATCCCTCAAAATGTGTGGACCTAGTAGAATATTATGTGCTATGATTACTTTATTTTTAAATTATTTACAGACTTTCACTTCAAAGATTGACAGACTCTATGATTCAAAAACTTTGAAGAATATAATGGGTTGAATACGTGTCCCCAGATAATTTATGAACACCTTGAACTTCAGAATGTGAACTTTTTGAAAAATAAAGCCTTTGAAGTTATTAGTGAAGATAAGATCATACTGAATTGAGGTGGCCTTTAAAAACAGACTGATATTCCTATAAGAGTAGGAGACACATAGACACATACGTACACACACACATACACACACTCACACTCTCACACACACACACAGAAAGGCCATATGAAGATGGAAAAAAGAGACTGGTATTATGCTTCTACATGACTAGGAACACCAGTAACCAACAGGAGCCAGAAAATGAAAGGTTCCCCCAGAGCCTTCTGAGGAAGTACAACTTAGTCGACACCTTGCTTTCACACTTCAGACCTCTAGACTTGTGACAAAATTAATTCCTGTTATTTTAAGCCCCCTAATTCACAGTAACTTTTATGTCAGTTCTTGAAAATGAATACTGATTTTGGTGCCAGAAGTGAGGTGGTACTGTAACAAATGTCTAAAAGAAAGTGGCTTTGGAATTGGGTAATGCAGAGAGGTGGAAATTTTTTTTTAAGCATATGAAGGAAAAGGTGTAGCTTGCCTTTGAAGAGACGTTTGGTAGAAATGTGGACCTCAGATAGAAGTGAGGAACATGATAGAGAAAGTTTGATCATTTTAATTACATTCTTCCACTTATAACAAGATGGATAGCTTTTGAGGGAATGATACTTAGTGAATAAATCAGACGGAGAAATGTAAATATCATATGATCTCACTCATATGTGATATAAAGAAAAAGCAAATGAACAAATGAACCAGATAAAACCAAAATAGACTTTTAATTTATAAGACCAAATACATGGTTACCAGAAAGGAAGGGTAAGAGAGAGAATTTGGGTAAAAGAGGTTAATTACATGATGAAGGATATAACTGAACTATTGATGGTAAACTCTATATATTATATAGAGTTATTGCTATGTTGACTTGCAACGATGTAAACCTTAAATCTTTATTATGTTGTAATGCACTATCTATTCAATAACATTTAAAAATAAAAAAAAATTTACTGTGTTGAGTATATTTAGAATATTATGGAGTTTCCTTATAAATTGTCACTTAGCAGTTTGATGGATTAAAAAAGAACTGTATTATTTATTCATTTTTGTTTTTTTGAAAGCTTCTCCACCTTTGATTTGATGCCATGAAACCTCCTGTCTCTTACTAACCTTATTTGTCAGTTTAACTTGTAATTTTATACACATTACAAAGTTGCTCCTTTGATGCATTTTTTTGCCCATCTGTTTTTCTTTCTTGGGAGTTGACCCTTGTTAAACACAGCTCCTAAGACTGCCACTCATATGCACTGAAAACATTATTAAAACACTTCAACTTGTCTAAGAGAGATGTCTAAGAAACAGCTATTATAACAAATATTACTCATTTCTCACTTTTATCTTTTCTTCATGCAGAACAAACAGCACAATATTTCACAGTACAATGTTAGTTTAAAAACAAGTTACAGGGACATGCCCTTGTGGCTCAGGGGACTGAGTTGCTGGCATGTGGAGTACATACAGTCCAAGGAATTGGAATCAAGACCGGGGCCAGGTTGAACAACCAATAATGAACAACTAAATAAAGATGTTTCTTCCTCCTTTCCCTTCTTTGCTTTCTCTCGTTAAAAAACAAAAACCAAGTTACATTACAATATGGATGAGCCATGAAGGCATTATTCCAGGCAAAAAAAAAAAAAAAGACACATAAGACCACATATTTTTTATCCCATTTAAATGAAATGTCCAGAACTGGCAAATCAATAGATACAGGAAGTAGATTAATGATTGTCAGGGATCTGAAGTAGGGGAAATGAGTAGTGACTGTGAATGGGTATGAAGTTTCTTTCTGGAGGGATATAAATATTCTGGTATTAGTGGTGATATCTGGACAAATTTTGAATATGGTAAAAATCATTGAATTGTATACCATGGAAACAAAATTTTATAGTATGTAAGTTACCTCTATATTGTTAAGAATGGCAAGATTTCACCTTGAAAAAAAAAATCAGTTTTTCCAGAACAAAATCATATCAGCAATCCTATATCTAAGGAAGTCTTAGAAAAGTTTTTTTTTTTTTTTTCATTCTAACAGGGCTTTTAATACAGAAGAAGTGGATCAGAATGGGTGCTGAGTACCACAGGGTAATATCTAACTGTTTTCTTTTTGTCTACATAGCATTCATATATACCTTCTAGACATAAACTTTCCCACAACAATAGAAACAGAAGCAGGCTACCACCAAACAAAAGACAATTATTCCTAATATGAATGAAAACATTATCTT
The DNA here is from genome assembly GCA_004363575.1 of Solenodon paradoxus. Lineage (NCBI taxonomy): Eukaryota > Metazoa > Chordata > Mammalia > Eulipotyphla > Solenodontidae > Solenodon > Solenodon paradoxus. Next base: position 930,921 of record RJWH01000086.1, read on the forward strand.
CCTCAGGAACAGAATTCGCCCTTGTCCCCTAGGGAATTTTGGGATCTGACTCTAGTTATAGGATGCAGTGAAGGATGTAACAGAGATAGACCTTAGGAGACTAGAGATTCTTTTGCAAAGTGAGGTCTTCTATAAGGGAAGCAACCTTAACTGAAAAGAAGGGTCTGGATCTTCTGATAAAGGGAAGTTCTGAGATTTTTTAGGCCCCATTCCTAGTTATCAAGGTATCACTTTTTTCCCCCAGTAAAAACCCTAAATTTTTAAAAACTGACTAATAGTTGCAATTTGGGGAACCAGGCTTATTTATTATTGCCTATATCAGTTCAATTATAGCATGAGATTCTTTTAGAGTGATGGTTCTCAGTGGAGGGAATGGAGATGATAGTGGTGGAGATTTTGCCCCTTCTTTAACAAAGGATATTGGGCAATGTCCAAATAGACTTTCGTTAGTCACATTTGAGTGAAGGGGAACTGTTATCGGCATCCCAGCCAGAGATGCTGGTAAACATCCCATAATGACTATGACAGCTTTCGCAACAAAGACTTTCTGGCCCCAAGTATTTGGGGTTAAAGTTAAGAAAGTTTATTTTAGAGAAACCATGGAAGCTCACTATGGTTTTTTTTAAATTATTATTTTAAAACAAATTTTGAGCTACAAATTAAAATTTTGGACTTCTTAGTATTCTTTTCTAATCTCCCGAAGCTTGTCACAGCTGCCAGGCAACCTCAGTTTAGAATTTATCTCCATCTATATGTTTTGTCATAACAAACACTTGCTACCAAAGACTTGCCTTCAAGAGGCACCTTATTCCAAGTGATAACACGTACTAATTTAAGTGACTTTTATCATGCCATGCTTCGAACTTCAAAGATCATATTTCCATTGGTAATGAAGTCTTCACTTCCCTTTTGACAAACATCATTTAAAATAATAAATCTTAAATTTAGAGAGGGTAGAAAGGTAATTCATATATTCAATTAGCATTTGTGAACCAGAACTGTTATCCTTAGATTTTAAACAAACTGAATAGTGCTTAATTGACTGCTTAAAAAATTAATCTGTATCCAATTCAACTTTTGCTTTTATTTCTCTTATTTCCTTTCTTTTATTTTTATTCTCTTATTAACTCCCTCAAGAACCTCATCTCCTTTCCATCAAATCTTTAGATTGGCTATAATCATGTAGAATTATGACACTTTTGGTTCACTTAGCCTTGTGCAATAATTTCATTAAATTCTACAATCTCATTATCAACAATTATTCACACTTGACTATAACTTTTATTTTCCTTTTTATATCAATTTTTGCATTTGATGTCCCTCTGTTTCTTGAATTTTTTTTTCATTTTCCTGAAGTAATTTTGTGAACAGATTATTTAGTCATCTTCTGTTTCTTAAAATTTTTATTTTAACTAGAGAAGTTATGATTATCATCCACATTGTAAATAATGAATCAGACTCAAAGAGTTGTTAATTTTTTTAAGGTAACACAAAACTCGAATAAAATTCCAGTCTCCAGACTCTGTTTTATTTTTTGTTGATATGTTCTTTTCTCCTTATAGCAACTATCCACACTAACAATGTGCTATTTACTTCATTACTTTTTATAGTTTGAAAGATTTCTCAATATAAATCTGATTTTCATGCTTATTTGCTGATGATGCTTTTACAATCACATTTAGTATGCTTAATTGAACAGAGCTGTGGTCATTAAAAGTATACTTTGACAAAATACTATTAAGGCTGTTTGTGGTTGCTACCATTAGGAAATAATCTTATATTATGTGTATTAATGCATTAATATATCAAATTTAAGTATAGAACAGAGAGAAATATGATGGATTATATAAAATTTTAATAAGAAAATGGCAGATCACTAGAAGATTTTAAGTTTTCTGAGTAAGGATGCCAACATTAATTTATTGTGTGTGCCTTCGGAAATATAGAAAAACATGAGATGATACAATAGTTTGTAATAAAAATTCTTTATGTGGCATAAGAGTAGTATCAATGCAATATTTCTTACAAATATAGATGCCGAAGTACTCAAAAAAACATTACAAAACTGAATCCAGTAACATGTACCATGACTAGCTGGCATTTGTGCCACTAATGCAAGTTTGGCTTAAGATAAAAAAATTAGTCAATGCCATACACCAGAGTGATAAATTATAAAATTTATGTGATCATATCAGTAGACACAGAAATAATATTTAATACAATTCAAAATTCTTTTATGATAAAAATATCAGCTAGAAGCTAAAAATGAAGTTTTTTACCTAGTAAAAGGCATATGAAAACCCACAGCTAAACTCAAACTGAACAATAAAAAAATGAAAGCTTTCCTCCTACGGTCAGGAAAAAGATAAGGAAGTCTATTATATCTACTCTTATTCAGTAGTGTACTGGAGGTTTTAGCGAGAGCAATTAAGTAAGAAAAATAAATAAAAGATTCCAGAAAAGGAAGGTAACAGTTCAAGTTCCTTTATTTAATGAAATTTCCTGAATATTGTACATAACATTCTGATCACCAGAACTTAGTCACATATAGTTACAAGAAAGTTAAAAAATGTAGACTATTCTTGTAAAGCTTGTGCCTAGTCAAAATTCAATGCATGTATATGCATATATGTATACACACATATAATCTCAGTTTATTAATACTGCATACCTTGGAGAACTGGTGGTATGAAACTATTTTCTGTACTTTAGTGAAAAAAGGAAAGAGCTGTTATTTTTTAAAAAGGGACTATATGTTGGGAGACAACTAGCAATCTCATCCATATTTCCATATTTAGTAAATGCTATTCAAAAAGTAATGAGCTATTTTTAAATTTTCTTTTTCTTTCTTTCTTTGCTTTTGTCCCCATCTTTTATTACATTCCCCACTTTTTTTTTTTTTCTTCTTTTTGACACAGATTGCAAAGGTGAAATGGATTTCCCTATAAATGCAACATGGCGCCCCCTGGGTTAGGTTTTGGAAGGGAAAAGGGGCATTAGTGGGGAAACAAAATGAAATGAAATTCAGTAGTTCAGTTAATAATATCGTATTAGTGTTAATTAATTGGCACAACCTGATAGCGTAGTAATTTCATTAATTTTGCTTTTGGCCTGTGCAGTCCACTTACATTCAAAGGATCTGGGTTCACATCCAGGGCCAGGGTGAGCAACCAAGATGAACAACTAAATAAAGTTCTTCCTCCTCACTTCTTGTCTGCCTGCCTCTGCTCACCTTCATTCCAACCTGCACCTTTGTTTTAAAAATTGTTTTTAAAATTAATTCATTAAAGTTCCATGATTAAGATGTTGACATTAATAGAAGCAAGATAAAGGATATAGAAGAACTCAGTATTATTCTTGCAGTTTTCAGTCAATCTGAAATACTTTAAAATTAAAAAAAAGATTGCTCATATTCAATGGCCAGGGGTTTAGAAAACTGGAAAGAATCTGCACGCATTTGTGAAGATAGTCTACAGCAAAATCTAATTAGTGCTTACTTTCTGTTTTCTAGAGAGCAGTTATTTATTAAATATCAATTTTCTGGGTGGTGATTGTAGTGTGAAATATAGATTGAGAAACGATTTCAATATCCTAAAATGAACACAGCATTGTGACACAAACACATTTTAAAAAATTAATTTTTAAAATCAATGTTTTTACATTTTTTATTTAAAAAAATTTACTTTAGGAATTGCTGTTTTAGAAATGTGAATGTCAATGTTTGAGATTTCTTTTACTTTTAAGATAATTCAGTATAATTCCTCCTAATGATCTGGAAGTTGTCAAAAAGAAATGTTTGGTGTTATAATTTCAGAGGTAAAACAATTCATGGTTTGGTTGAAGTTAGAAGTCGAATAGAGATGAAATTCTCAGAGAGAATTGACTAAATAACGAAATTGCTAGGCTTTTGATTAGAAGAGTAATGGATCTGAAAGCAAACAAGGAATATTAAGGATATGATGCTTACTCTAGATCTTGAGAAAATGAGGTGAAGGAGGATGAGACTCCATTTGACAGAGTTGCAGGGTAATTTTCCATTTTAGACAAGGAAGTATAAGAATGGTCATTGAAAAGGAAGAGGATTTACTAAGAAGTTTTAACATTTTTGGCATGGAAGCTTTCTTATTTGTCTTTGTTTATTCTTCTCCTGGCCCCAGGAACCTGGGTCCTTGGGCTTCATTTGGCAGGCACCTTAGCCACTGAGTGGCAGGGGCCCTCCAGGCAGGGAAGTTCTTATAATACAATAGAAAGGTCTGAAGAGGCATATAGTAATGGTAATTTGGGGGACTGGAGACTGACAGATTGGAGGGATTTAACAGTGATGAGGAAAACAGAAAGATGAGGTTCCAATATAACTGGTACAGATACTGTTATGGTGGAATGTCATGGACATTTAGAGACAATTCAGATTTTGGAGAATATGACAAGTCATGCTCTCTTAGACTGGGCATTTGCACATGTTCTTTCTTTAGTCTGAAATACCTGTGTCTCTTTTTCCCTAGGCCAGTCCTAATAACTTATGTCTAAATATAACTTTTGAAATTATATGGATGTACTTAACAGGAATTATTGTTTAGTGAGATGAGTCAGAAGGAGAAATACACATATTGAATGATTTCTATGTGGTTCACATAGAAATTAATCAACTAAACAAATCAAATCAAAACAGACTTTTAGTCTGTAGAATCCAATTAATGGTTATTAGAAGAGAATGGGGAAGTGGGCAAATTGAGTAAAATGGGTCAATCATATGATGAAAATTAAAATAATGAATTTTTTACATGTGTTGATTTATGATGCTACACACCTTAAGCCTATATAATGTTATGAAATGATGTTCCTTCAATATAATTTTAAATAAGTAACTAAGTAAATAAATAAATATATAAATAGAACATTTTCCAGGAAACGTCCCTAAGTGAGTTTTCTCTTTAGCATATGTACTTTTTTCTCTAGTAGTTCTTTTTCACGTTATACATTAATAGTTTGTTTTCTTGTTTGTATCCTTAAATTCTGGCAGGGAAAGGACAACTATCTTGCAGAAGGTCCACCCTCTATGTTATAATCCCATAAATGTGCTACACAAATCTTTATTACTTTTTTCAAAGTAATGCCATAAAGTTTATTTTACAAAATAATTCAACGCATTTCTTTAAAGATTAAGCTCTACTACTGTATTATATGATTTGATTCTTCGACATTTAACTAGTCTTTCATAACATTGTATTTCCCCAAGCTACAAACATTGCCACTCAATGTGTATTTGTGGATTAAATGAATGAATTGAATCAACTTCATGCATCCTTTTCCCTATCCTTGATCTATAAACATTCAGATTCTAATATATAAAATTGTATTAAGATAGTTAATCTCTCAATGAATGAATGTGTTAGAAACAGTTGAAGGATTGGCATGTTCAGCTGTACATACTGTCCTTGTGCCTTTTTTTTCTTAAAGGAAAGGTTGCAGGCAGGAACGAAGGCAAACAGGGAAGCAAGCAGAAAGAGGAAGAAGAGACATTATATTTTATTTAGTTGTACACCTTGGTTGTTCCCAGTCAGTTGTGGGATGTGAACGGGGATCCTAACACCAGGAGCATATTGTATGTGGACTGCACCGGTTGAAGGTTGCTGATCAAATCACTACTCTACCAGGATATACCTATACTCATGGGTTTAAAAGTTCATCTTGAAAAATTCCTTAAGTGACTGTTACTCCATACTTAAGTGGACATGTATCTTAAGATAACACAAAATATAATTGCAAGAAGGATGGTTTCCCTTAGTTGTGTTCTTTCTTTCTTAGTCAAACCAAAAACTATACATACTTTATGTTAAAATGTCTGTCTACAGTACAATAATTACAACAAATTAATATAATTAATATACATTTGTACTCTTTTAAAAGCCATAATTTTCAAAGTAGCAGTGAAAAAAGGTCTGATAGAATTCTCATATTTCCTTCTTTCAAGAAATGAACTTTTTGCAGGATTTTAGATATTGTAAGAGATGCAATTTATGGAAAGATCAAATAGAGTGAGTCTGTTAGTACTATTTACTATTTTTTTGGTAGTGACACAAGATAGGTTTTTCTGAGTAAATCTTTAAAAATCAAAATTAAAAACAAAACTTGAACTCCTAATGATTTGGATTGAGGGCTAGATTAGGTGCAGAGAAGTGTGAAGCGTCTGTGATTTGTGGGCAGAGCCCCGCACGGACTGGGCGGGGCCCTCAGTCTCTGTGTCCCAGTTCAGCTCTACTCGGCCCAGCTCGGCTCCCACTCGGTTGTGTTCGGCTCCTCCTCCGGTGCGGAGCGCCGCGGCGAGTCCAGCGCAAGCGCCTTCCGCTCCTGCTGCTTTCAACCGCGCTCTGCCTAGTGTTTTTACTTCCTTGTCCTCAGAGCTGTATCCGGGTCGTTGCTTTCCCTTTTGTCTCAGGCACCCGACCTCGGACTGTGCAAATTCTGGGTCTTTTGTTGCTTCTGGTGCAGGCTAATAAAGTTTTTCTTTTTTATTTTCTAACAATTTTGAAGGCGGAGATCACTCCCCAGGGCCGCCGGGTGGCCGCGCTTCCTGGGCCGGGGGGCTCCTCTGGCCCGGGAGCACCGTGGGAAAGGGCACGACCGACCGGGGCCGACTGTGCGAGCACTCAGGGGGCGGGGGGCGGGAGGGAACCGCGGGGCAGTTCCTGGGGTTCTCGGGTCCAGCCGGCGGTGCTGCCTGTTTTAAATAGCATCTTCGGACTTGTTAATTCGGCCTCAGTCCGCGACCTCGGCGCCACTCGGGCTCTCGCAGCCTCTCCCTAGGTCTCCTCCAAACGACCACCTCACGGATTCCTTAGTAAGTGTGTCGGAGGCCTCTGCGGGGAGAAAGAAAGGTCCATTTCAATCCTAGAAGTCAAGGCCGGCGGGAGCAGAGTGGCGGTGGGTGGGTCCTGCGGGAAGTTGTATCCTTGGGGGCTGCTGCCCTGCACTGTCCGCGGGAACGAACGCGTCAGTTTTTATTTATTCCCCGGGCCTTTTCTTTATGTTGACTGTTTTCGATGTTTAAGTGAGGGATTATGAGCGAGTCACAGAAACATCACGAGCTATGGCTAGAGGGTCAGCTTTGATTTTAGCACGCCTGGGTTGCATTGGCTGCACTACCTGGTTGAAGACCCTTTTGCCTATCCCTCCCCAGCGCTTGTTCTAACCCCAATTTAGTGAATTAGAACAAAATTCCCTCTAGTCCTTTCCCCAAGCACCGCAGCCCTCACCTGTGCTTGGCGTGATTATGAATGACGATGTCGTGTTTCTCTCTTCAACAGTGGATCGCAGCTCCAAGAGGAGGCAGGTGAAGCCTTTGGCAGCTTCTCTGCTAGAAGCTCTCGATTATGATAGTTCAGATGACAGTGATTTTAAAGTTGGAGATGCTTCAGGTAAATGTTTCCTTATCTCTTCCCTTTTCCCAGTTTTCTGGGGCTGAATTCATTTTCAGACTTTTTTTCCCTCCTTTGGAGTCGGTTTTGATTTACCAATTTAAAGTTAAAGCACATGAGCTTCATTTAGTTTGTCCATTTGCTTTCCCGCATTTCCCTAGGACCCTATCATTGCTTCTCTTTTTGTTTATATTTAGTCAGAGATAGTTAGCAGGCAGAGGAGGACTTATTCCAAAGATGCAGAAGCATTTTCTTTCTGCTACACCTGAAACTGCTTATTTCCTGGAGAGAGGGAAAAACAAATCCAGTTGTTCCAAAGTAGAATGATACCTTGAAAATAATTTGAACAATGAGCAGGGTTCCTTTTTTCAGTTCAGCACCTTCTGAGGGGAGTTTTGCTTTGTGTCAGTTAGCTCTTACCAGAATAAAATAATCCAGAGTAATAAGTTGTACTTTGTGGTAGGTGATGGACCTTTTAGAATGGGCCTTTAAAAAATCTGAGGTATAAAACATTCATGATTGCTCATTATTTTTTGTGACTTTAAGAACGACTGATTTTTTAAAAAGGTTATGGATTCACATTACATAAAACTGGAAAACAGAGAAGTATGTTTTTCCTTTTTTGTTCTGTTCATTGTACCTTATATATGTATATATGAAGTTTTCATTGCAGGAAACTGAGAAATCCACAAATTGTGTTAAATATTTTATGTGAAAAATACTAATAAGCACATGAACTATAAAAATTACTTATAATCTTGCATCTATTGATATTTAAATAGAGAGATTAAATTGCTTCCAGTTTTATTCCTGTAGCTGTTCTAAAATATTCTTCCAGAGCGTTTGCTTTTCTTAGTCACATCTTTCCTTTCCTCTGGTTTTCCTTTGTTTTGTTTTTCCTGCTAGGAATGGTAAGTAGGGATGAAATTAAATTTGTTGTGTTACTGTGAATACTTTTAATAGTACCAGCAAGTTGATTTTGTATTGTGATTAACTGAAAATTTTTTGTTTGCATAATCTCTTAATTTTTATAGCAACTCAGTGCAGGAGATACTATTGCACAGATAAGGTGCGGGGGGGTGGGGGGTGGTGGGACTGAGTTTAAAGAATTTAAGGCAGTAATGGACCCAATTCATGTCTTTTGACTCCTATATTTACAATCTTTTAATGACATTGATCCTAAAAGTAGATAGATGTAATTTTAATCTTCCACTAATTGGATATTAATTAGGGTGACTAATTGAGGTCACTCCCAGCAATCAAAAATTGTTAAATTTACCTTGATTTTTAACTTTTGCTTCTCAGCTCTTTCACCTCCCATTTAGTGGATTCACTGATGTTTGGTGTTTCCAGAGAAATACAGAGAAGGAAGGGAAAGCAATTTTCAGTTTTTTTGTTGAAAACTTTGGCACATAGGAGTATTCTTGGCTGGAATCTAGTTTTGGCATGTTGTGGTTGAGGTTGGAAACTGTCACAAAAGTAACTGAATTTCAGAAGTTATGATTTATTTGTATGTCATATGACAAAAAAATCTCCAAAATTTAATTTCTCTAAGTTCCATAATTATTACTATGACAATAAATCCTGACTTTGTAGATTTTTTTCTTTTTGTTTACTGAGATGGAATCACTTACATGTTTTGCTTTACAGGATTAAAACATTTCAATGATACAACTTTTTCAAAGGAATTTATGTTATCAAACTAAATAGATTCTTGACCTTGTTAAATTAAGAGTTGATGGGACTTATTTAATATCTTGAAAAGTGGTAGGATGAGTTTTGTCAGGTTGATAATTAATTAAAAAATAGTTATGCTTCTAAAAGCACTAAAAAATAGTTCTTTGCCCTTTTGTCATATCTACTCTATTTTACATGTGATTTACTTCACTGGCCCTGGGGAACTAAGGCCACAAATTTATCTTTATAGTTCTTGCTATGTTATTGTAAATGAAAGTTTAGTAGAAAATGATCTTGTTTAAAACATGTACTAGTGGAAATTGAATTGTATTTTCTATTCTTGGTTGAGGTATGTTGTAGATTACCTGTTTTTTCCTCTTTTAATTCTTTATCTTCTTTGCCTAAGATTATTGGACTCTTAATAGGAAATAAAACATTAGATTTATCACTGGTTTTCAAACACATTGAAGTTGTGCAATCCCAAGCCTACTTAATGATAGAAGATAAATTAGACATGGAGAAAACAGGAGCTAAACATTTGTCGACTTATAGCTTCTTTCAGAACAATCTCTAGAAATGACTTATTGAATTGACTACTGATTACCTTAGAGTTTAACATTAAAATGGTTAGATTGATTCGTTTCAGTTTTGCTTAACTAGATCCTTTTCGTCAGTGCCTTCTGCTATTTCAAAATCTGAAATTCTAACTACAAAATCTTTGACTTTAAAAATAAATATTTATAATTCTGAAAGTTTATTATTTTCAATACCCTTACAGATAAAAAGATTTTGTTCATTGCTTCTCAGATAGTTAAATAGGAAAAAATAAATATTGCTCAACAATTACCTTCCATAAAACTTACAAGTGATTATTGACAGTTAATAATTATAAATTTCTAGCTTCAGAAAATTATAAACTGAAATTAGTTTATCTTTTATCCCTAATGTGAAAGTAGAGCTAAACTTTCAATTTTTGATTGAGGACAATCAATAAAATATAAATTTTAATAAATCCTAAAATAAACGTAAGTAAATTATGTCTAACTACCAGAAGAACCCTGTGTTGAAATTTTAGGTGGAATCATATGAGATTACCAGTTTTATAGGTCAAATGCCTTGGAATATCACTAATTTTGTGGTTGGTTATATTTGAGACCTGGACCTAGGATTGGGGATAAAAATAGAAGACATTTAGGATATATAAATTACACTTAGTAATCTGCTATATAAATGGAATGTTTTTAAAGACATATGTGTAGGTTACTATAAATAAGACAAAATAGCAATGCTGTGTCTCCAACCCCCTGGCCAAAGTAAAATGGTTAACTTTAAATTTTGAACCATAGTTTAGTTAGGCCAAATTTCTAGGAAATAATTTAACTGAAAGTGTTAGACTGAGACCTTATTTCGATAGTGTTTTATATTTAATCTGACTTTGGTAAGCGGATCAAGGTTTGTTCATCGACTATCTAATTTTATTTAAAAGCTCTTTGTTGGATATTATGTTGAATTTACAAATAAATAGTAGTATTGCAGTAATCAGATCACGTAATTGTTGATCACTTGTGTAATCCAAACTTCCATAGTTGCAACGATTTTAGAATGGATTGACCTAGAAAAATTAATTGAGATAAAGCTGAACTAAAAACTGAAAGAGTAAAAGTTTAGTGAGGGAAACTGTGTTAAAAGTGTGGACCCTGGAAAATATAATTTATATTTGAGGATCAAATTTGAATAAAATAATAGTAGAATAGATAAACCTGGGAAAATAGAGTGAGGTTAAATTGAGGTCTTATATGCTAGAGTAGGATTTCTCAACCTCAGCACTATTGACATTTTGTGTTGAATAATTATGAATGCTTCTGCCTTAGTTATAAGATGTGCAGTAGCATCCCTGTCTTGTAAATACCGGTAACATCTTCTTAATCTTCCTCTCCAGCCCCTATCTTTTTGTGGCAATTATTTGTAGGCATTGCTGCATGTCCTCTATGGTACAAAATTGTCCCTATTTGAGAAGCACTGGTCTAGATTTAGTGATAAAATATAAAATGATATAGGTGGAAGTAAAGTTAGAAGTAGAGGATGAAACACATACTGGTGGCTTAGTGATTAGATTCACCAGCACAGTCCACGTACATCCCAGGGACCCAGGTGTGTGAGCTGGGTTTCAGGGAAACAAACAAGGTGAACAATAAAATAAATGAAAGTTCTTCCTCCTCTCTTTCTGCTTGCCTGCCTGCTTGCCTTCATTCTTGCCTGCATCTTTTCTTAAAAAAAAAAAGGGGTTGTGTCAACTGATTTTTTAAAAAGCTGTACAGGATTAGTCATTGGTAACCCCAAGATAACTTAATATGAAATAGACTCGGTATCTGGGAATATCTGTTGTGTATATTTATAGTACTAATCATTGTTGGAATAGGACAGTGAACGGAATAAATAAGATCGATGAACAAAGATTGCAAAACTAACAAAATTGAATTAAATCATTGATTTATTGTGTAATATTTATTATGGAGAACACTTAAGCTTTGAATATTGTGAAGGAGTTCTTCAGTTGTTTTTCTTAAATTATATAACAGTGCATTCCTTTATGTATTTTGGTTGAAATAGCTAGTGTTTGGAGAGATTCTGATATTTTCTATATTTGAGAAAGCTTCCCCTTTATTTAGCTGAATAGGAAATAGGAATTTCAATTTTAAAGATTTTTTTCTAATGTAAAAAAATTATATTGTAGATTTAGAATTCTGTTCATGTACTAAAGGTAATTGTATTTGAAGTGTATGGTTTATTTCTCTAGTCTATTATTATTAATTTTTTTTTTTTTAGGGGTTTAAGAATGATGAATTTGAAATGTTTCACAGAATCACTGTATAAATTCATAGTAATAGAAAATTTTCTTTGCAGCCCACAAAAATATAATTACAGATAACCAGGAACTGATTTTCTCATTGTCATTAATGCTAAGCTATGTTTGTAACTGAATATTGTTTGTCTCCATTTCACAAGTGCATAGATACTAGAAAGAAGTGCTGACTAATCAGATGAAGTTATTTTTCAGAGATCAAAGAAAGATAACATTTGATATATTCCTGATCCCTGCAGGTGGAGTATGGATAATGTGTTATATTTGGAGAATGAAGGGTTGGGTAAGCTGCTAGGATTTGGATTTGTGGAAAATCTTATATTCTTCTAATAACGAGTATAAAACATTTAAATCATTTTTTAAAATAAAAGATGCTTTCTATTCAGTCATGATTACAAAACAAAAACAGAATCAAAGAGTATAAATTTCCCTCTGCTTTTAAAAATAGTTGATTAGCATTGACAACAACCAAAATAGAGTTCACAGAATTGTCATATATTCTGTGAAATTTACCAAGTAATAGCAAAGTTGGATTGGTCTCAATTTTAATCAGTTATCCACCTTTTCTACCACAGTTAATCTTATTTTATATCTTGTAATGTTTTTATTGGCTAAAAAGTATTAGGAATAAATTTTAGCTACATCTTCAAAAGCTAGAAGATTGATCAGAAGAAAAATACCTTTCTCCATCTTCCAGGTGTCAGAATTATTGCATTGCTTATAAGATGTTTCATGATTTTCTTCAGTCATTGTGCACAGAGATTGTTCTTTGCCTTTAAAGTGTTTTATCAATTCTGCTTGTTATTAATTAGTGCCTTATCTAAAATTTTTTTTTGCCAGAGGTGGTTTTTCTTGGCAAATTGGATTTAATAGTTAGTGGAATTAAAAAAAAAGTCTTGATTTTCTTAACAATTTGTGTAGCTGTTGAACTGAAAAGAAGTCTACTGTTTTTGAATGATATTGGGTCCATATTCTTGAAATCTAGGACTCACAAATCCAAAGGTGTTTCCTGAGTTTTGACAGGAACTTAATTGATGGTAAAATCTGTCTGGAATATATAGTTTATATGTAGTCTTCATGTATATTTATAATACTTGTAAATATTCATACTTTTCACTGCAGATATATTGTGTTTGATTTAGAATAGTATAGACCTTATTGATGTTAGTGTGGTATACTGATAGCATAAACATACTAGCCTACTAAAATCTGAAAAAAAGCTAAATTCTACAACATGCCTGACTCTAAAAGTTTCATTTAAGGGGTTGTTGACTTCCATCATATTGCTCTTGTGTCCTGTGCAAGATTGTTTAGGATGAGAGTTTTTTCACAAGAGTCCTGAGTAAGCTGTGGCTACCCAAATGATTGATAAAATTTTTTTTAAGACTTGCCGACATTTACTAAATGTTAGTCTTTCTTTTTATGTAATTAATTTGAAGACTTTTTTTTTTTTTTAATCATTTGTAAAAAACTTCTGAAGCAGTCTGGATACCAGATACTAATTTCAGACAACTTTTTTACTTTTAATGCCCAGATAATTATAGAAGCTAAGATTGGTTAGTAAGCAGAAATTAAGATGATATGGGAACTCAACTTTTTTTCACCATTTTATTATAACTCTTTTCTTGGCTTTTAGGTACAAAAATTTCATTACCCTACAGACTGTACTATTGGTATTGGCCAAGACCTCACTATGACTGGTTTGTTTTTCACTTCTTCCTGCTCTCAGCTCTCCCTGCTTTCATTTTTCCTCCCCTTTATTTCTTTTCCCAACTATTTCAGACTTTTATTTGATAAGGTGTAAAGAAGATGAGGGGATTAGGATTACAAGTAGTATCAATCTGAGAGGTTCTAGACAAGAATGGAAGAAATTTGCTAGAAAGCTTATTATCTTATATGAGCTCTTTAGTGTCCTCAGTCTATCTTTTCAATGACTACTGTAGTCTTTCATTCCCAGGCTAGGTCTGTTTATTTTTAATTACCGATTTCTTTCATTTTAGGCACTATAGTAATTACTACCTAGACTTTCTCAAAGTTTTCATTAGTAGACTTTTATTGATATGAGTGATATCCTAATAAGCAGGAAAATTGATAACTTCTTTTGCATTTACATTTTCTGTTTCTTTATATTCTCTTTCCACCTGTGTACTTGATACCTAAAAATACTTTGGTAAATAGTGATGTGATATAAGTTGACTTTCTTAAATATCTGTGCTCACTTTTGCTGGGTAGTGAGTGAAATAAATGAAACAAGTTTTTGAGCCAGACTTTTCTTGTTCTGAGCATGACTCAATGTTTGTAGTTTATAAAAGGAAGACATTAAGGGAAGAAGTATTAGGCATGATTATATTAAGTTAAAGGCAAGTGTTAAAAAGTATATTTTAGAAAGTAATTACCTCTAGGGTATCAAATACAGAATGAACTGTATGACACAAAATAGTGCTTCTCTTTTTAAAGTGTATTTTAATTTAGAATTACATATTTTCATCATCATTAATGCTATATTGAATTAAAACCATTACACCAACTTCATCAATTTATTATTTAATCAAATTGGGAATGTCTACCATCCTTTGACTTAAATTTGTTTATATTGTTTTGCAAATTACTCACAAATTTTGGTGGTTTCATTTGTGTCAGCGTTGTGTGTGTGTGTGTGTATGTATATACATATGTGTGGTTTTTTTTCTCATATTTTTAACAGATTCTGAAGGGAGTGGTAATGGAAGTGAAGATCCCTCAAAGGACAGTGGAGAAGGTTCCTGTAGTGATTCTGAAGAAAATAATTTAGAGGAAGAATTGAATGAAGATATTAAAGTTAAAGAAGAACTTAAAAATTCTGCGGACGAAGAAATAGTGTCTTCAGAAAAACATTTAATTAAAATAGTAAAGAAGGAGGAAGAAGAGAATGGAGAAAGACCTAGAAAGAAAAAGGAAAAAGAGAAAGAAAAAGAAAAGGAAAAAGAGAGGGAGAAAGAAAAAGAGAAAGAAAAGGAGAGAGAAAAGGAGAAAGAAAAAACAACAGTATCTGATAATGTGGCTGCTTCTACTGCTGCCACCACGCCAGCCACAAGTCCTTCTGTTGTTAATACATCTCCTCCTGTCCCTGCTACGACAACCAGTACAGAGGAACAAGTCAGTGAGCCAAAAAAGTGGAACCTTCGTCGAAACCGGCCACTTTTGGATTTTGTGTCTATGGAAGAGCTGAATGACATGGATGACTACGATAGTGAAGATGACAATGACTGGCGACCTACTGCAGTAAAGAGAAAAGGAAGATCTGCATCTCAGAAAGAAGGCAGTGATGGAGACAATGAGGATGATGAAGATGAAGGAAGTGGGAGTGATGAGGATGAGAATGATGAAGGCAATGATGAAGATCACAGCAGCCCTGCCAGTGAAGGGGGTTGTAAGAAGAAGAAGAGTAAAGTTCTTAGCAGAAACAGTGCTGATGATGAGGAACTGACCAATGATAGTCTGACACTATCTCAAAGCAAGAGTAATGAGGTAGATCAACCCAATTTTTATGATATCTGTCTGTCTGGGGAAAAGGGAATTCTTCTCTAAACCATTCTCATTTTATTAAGGCTTCCTTGAAAACTTATTTATAGATAGCTAGGGGAGTGACTGAGTACCCTAACTAACATTTATTCATTTGGTCAGCCAACCTTTGCTATCTGCTATTTGTCACCGTTCTCAAGGAGCTTACAATCACCGTCCTCAAGGAGCTCACAGTCTATATTTTCAGGGAAACATTTTTATATCCATAGACTTGGAAAATGATAGTTTTTCATTCTTCTTTCTATTCCTCACTCCATTATTCATAGGACTCCTGGACGGTACTGAGTGGATTATGAAAACAAAGGTCTCTTTTCTTTCAACTTAGTTATATCCATATCCACATAAAAATTTAGACTTTAGAATACTTTAGAGCAGGGCAGCAAGCTACCTAATAATTTTCTCAGACTTCTAGAGATTCATTTTACAGGTTAATTCCTTTACCAGTTATAGCATCTATCATCTACATAGTCATCAACTCTTTGCTTTAGATATATGGGAGTAAACGTGAGCTATATGTTTGCATGTTTTTAATGAATAAGTTCTCTCTACCAAGAAATGAAAAACAAGGCAAACATTTCTATCATAAAAACAGACATTTCTATCATAAAACTACAATAATGACTCAGTTCTTCCACGTGAAGTTCTACCACTGAAAGTTTAGTTTTATCCATTGAGCCCAAGATGCAACATTCAAGATTCTTCAGTCAAACATATTTGTGTCTCTGTCTGTGTGTTTATGTATATGTTTTTCAAGAGAAAGATTGAATTGTTGTCTCACATGTAGATGTACCTGTTACATCAGATGTAGAACTATAATGATTAAGTCTTTCATTTCCATTGATGTGTTTATAGTCACCAAAATTCACTTCTTTTCCAAGTACTTTTTTTTTCCCCATATCATTGACATAGGCTTATCTGATAGAAAGATTTTCCTTCTTTGGTTTATTTGTTCTTTTACATTTCTTTTGCTTACAAGTTTTAAATAGCAGTGGCTGTTTTAATTAAGTTTCATTTAAAAATTTGATGATTTTCTTAGCAAAATAACAGCAGGTGAAGAGGGGTTACATATGTCAAGAGAGAAAAAGCAACATTTCATGTTTTAGATTTTAAACTCTGGTTGACTGCTGGGTTGCTCATTGTTGTATAAAGAATATTTCCTGAACCTAGTGCTGTCCTTTTTCTTTTTAGGTGAAGGAAAATTGTCATTTGGAATAAAATACGGTATTGTAATATTGTAGCACAGGTAGTTCCATGTTACAAATGGAAATTTAGGGAAACAGGTATGAAAAATTCAAATTTTTCATATATGATTTAGGCAGACATGTATTCATTTTATAGTACTTAGTTTTCATTCTTTGTCTACTTAAACAGGTTTATCTACGGCAGCATCATTTCATTTTTATTAGACTGACATTTACAAAAGTAGGCTGGCTATCGATAGCAGTGTGGATTAGATTTATGCTAGGTGTGAGGAATACCTACATATGTTTATAAATTTGCCATGTATACATTAAATGTATACATTAAATGTATGCCTTATTCATCTGTAATTCATAGTATATTGCATAAGAGTTTGTTGTCTATCCTTTGTAATGCATTTAAAGCCTGCATGTACTGTTAGTTTTTTCCTATTAGAAGAGACTTTAGTATAATGGAACTTTATCTAGGTGGATAATCCCAAAGGCATGGAATTCCAGAACACTTCTGGGAAAACTGGAAAAAAGCCTTCATAAAATTTTCACAAAGTCTTCTTATACTAGCTGAATTAATTTCTCTTGTGCTAGTTTGTTTATATTCCTTTTGCTCTAACTTTGTGCAGAAATAGAATAACTTACAAAAAGTTAATTTTCTCTGAATTGATTAGAAATTTTCATAATCTTGGAAGTTTTTTAGGGGAAATTGATTTTTTTTTGGTGCGTGTGTGTGTGGCCCTCTTATAACTATTGCTTTTACTGGCCTTCATATGACTATGCCTTGAAATGTACTACAGCAGTGGTTCTCAAAATTTTGATCTCAAGATCCTTTTACAATCTTAAATAGTTTTTGAATACCCCACGTATTTAGGTAGATTTTACCTATGGATATTTACTATTTCAAATAAAAACTCAGAAATTTCAAAACTCGTAAGCCCATTAACAGGTTGATGACACTATCTTATGTAGCTTCTAGAAAACCACCTGAGTGAGTGAAAAAAGGCACATAAACTTTGTATTATTAGGAAAATGGCCTTTATCTTTGCCTGAAAGAGAGTTCCCCAGACTGTCCTTTTGAGAACGACTGTTCTAGAATTGGACATTTGATAATCTGCATTTTCTTCCTGTGGGCACTCACCTTTGTCAGTGGCATGATAGCATTTTTAAATTTAGTGCAGTTTGAGCAGTTCCTTTGTAATATATTTTTTCAAAAATTTTTCAAACTTTTCAAACTTTTGACATTAACCAAGGTTGTCTTGCTTTTTAGTTTTCTGAAGTAAATTTTTTTGGGAGAGTGGTGTGCCATTGTCAGAGAATGGTTCCCATTTTCAGGACTTTGAAACTAGGGCTTTGGATGAGAATTAACATATGATGAAAAATCATGTCAAAAATTTTCAGATGTAAGTTTTTTCTTTAAGATTTTATTTTAAATGGATCAGATTCTTGCCATATGAAAAATGGCAAATGTCTTGTCATATGAATAAATGACAGTTGCCACCTAGTTTTTACTGAAGAAATAAAAATGTTACTGAAGTTCACAAATAGCCACTTTTGTTTGGGGTTTCTGATTTATTAATTGCCTTTTTTTTTTTTTTTTTTTTTTTCGAGAGGGAAAGAAAGGAGGAAGGGAAGGGAGGGAAGAAGAAGCTTTTTTTTAGTTAGTTGTTTGTTTTGGTCCTGCCAATTACCCTTTTTATACATTTCAAAATAAGATAAATTTCTCTTTTAAGTCCTAAAAAAAAAAACAAAACAAAACAATTTGTAGCATTGTACAAAAATTATTTGGAATTCTCGAGAAGTTAACCTTTAAAAACTTAGTGCAAGAATTATTAGTCAAACTTTTTAGTATACTAATTTTATTTATTTTTTATCTTCAGGGCAATAGTGTCTGGTTTTACATGAAATATACAAGAATTTCCTTCTGTTAAACACACATCACTTAGAATTTAGCCTATTGTATTTATAGTTTATAATCTATGTACATATATAAATATAAATAATACATATAAATGAACGCAAAATATATTTTAGAACCTGTGGAGAGCATTGGGCAATATTCTCATTTTTGGTATAAATTTTAAATCCAAAGGGGGAAACTTGCTGTTAGTCTTTTGATTTATTTTTATAGCGTACCATTTATTATAATCAACAGTATGTGCCATTAAATTATCCCATGATATTAAAGTTATATTCTAGATGATACTTTTATGCCATTAAAGATCCACTGAATTTCTATTTTTATGCAAAAATCACATTTTTCAAATGATAGATTTTGTGGTAAAAACTTTTGCTTAATTGTGTTCTCCAGAAACTTGAAAGATGATATATACACTTCAGAAATATGCTTAATAGAAATTGACACTAAATTGACTTTTACATTATAATCATGTGTTTAAACATCATTTTCCATCTGTTACAGAAAACTTAGATCATAAAATGTGTGATTTAGATTTCCCATTGAAATATTGTCAGATGTGGTTAGGGAAATACTGTAGGGCTGTTTTCCTCTCATTTCTCTTTTTGCATTACATCTAGTAAGAATCTTAAATGATGGGTATCAGTGGGCCAGAAATACCAGTTACTGTTGTTTTCTCCACCTTTAAAGGATAATATGTATAGACAGAATTGGTTTTATGAGAGATACAAGTTAGGCATTTACTGTTTTTCTGAACAAAATGGAAGATTAGAAAAATAATGGAATTAGAACTGCCTGTTTATGCTAATTTTTCTGACTCAGAAATTTACTTCTTTTCCATGAGTAAATCATTTTTCAAGATAGGAGTGGGATTCTGAGAAAAAATAGCTTTTTTCTACTTATATAGGAAATAAAGTAGCAGTGCTAATTGATTCTTTTTACTTTTCTTTTGGAGTTAAAAGAATATTCCCCAGTGTAATGATATTAGCTCATATTTCTCTACTTGAACCACCTCTGAGTGCAGAGGAAAGTAAAAGGGAAGGAACATTTATATAGAGCCCCTAGTATGTCTCAGGGACTTTCTTACCATGTATTTATTTTGTTAATTCTCACAACCACCTCATTAAGTAGGTGTTATTTTTATTATCTGCATTTTACAGATGAGAAAACTGTAGCTTTGATGATCAATTGCTATTAAGTGATCTGAATGAAACCCAAGTACATTTGACTTTAAATCAACTGCTGTTATATTTGATGAATGACTAATTGAATGAAAATCTTGGTTTATTTTTGTTTTGCTTACTGTACCAAATTACTATAAAGCTTGATTTTTCTTTTCAGGAAGTTTTAAATTTTATTTTCTAGCTACGTCCAAATTCCTCAAACTACTTTGATTTAATAAAAAGATGTAAAATATAAAACTTTAAAGTACTAGAATTCCCAAGAGAATGACATTGCCTCCTTGTTGATTTTTACATTCTCTTCTAATTTGTTTTATATGTCAGTTGTAGTTTAGATATATTTTGCAGAAATTATTGAAAGGATGCTGTTGTAACATTCAAATGTCATTTATAGAAATTGCTATTGAAATGAGAACTGTAAATGTTATCTTTGGATTTGGTCAAGTTTAAAAGAATGTAAAGATACAAAAAACATTAATATAAAGAACATATTTAGTGAATGTTAGCATATAACTAAGTAGTTTTGTTTTTGAATATGGTTCAGTTCTTAAATGAAAATATATAGGCTAAAGTACCATCTTTTATTGTATGTAATGCTAAACCAAATCTGTTAAATATAGTAAGAATCATTATCTTGTTAAATTTTCATTTAAAATTTAAGTCTAAAATTATTAATTAAAAGAAGCAAATTTTTTCCTTCCTTGAAATTTTTTTTTGTATTAATACATCTTCCTTTCTCCTTTTAAATTATAACTAGCTATGTGTCTTTATAGTTTATACTAGATATTTCTTGATATAAAACTAATAGAGTACTCTGTTCTATCAGCTAGTCAACATAGATTCTTATTAGATGGTATTCTGTACCTGTATACACAGATATATCTATACAGGCTCTCCTGGGTCTATCATCTATTTGTTTGATGGACCTAGAATTTTGATGAACCTATGCCATTACATATACATTTGCTTATGTTACCTTGAATCGATTTATTCTTGTTTAATATATGTGTGTCTTGTCTCCCTTATTAGGATTATAAACTTCTAAAGTGAAGGAACCATATCTAGTACTTTTTAAAACTTTATGCAGGATTAATAATTATCATGAGTTAATTTTTCCTTTTTCCTACTTTAAGGGGTCAGATTATAGTCCAAAATGGCAAAGGAGATGAGGAGTTGTTAGTTTCATGCTTGCTTTCTCATTTCCTGCAGCAGAAAGACTATGGGACTTGTAGAAAAGTGAGAAATTAAGAGAGGCTGCTTAGAGGGCTCTTTGATGGACAATTCTTCTCAAATAGAGCACACTTAAATCTACAAGAATAGGGTGTTCATAATTTTGGAAATGCATTAACTAATTTAAGGCGAGAATTTGATTATTAAAATTAACTTATTTAAATACGTGATTTTCTCATATATTAGGACTCGCTGATTCTTGAGAAGAGTCAAAATTGGAGTTCTCAGAAAATGGACCATATTCTGATTTGCTGTGTTTGTCTTGGAGACAATAGTGAGGATGCTGATGAAATAATTCAATGTGACAATTGTGGCATTACAGTTCATGAAGGTAATTTTCCTTTGTATTATCTCTATTTAGAAATGACTGACACTGCATTTAAATAAGTAAAATCAACTCTTATATTTGTACTGTTCTAAGATGTTTCTTTTAAGGTGTTTCTTTATGTCAGTTGAAATAAGGCATTGAATCTTCAAAGTGTGCTGAATATGATTTTTCAAATTATCTTATGATTTGTTTTAAAAGAATTAAGATAGAAATTTTATTATATGAAAGTCACAGTATTTTTATTTTTGTTATTTTTTTTCATGAAATTTTTTTTTCTGGCTTTTAGAGGAATTTAGAAGTAGAAAAATATCTAGTATATTAGTCCAGTAGAATGCATTTTTTAAAAAAAAGTGAATTCTAAATCTTGTGATTTTGTACAGTTTCTTCTACTGTAGGTGTGATTTTTGATTTTGAACTCGAAAGGAGAGTTTGTAGCGATTATCTTTTAAAATTTGATATAGGAGCCACTGTAATACATATATTGAAAGTGTCTTTTCTGATTTGAGTTTTGAACCTTTTTTTATGTAATTTTTTTTTTTACTTAAAAAGTCATGTTTTGATATAAAATATTCATTTCTGACTTACAGAAAAAATTGCAATACAAAGAATTCTCATATAGCCTTCACTCAGAATTCTCAAATAGTAATGTTTTTCTACATTTGTTTTATCTTCTCATATAATAGTTTTCCTCACCTCTATGAGAATAAACTGTAGACGTATATCTCCTTCTATCCTTTAATACCTCATTGTGTATTTCTTAAGAACAAGGATATTCTCTTATATAACCATATAATTATCAAAGTCAGGAAATCAGCCTTGATAGAATATTGTTATCAAATATACGGACTGTATTCACGTTCTGCCAGTCATCCCAATAATGCCAATTCTAACAAAACAAAGTCCAGGATCTTGCATTCCATTGAATTTCATGTCTGCTTAATCATCTTTAATCTGGAATATTTCCTGAGTCTCTGTGTTTCTTGCTGTTGGTGTTTTTGAAGAATTCTTCTATAGAATGTACCTAATGCTGAGTGTTTTTTTAATGTTTTCTCATGATTAGATTCAGGTACTGTGCTTTTGACAGGTATGCCCCAGAACTTATATTGTGTCCTAATGCATCATATTAGGATCATACAATGTTTTTTTTTTTTTTTTGTCATGTTACTGGTGATGTTACTTTGATCACTTAAGAGAATATCTTTGAGGTTTCTCTGTTTTTATTTTTTTCCTGTTAGTAATTATTGTTATTATCATCATCATCATTATTTAATCAGGGCCAGGGCTACCACAAAATAGCATCTCTAAGACCTTTCCCTTACTTACCTTTCTGGTATTACAGCCTTCTTCCCAAGTAGTTCAGGGAATCTGCTCGTCTTGTACACATGTGGGACCTTCGCTGCTTTAGCCAATCTTCTTGCCTTCATATGGAGCTGCCGTCTCTTGCTGCTAAGGCTCACTGTGAGAAATGTCTCTTATTACTGTTATTCATTTACTTTTTAAAAAAATTCATGTGGTTTTATTATCATTTGTTTATTTTTTTAGAATTGGACGGCTATATAAACTGTGCATTCCTGCTAGTCATCAATTAGTTAGGGTAAAGATAATTTATTTTTCTTTTCTAAGTACACTATTTTTCTTGAATTTATTTGTAGATTTGGGTGAAAATCACCAAATATCTATGCACTGAATTCAGTACCAAAATTTTCTGAGCAATGATGTTTGTTTGGCATTACCTTTATCCTAGTTGATTTCCTTTATTTTTCAATTTAAATCAAGTTTGCCAAATTTATGAGTTGATCTGTGTTAGCTTCTAAAATATAACATTAAGTGAAGACATTTACATACAAGGATATAGATATGTCATTAGTCACAAATTTCAGACCTCTCCCTCCCTTTTAATTTCATCTCTTAGCTGGCATTTTACAGTAGCTTTTGAAATTGGTTTCTTTCTCTCTCCTTCCTTCTGAAAGAAGCATCTTTATTTTTATTTATTTAGATTTTCACCTGGCCCTGGGTCATGAAACTGGGTCCTTGAGCTTTACGTGGTCCACATGCCTGCATCTCAACCACCTGAACCACTAAAGCATGCTCCTGAAACTGGTTTCTTTGCTTTCACTTTGCCATCTGCAATCAAGTCTCACACAGTGATCAATGTGATATTTTAAAATAGATTATATCCTGTCACTTTCTAGTTATTAATTTACTTTTTCAGTAATGTTTGTGGAATATCTTTTATGTGTTAGGCCTTCTGTAGATGTAGAATATAAAGTAAATAGAATATAAAGACCTCATGTAGCCTAATGTCTAGTAAGAGAGACAGGGAATTAACAAAAAAAGACAAATAAGAAATATATACTAGTGGGTGATTAAGACTGCCGAGAAGAATAAAGAAGAACGTGGGACGGGAGTACTGAGAATGCTGTTGGTGGGGGTGGTTGAGTAGGTAGGCAGAAGTTGACATTTATATAAGGTGATAAGCAAAATCTCTCATGAAGTACAATATGAGCAGCAACCTGAAGGAAGTGAGTGGGCAAGCCTATGACTGTTTGGGGAAAGTATATGCCAGGGAGAGGAAGCAGTGAGTGTAAAGATCTTTAAGTGGGAATATACTTGGAGTGTTTGCATAATCATGGCATAGATGTTAGTGCTGTTGGAATTCAGCAATGAGTTAGGTAGTAGTGGGGATGGGGCCAAAACAGGTGGGGCCTTGCAAATCATTGTACTTAGCTTAGATTATGGTGGATGTGTTTTGATGAGAGATGAGTTTTGAGCAGAGGATTAATTATGATTTGATTTATCAGTAAGAATCACTCTGCTAGGTTGAAAGTAGACTGCATTGACTGTGGTGGGAATTGGGATGAACATTTGGGAGACCATTGCAATGATCCAAGAGAGGAATGGATTTACAGGTAACTGTTAAATTTTGGTTTTAAGTGGTCAAGTTTAGGTAAAATGTTGGGACTAGAGGTATAAATGTGGAACTTATCAGCCTGCAGATGTTATTTGAAGCAGTGAGACTGAGTGTGTATTAAGAAATAGTAAAGTTGTCCTAGCACTTCAGAAGAGATGGAGAACACATGGCTAAGTGATGTAGGAGGAGAACCATGACTAGTGACCTAGAGGCTAAGTGAGGAAAATGTTTCCAAATGAGAAAGTGAGTAATATTGTCAAAATACTCTTTAGAGTCAGACAAGCATCTGTGTCATTTGGGAAATTACCCTAACACAATGGAAGATTCCAGCTACACTGCCAGGCATGCTATCCCAGAGTTATGGGAAAAAAACTCATTGACAAAATGCTTATATCACATGGTCTATTAAATAATGTAAAATATCATGACATTTTACAAAGAAGCAATGGGAATGATAAGAGATTAGTTCACATACTAAGAAAATATAAATCAGGTGGATGAGCTACACTACCCTAATCCTGGGATACACTGTCTTTGTATGCCCTTCCTTTCTCTGCATTTTCAGTCTTCATTTCTCATGCTGTGGTTATGAGGGCCAGAGCTCGTGGAAGTTATCCTGGGCCAAAGATCTCTTGGAGAGATTCAGGAACAAGTATATTTGGACATTGCATTAGCTCTCCATTTAACCTGTAGAGCCAGGGGTTTTATTTGTGCTACTAAGGCCATGAATATATGGAGCCAGAATAAGTTTCATTGGTGGGTGACCAAATTAAGGCCTCATTAATATATTGTTATTCATGTTTCATATATATAGTTATCCCGACTCTTCATTGTCTTCTTAAGTTTTAGTAATTAGTTGCTTTAAGAATATTAAATATCTCTTGGTCCTTCTGATTCATTTAGTCAATGTTTACTTTATATGCATATTTTATTTATTTATTTTTTGGTCTATACATAGCATACATTTTATCTATCCCATTTTTTTCTGTAACAGAAATAAATATTATTGGGTATAACCCAAACACATTATTATTGAGGGTTTGCAATTGTACTTAGTACTGTGAGGGTCCTTGGTCTTCTTGATATTAGAAAATTTAAGTGGTAATAGAATGGAAAGTGAAATAGTGACTAATACCTGTGATGAGTTTTTAAATAAAGAGAAGCCTTGAGATGTGACTTTAGCTAAAGGAGATACAAAGTTGCAGTCAAAATTGTTGACCTGGACTGTAGTCATTTAAAGGCTTCACTGGAGCTAGAGACTTTACTTCCACTCACATACTATTGGCAGGCCTCAGTTTTTTGTTGACTCTTGGCCAGAGAACTTAGTTCTCACAATGTAGGCCTCTCCATCGATTACCTGAGTGTTCTCATGACAGGACATCTGACTTTTGAATGAATGATCAGAGAGAAACAGTTGTATAAAGGACCTGATGTCTTTTAATCTCTAATTTTGGAAATACGAATGCTGTCATTTCTGCTTTATTCTACTGTTCACAGAGACCATCCTTGGTCAAATATAGAAGTGGTATTTCAAGAGCGTTAATAACTAGAGATACTGATCACTGTGAATTATCTTAGAGACTGCCTACTATAGATGTACAGATTATATAACATGTTAGTGTTCTGTTGGTAGAGATGACCAGTAGAAAGGAAGAGGTGACAATTGATGATATAAGAAAGGGTAAAATTACTGGAGATTAGGGACTTTTAGCACCAGGTTAGAGAGGATGGGATCCAGCACTAAGATTAAATATTTAAGAGTAGCCATGTTGGCTGGAAGGAAAAGAGGTTATTTGGAAACAGATATAGGTAGATGTGATGGTTAGAACATGTGGAAATTATTTTTTGAGTGCTTCTTGTTTCCTTATTGAAATTGTAAACAAATAATTAGTATAGAGTGGGGGTGCTGGATATTTGGGAGAGGAAGGATAGCGTAAAATATTTAGGAAAGTAAATTAACTAGGTATTTATAACAATGTGTTACGTATATATGTATACACACACATATATATATATATAATGTATATATATTATTGTAAGATAGCAATAAAAGGTCATTTGAGACTAGTGAAATGAATGTAATCAGACCATTCAGCGTGGTTGTTTGTATGTGTGTGTGCATTTTTCTCTTCAGACATGATTCAGATTCCTAGGAGCTGGTGCAGAATAGGTGAATATCAAAACTAGCAACTATACTGCTGGTGTTTTCATGTTGATCACCACTGACGATCACAAATAAGTTACCACTGCTCATATCTATATTTGCGAAGTCCACTGACAATCTTATGGGGGCTCCTCTAGGAACTCTTTGAGCTTCCTGGATCTGGAGCCTTACTTCATTCTTCAAATTGGGGAAGTTCTCATCTATTATTTCTTCAAATATTTTTTCTGCCCCCTTTTCTCTGTCTTCTCTGGGACCCCTAGATGTGAATGTTGTTCCTTTTGATGTTATCCGAGGTCTTGAATGCTGTCTTCCATTCTTTGAATTTTTTTTTTAATCTTTTTGCTGGTTTGCTTGATTGAGTTCCTCTGTCCTATCTTCCATATCACTGATTCTATTGGAAGCTTCATCCATCCTATTGTGTGTCCCGGTTGAGCTCTTTAATTCAGCTCTCGTGTCTCTTACCTGTTTGATGTCTTGTTTTAATTCATCTCTGCTTCCAGACTCTGATTTCTGGATTCCCATGAGTATGTTAATCACTATTACCCTAAATTCCTCTTCAGGTAATTTGCATATGTTTCCATATTCAGATTTTCCCCTGGGTTTTTTATTGGATCCATTATTTCATGTATGTTTCTCTGTGCCTTCCTTCTATTCAGCATTCTGTTTGTATTTCTGAGGGTTCAGTTTCCCTGGCATTGGATAGACTTAACTTGCCCAGGATTGGCAATCAAGCTACAGTTTTGTCTCTACCCACAAGGTGGTGCTAGCGGGTAATGTTGAATTTTGGGACTGCCTTCTCACTGTAATCCAGGAGGTGGGGTACCCGATGGGTGGGATTTCTAGTGGTTGCATATGTGATGGGCGGGATTTCCGCTCAGTGGATCCCAGGCTCTGGTGTGAAGTGATTGTGGGAGGGGTTTGATTTGACTCATTTCTGATTATGGCTGTGCCCAGTGCAATTTCACCATGCAGGCTCCAGCTCAATTCCCAGTGCACAGATTCTCCTTTCACTCCCTCCCATGGAGCCCTCCATGGCTCCACATCTCAGCCCCACTGGGCCTGCCTGTCTCTCTCTGCCTCCACAGCTGGTCTCAAAATCCCAAGCCTCCACCCCACCGTGTGCCTGGAAACTCCTGAAATCAATCCCAAATCCAAATCTGTGGCTTAGCTATGAACTGTGCTGGTTTCCTCACCCACCCTTAGTCTTCAGCTGTTCCGTCTCCAGCTGTTCTGTCTCCAGCTGAAGTGCCAGTTGTTTCTTGGTGTTTGTCTCAGGAAAATAGGTGATTTTTTTTTTTTTTTTTTTTTTTTTTTGTGTCTGTGTCCTATGGACTCACCATCTGGAAGTCGATCCTCTTTAATACGTAGAACTCTGTTCAAAGGGAGCAGAGAAGCTGCACATCCTCTCCCACCTATCCATGGTCCTTAGCTGGTGTCTTATCAAACTGCCTGTACTAGTCCAACCCATTGTCAAAGAAGATAATTTTCTTGATAGAAAAGTCTCAGCTGAGCTTTGATTTTTTTTTTTTTTTAAGCTTGGATGTTTAGAATTTTCCTTTTTAAGCCAGATACAGCAACACAGAACTGCCACTGAGGTCTTTTGTTTTCTGCTCATATCTATAGATGTGATATGTATCGATATGTGATGCAGGCACAACAAATATTGATCCGTGTTGGTGACTTATTTTGCTGATAAGACTATTTCTATTTCTGCTTCATATGTTTGACCACAAATGTGTTTTGTAGGGCTAGCCATAATGGTTTCAAGCAGTTGAATTGGCTGCTAACATTTAAAAGCTAGAAGATTTTATTTTGTACATTTTGAAATTTGAACATCTCTTGAAGTTCTGACAGCAAAACCACCTACTCATTTTTGTTAGTTGCCAGGACCCTGGAGGTATTTGAATTAGAGTTCTTGTCTACCCGAGTTGCTTTCTCTTGCTGCTGGTACTCAGGCTGTTGTTACCTGTGGTTTCAATGTTCCATAGTTATATTAGTAAAGCAACTATTAAACTACAGCTCCTTCCTTTTGAGTCAGACTTGAATCCTGTGGGAACTAGAACTAGGCACAGTCTTCAAAATTAACTCTCCCTTCTGTCTTCTTGTCTTTGATATAGACTTGTGTCCCTTGGAGTCTTGTGAGATTTTTCTCAGTAGATTCATTGTTTAAATGAATGCAGCTACCTGGAAGGGAATCCCAGTTCCCCTGACATGCTTAGAGCTATTAGAGTTTTATAATGGGAGCCCTGCTTCTGCTGAATAGCTTCACTAATGGCAGATCTACCTTCTTCTAAGAGAACTTTGATTTTTCAGATAGCCAAAATGTCTTTCTGAATTAAGGCAGACAAATAAGATGATCAAGCTAAGTGATAATTCCCTTTAGGTTAAAAGCAAGTTGTGTCTGTGAAGTTATATAGCAAATTTTCTTACATAATTCATTTAGCTGGCTCTGATGGCAGTTCAAGTTCTAAATATTTTTGAGCATTTGCTAATGATTGCTCATTTTCTTCTCTGTACTAGCTCATTAGAATTAGAGACCTAATTTTACTATGGAAGAAGAAAGGAAGACAAGGAAAGGGAATTAATGCTTCTAAATGTGAAGCTTTGTTAGCTTTTGCTTTTTAAAGGAAAGGTAGAGGCAGGGATGAAGGTGAGTAGGCAAGCAGGAAGGATGAGAGAGGATGACGCAGCATTTTTATTTATGTTTACTTGTTCCTCCCAGGATGCAAACCTAGGTTCTTGGGGTATATGTGAACTGCTCTCATCTGGAGGCAACAAACCTAACCACCACTCCACCAGGACACACCTTTGTTAACTTTTTGAGAGCTAATTAATGTATGAAATAAATAATTAGGGAAACCTGAATAAATATGAAGCTGAACAGTTTTCTCCATCTATAGGTGAATCTTTATGTTGTAATATACTTGCTTTGTTGATAATATTGTGAATCCTCTGAACTTCAGATATATTCAGAGTTAAAGATGCAAATTATAAATCAAAGTAAGAAATGAAACTATAGTTTTTTGTTTTAATAATATTTTCTCTAATATAATTTCCCATTTCCCTCATTAATTTTGGCATTTTTATTGTATAATTATAATTATATTATTCTGGCTTTCTCATTTTCCTAATAGATTTAGAAGTAATAGCTTGAAAGAATTCTCATTTTAGGGATTTTAAATCTGGTTTAGAAGAGAAATTTTATTAAACTGTAATGTATTATTAATATAATGAGTTAAAGTAATGATGAATGTAGTAATCTAATAATTTTTTATGGAATGTTTGTCAGTAAGCGTATCAAATACGGTATTTGAGTCCTTTTGAAGGTAATTTTCTGTAGGTCATTTTTGTCTGATTACTAGTCCAATAGATTTCTTTTCCAGATATCATTTGAGTATTATGTTTGAGACACGGTTTTGATATCTACCCACCCCCTTTTAAAAAATTACTACTTGGATAGCATCAGCAAGACCTTCTATGTTGATTAGTAGGTCTATGAAGAATATTTCATATTCCAC
Source organism: Solenodon paradoxus (assembly GCA_004363575.1). Taxonomy (NCBI): domain Eukaryota; kingdom Metazoa; phylum Chordata; class Mammalia; order Eulipotyphla; family Solenodontidae; genus Solenodon; species Solenodon paradoxus. The sequence continues at coordinate 960,877 of RJWH01000086.1, forward strand.
CAGCTTTATTTACATCCGTTGTGTCTGCTAATAGAGAAAGGAAAACAGCAATACCTGCTTAATAATCTTTGGTTAGACAGTCGAAGCTCTTTTTTGGAAAGGAGTAATGAGTAATTTTAGTATCATAATGTGTGACCTGATCAGCACATATATTTCCTGGAACCCTTTTGGGTTATCAAGGTTTTACTGACTTCTTACACACTGCTGCTAGCCTGTGTTTAATTAGGGCCTGAGTTTAAAGAATGAGAAGTAATGACATGTGACTGGTCCAGGTAATTATCTATCTATCTATCTATCTATCTGTCTATCTGTCTATCATCTATCTTTCTTTTGTCTCATTCTAGGTATGCCATGTTCTTAATCATTTTTAATGTTTAATTTTGTCTTTCTTCTTCTATTAGGTCCAGTGACCTTTCAGAAGTAAAGAGTCAATTCTTGTCTAATAAGAGCTTTTATAACTACTCAGTTATTTTACTTAATTTTAAGGTCCTTACTATAAACTAGTGTTGCATCTAAAGTAAATTAAGTTTAAAAAATATTCCAGAGTCCATTTAGCTTTTAAATTAAAATGTTACTCTTTCCTATTTTAATAGTCTTTTTTTTTTTTTTAAAGTTTTGTTGCTCAAAGTATGGCCCAGATGTCGTTAACATTAAGCGGTAGCATGTGTCACCTGAGACCTTCATAGAAATGCACGATCACAAGCCAAGTCCCAAACTTTCTGGATCAGAAATCTGTATGTTTACAAGATTCCAAGGTGTTTCATATGTATGTTAACTGTTAGCTCCATAGACTATATGAAAGTAATGTCTTTGCAATGCTTACCAGGGTATCTAAATTTTAAGATTTTCAAGACTACCATAGTTTATTTATTTAGAAGGATAGAGGAGGAAAAACACAACTTCCCAGCAGGCACTGCCATTATTTATTGCAGTACCTATAGTAAGCAGCTCACATAGTTAATCTGGCAATTCGTCTTCTTTAGATATTCCCTGCACCTACAGGTGACAGCTTAGGTAATGAGATCCACATTAGGTGACTGTTGAAGACATGGAGCTTCACTCTGCATAGGAATCAACGTATCTTTTAACAATGGCATAATTTTGTGCCAAGGGACAACCCTCTTACTAGAGTAACTGCAGTCATGGAAGCCTAAATTAGGTTTCCCATCTGGCATTTATAGTTCCTGTTAGTTTAGGTACAGTCTTCCAAGAAGAATAATTTTTGCCCTCAGCAATATTTCTAGATAACGCAGATTCGCAGGTTAACAGAGGTGGAAGCAAGGAAAGCACTAATAGAATCACAGGGGCTGCTACCAGTTCTTTATATTGCAAGACTAAGAGACAAAGGGCTTTAATGCAGGAGTCCCTTCTGTATCTGCTTTCTATTGACCATAGCAGTAGCTGTTATCTGCCTTTCCAACTGAAAGTACTCTTGTATTTTTACCATTTTTATGTGAATTTTCAGATATTACATAATCTCTGAGTTACTAACTTTAGATATATTAATATTCTGCTCCCTAACAGCCTTCTACTTAGTGATTTTAGTGTTCATGAAAGAATCAGTTATTTTATATGTAACTGCAAGGTGGAGATTTTCTAGGTCTATCATTTTACTGTGTTATTAGGCAGTGCTACCTGATTGTTCTTTAGTAATCTTAAATTGTACAAATTTGACCAGTGAGAGCCCCTTTAGTAAGGCTCTCGTGCCCACACACCTGTATTCCCACACCTATATAGGCATGTATGCTCTTCTTTTCTCTGTTTCAATGGAAAAAATTCATTGTGATTTTTTTTTCTCACATTTTGATTTTTTTTTTACTTACGTATTAATCTTGCATTTTTTTATATAGGTACATATGGAATATTTTATGGTTTTTAATAGTTTGTAATTAGCTATAGCATAAACTTTAATATATTTTTCTATTTGTTTTTCACATATATACTTGAACTTTCATATCAATTTCTGTGGGATAAATTCATCGAAATGAAATGACTGAATCAAAGCTTCAGTGCATTTAATCTTTAAAAAAACTACCAGATTTATCTTCAGAAAGGCTACTTATTACTTATGTTCTTACTAACAGTGAACTAACTAGTTGATCACACCGCGTATTAGGGATTTTGTAAAAATCTTTAGAGGCTGTCTCTTTATTGAAATATTTATTCTCCTATTTATAAGTAAGTCTTGGTATTTTGTGGCTCTTTGTATTTTATTTTCGGTTACTTGCTGTATATTTCCTTTATTATTTCTTTTTGTTTTTTAAAGGAAAGGTGCAGGTAGCAATGAAGGCAAGTAGGCAGTTGGTAGGCCAGAAGGGAGAGGAGGAAGAAGCATTTTATTTTTTTATTTTTATTTAGTTGTTCACACTGGTCGTTTTCCCACCCAGACCTGGGACTCTAACCTGGGATATGGGGTTGAGCTTCTATGGAGGCGTTGGCCTAACCGCTACTTTGCCAGGGTCTGCCCTTGTCATTTCTTAATGGGTTCTACTTGTCTTTTTTTCATTGACTTGCTGGAATTCTTTATTAAATATTCTTTGTATACTCTATGTATATAATTTTTTTTTTTCCTCTGACCTGTACCCTTTAACTTTTCAGTATTATGTTTTTTCTCAGAATGTTTAGTTTTTATATAGTCACATGTGTTGTATTTCACTTCTATTTTTTAAGTTCCAAATGAGTTTTTATTTGAAATGAATTACTCGCTAAAAAGGGAGATTTCCTAAAGCATAATGGGAAGCTAGCATTGCTCTTTTTTTAACTTTACCTCTCTAAATGACAAACTTCCATATTGTAATTCAGCCATGCAACTTTTCCTTAAACATTTCATGATTAAATATGAATTTCTTGAATGCCTTATTATCGAGAAAACTGTCTGTTATAATATAATATATAAACATTAAGTGTGAAAAATATAGAACAGAGAGAAGAAAAAAAATAAAGTGAGGAAGGAAAGAAGGGAGAAGAGGAAGAAGCGTTTCATTTATTTATTTTTTATGCTTTCTCCCCCACCCTCACCCTGGTCAGAACCCTTGTCTTTGGTTTTTATATGGCACACATCCCAGTGTCTCAGCCACCTGAACCACAAGGGCATGCCCAAGAAAAACATTTCTAACAAGTCTGAATATCGAAGAAACCATAGTCAGTGTTTTGTTGTATTGTCTTTATCTCTCCTTTTTCTTTTTTTAAGAAGGATATCCCTCCTTAAGTAATCATAATTAAAGAGGTTTATAAGTTGAGATTTTGCTAAATACTCCCATTGTTGATTCTTAATATAACTGTCTACTTTCAGAATACTCACTTCATCTAAATGTAGAGAGATCTCTTCTTTTTGAAATGGAAGGGTTACAACTTGTCACTTAGTATAAACACTTGTGACAAGGTCTTGTAACTGACTTGTAATAGTAGGGTACCTCTGGCTGTGATGTCAGTTTTCTTGGTATACTGATTACACTGTGTCTGAAGAAAAATGTCAGATATTTGTCATTATATCTGACAGCATTATGTAGTGTACTTGCCAGCAATTACCCTTAGGTTTAGTTGCTATGTATTAAATGCAATAAGGTCTATTAAGATTCTATCCTATTTATTTGTTTTTCAGTTAGCTATTAGGCTAACCCAAGACCATTTTTATTTCTTAAGTATCCAAAAATATATTCTCATGAATATTTACTGGGTAGTAAAGTATGTTCTGGTTATAACCATGTGGACTTTATCAGTCACTGGGCACATTGGTTCTTTTACACTTTAGGTTGTATTTGTGACAGCTATGCATGTTTTAAGTTCTTTTCTGATATACAACAATATTGCTTTGAAATCTTTTTTTGGTGGGTTTTGTAGTCAGAGATCTAATGATCTAAGAGAGAAAAATATTTTAAATAGCAGCTTACTTTTTTCCCTTTCTATTCTGAGAGATACCTAGGATAAATATTGTTAAATATAAGTTTTATGTGATAACTCAGCTCTGGAGGTAAGGTTTGTCCAGCATTACATAAGTAGAAGGTAGAAGGTTGCACATCTTCTGGTCCCTCCTGACAAGTTGAATGGGGAAATCTGGCACTGTTTTGGATTATCTATGTCCTTGTATAATTAAAAACAATTGTAGACACATATTATTTTTCTTAAATATGTGTATGGGACATGAAAATATGAAAATCCATATGAAATTCATTTTATGTTTACCAACTTTTAATTTTGTTTACATATGAAAAACTTTAATTATATTGAACGTGCATTTTTATTGTCTTCTACCTGATTTAGGTAGAGAACACATACTTTTTTTTTTTTAAGAAAAAGGTGCAAGAAGGAATGTAGGTGGCAGATAGGCAGGGAGTCAGTGTAGCATTTCTTATTTATTTTACTTAGTTATTCATCTTGGGGACAGAAGATCCTTGGGAAGTAGGTGGACTGTCGGCTGGAGGTGGTGAACCAAGCTGTTGCTCCACCAGAGTGCAGCAATAAATTTTGTTTTATGGTGCAAATTTTGTTTTATGGTAGTTTAAATATTTTTAAGTACAAAAGAACATGAAAATTTAAATATATTTAGTCATTAATTGAAGTGGATTAGAGTGGATATGAAGTACTAGAACTTTGGTTTAGAGCGGAGTAAGTCCAGCAGATATGGCAGAAAAATGCAGTATAAGTGGCAAATAGAGGATTCTATAAAGGCAATAACACAGTATGGCTCATTTTTCAGGGTCAGTGAAGCCTTAATAGTTACTCATTTACTGCTTGTTCTTTGAGCTTACATAGTACCAATCTTCTAGGTTGCGAAGTAGAAATTTCCTAGGAGAGGCCTTCAGGAATCGTTTTAGAAGTTGTTTGTTGGTAGTGTAATCTGTGCAAATGTTTGTCCTCTGTGTAGTATATTTTTTAAACAATAGAATAGAAATCTTGTTTTCTAAATAAAGTGAACTGTGCTGTGATGATTTACCTTGATTTTGGTGAATGAAGTGAATATTTTGAATAGCCCCCTGGGGGCTGTGTTATCTTGGTAATTGCCTGTCTCATTTGAATACAGATAAAAGAATTTGCTTGAAAAAACATTACTTTGTAAAGAAAATGAATTTGAGAAAACAGATTGACTGTTATTTTTGCTTTATGGTTTTTCTTTGAATACAATATTTATTTACAGTTGTCTTTACTGAAAAATTTTCTTTTAGTGGTGACAGTAAATAACTTCTCAACAAGAATATTCTGTTTCCTTTTCCTTGTTATATTTGTCATTTTAAAAATACATATCTAAAATGATTAAGATGATATCGGTCATGGTTTAATGATATAAAAATTGATTTTTGTTTCCTTTGCCTATTTTGTGCACCATAGTCTATTTCCTTTAAAATCTTTTCTTTGGTTTTCTTTCATATGATTTTTAGATTGTGGTAAGGTTTACTGTTTTAAAGCCTTTGAATAGCATTAGGATGACAGTAATTATGAAATTTTCTTGAGGCATCTTGTATAAGTCATAGTGTAAAGCCAGCTTTTCGGTTTTCTGCCTACTAGGCTATTTTAATTATAATATATTGAACATTGATATTGTGTGAATAAAATACTTTACTATAATTATTTACCTAGCACTAGCTTCCAGTAAATTAATATTGGTGCTTCACATTTATTTTACTGGTAGTATATAGCTCTTTATCTTTTTCAGTGATTTATTTATATAGTTGTTTATGTATTTTAATTTGGGTATGTTTGGTGATTTTGAGAAGATATTTTTCAGTGTAGGTATCTGTTGCCTTTTAGTGTATATAACCAGTTCTAAAAGTCCCATGATGTTGTGTTGTCCTCATCTTATGTCTGAATAGAAACTTACCTATGTGGTAAAACCCTTGAGAGATGATCGTTTCTGATGTCTTTCTCCTAGTAGTTTTTCTAATGTCTTCTGAAGTTACTTTGGCTGCACTGTAGAATTTACCATGAAGACTCTTAGAATAAACCCATTAAAAAGAATCCTGGGTTATTTGATATTTTGTTCTCTGTAGAAGCTGCCTATCTTGAGAGTTAATACAATAAATAAATCTTAGGCGATCAGAGAAATGCTCAAACCTGAAGATGATGAGGGCATGCACTAGCGCTAGAATTAAGTTCTAATCTATTTTATTACTATTTATGCATTAAGTTGTTTCTCTGAGGATGTTTTTATCATGAGGGCAGTGTCTTCCTTTTCTGAAAAATAAATTACATAACCTAAGTTGGTGTGTGTCCAGTACCATTTAGGAAAGAAAACTCTTTAGGAATTACGACTATTATAGTCACTAGAGAAGTGATCTTTATTATAAACCGTCGTTCGTTCAGTATGGTTTATTGTAATCTGGGTGAAATTATGTCTCAACTTTTTAAATTCTCCTTTATTGGATTCCATGTATATCAGTTTTTATGGATGCCAGTATGTTCTTCTTGGTATCTTTATTTTGAAAAATATTCATGATAATGAATGTGATATTACTTTATAGTAAGATTGCTTTTTTTCAGGCACTGAGTCTTAACAATACTGGCTCATAGACAAAATTAACTTTCAGAGAAATTTTAATGATGAGGACCTGAATCCTTACCAAGATATTGATAATGATGTTCTGCCCAAATTTTGTTTGCTTACCTCTCGGAATCTAATATACTTTTTTTAAGCTCAAAATCAAGGAAAGTATTTTTAATTTTATAAAGAATTTTAGACAAATCTAGAAGCCTAAATAATAACTATAAGTAAATTTGCAATTCTAGATACGTGTTCGAGTTGATGAAGAAACTTTTTGATTTTGATGATTAGAAGGTAATTGAATTGGCATATGTAACATGTTGTGCTTGAAATTTAAAGAGCTATGTTAACTTATATTCATTGTTCAGTATGTTCATGAAGATCTTTAAAATTTTTTATCACATTATCTGCCTAAATTAACTCCTATTAGAGTGAATGAGAAGGAAAAAGGAAGTAATCTCAGTTTTATTCATTTCTGTTATGGGTAAACTTTTACAGAAGATAGAAAAAAGAAATACCTCACATACCTAGAGGTTGACTCATTTGTGAATGAACTCAACTTGTCTAACTATAGTATGAATTATTGAAATCTTTCTATATAGCTTTAATTTGTGTGTTTCTGTATTGTTTTCCTTTTTTAGTTTTGAGTTTGTTTTAATCTACCACCTCCAAAATTCAATGATTGGTTTTCAATTTTTTTGCATAATATGGTGTTTTTTATATATTTAAGGCAGTACAAAAGGAGCTCAATAAATATTTGCTAAATAGTTCTAGATTCAATTTGATTTTTCTTTAGTGAATACTAATGTTTTTATGTATTTTTAATTAAAATTTTTTTAATAATTTTTTTTATTCCTGTAATGCTTTTCCAGTAGGTCTAAAACTAGGAAAGTTGTTAACTGCATTGCTATACTATAGCAGGTGAAAAGTATATTTGATACTTTATAAAATATTTTCATAAAATGATTATACTTTTGTGTTTTGACTTTAATATTATTCTTATAAACCTTTAATTTTTCAGAATTTTTTTCTGTTCCCCTCCTTTCTGTTGTGAATTTATAAATCTAAGTTTAAAAAATAAACTTTTTTTTTTTTTTTTAGGTTGCTATGGAGTTGATGGAGAGAGTGACTCTATTATGAGTTCAGCTTCTGAAAACTCCACTGAACCTTGGTTTTGTGATGCCTGTAAATGTGGTGTTTCCCCTAGCTGTGAGCTGTGTCCTAATCAGGATGGAATTTTCAAGGAGACAGATGCTGGAAGGTTGATGTCAATATTATATTGTGTTAATATACCTGTTTTTTAATATGTCTACTTCTGACTGTTCTTCTGTTTATTTTTTTAGTTACACAGTTTCATTTGATTGCTTTTTTATGTCTTCTTGGAAAAAAGTAAATGAATAGATCAGGATAAGGAAAACACTATTGAATATGTGCATTTGCCTTTATACCAATATTTCCATTTATGACCCGATGATGAAACCAGGGGGTCAATTTTCTTATTTTATAGGTGTAGGAACTGAGGCTCAGATCATCAGGTAATTTTAATGTTATCAAGGTCACAAGCTGGTGAATTGTCAGGTTTGAACCCTGATCTTGTCTAACCTTTTTTGGAAAAAGTGTAGTTGTAGACTGCTGGATGACAGAGAAATTTGTTGGTTTGCTAGGCTAGCTCTGGTTTGTAGTTTTGATAAAATGTGTAACTAGTCATAGATTGCAGAGGGAGCCCTAGTACTGCTGTGAGGCCTGGAGTGTGTGGTATCTGTGCTGAGAGGGACACAGAAAAGTGATCTCCAGCCTGGACTTGCTAGGTCACTAAGTGTGCATGTGACTTGGACAGAGCACTGGCAGATGTCATCCTCTTCCTGTCCTGCTGAGAAACTTCTTTCTCCTACAGTGCTTTCCACCACTCCTAAGAGAGCATAATACCATGCTCATTTTAAAGGAGAAATGTTGAGGGGGTTTTGTCCATTATTATAGAGCAGATACTGAAGGGTTGATTTAGAACTGACAGGTACTGCATTGATAACTTGAACAGAGGTCTATGTTCTTTTTTTACTACACTCACATGCATCTTTATTAGCATTTTTACGCAGTCGTCATCTATAATTTTGACATCTTTAATAATTTTACTGAAAGACTATCATTTGGTCATGTGACTAAAATATGAGTAGTTGCTAAACTTTTGTAATTTATGAATCCCTACCTATAACGCTTATAAGCCAACCCCAGTGTGAGAGGGGTGCTCAAGTTTTTATTTTGCCATGTAAGAATATTTGAAAGTTTTTGTTAAACATGTTTAATATTTTAATAAGACCAATAAAATAATCTATACAAAGTAACACCATTGTTTCTTATATTTTAACATTGAAAAGGATGGATAGGTTTTATCCCAAGAGAAAGGATAAGCTTTTAAATTTAATAAATTTTACTTTAGTAAAAACTATTTTTTTTCTCATTTTTGCCTCATTTGGTAGATAGACCCACCCTTTGATCTTGTCATACAAGATTGTTGGGATAGCATAGATTCTACTGTGGAATTTTGGAGAACTTTGTTATTGATGTCTAGGAAAAAAGACTAAAAGTCTTACCTCCTTGTTCTCATTGCCCATCCAAAAAGAGAAAATAAATCTATAGCAAATTATTTCATGTATCAGCATGACTGTAGCAATATCGTATTGTGGTGTTTGACTTCCGCCTTGAATTAGGGAATTTAGTATTGCGTTAAAAATGTGTTCTTTCAGTTGGATTATTATTAGATTTTAGTTTCTCTTACTGATTTTAGGCAAGTGACCTTTTTATGTCTCAGTTTCTTTAGTACTTTTGACAGGATTAAATGAGACAGTTCAATTAATGTAATTTCTGGAACGTAAGTATTTAGTAAATGTCTCTGTAGTTTTACTGTTACTGCTGCTCCTGCTGCTATTAATTAGTGCTTTCTTAATATCAGTATTGTTCCACTACATTAAGGTAGTCATAGAGTAGCAGCTGCAAAAATTCTTCCTGTTAACTTTCATTCTTGAGAGTTGAAATTTATGATGATAAATATGGTAATTAAGTAGTGTACCTGTGGAAGATACAGAACTTTCTTTTAGAGAAGATAATTTGTTTTATCCTCTGTCTTTGTAATAATTTGAAAGTTATGTTGAAAATCTATAAAGTATTTCTTCATGCTTTCATATTCCATATACTAACTTGTAAAGCTGTTTCTGAAGGAGGCCTGTAACCATTTACATGTGCTGAGGATATTTGTATTGATTCCTGTGGATCTTATGTGGACACCTTCCTTGATGGTGCAGCTTGGCAAAAGTTCTTTTGTACTTTTTGAGTTTTTTATTTGTGGTGTTATCCACAATCACTTGTAGGCTATATTGGCAATTAGATACAGGTTTTGCCATAGTGCAAAGATTATAATAGTACCTTGACTGAGACAAAACATGTCAAGAATATGTGATTTGCCATTTAGTATTTTACATTAAAATGGAAAATGGGGGGAAAGGAACAAGTATAGAAAGAATGGAAAAGTTAAAATTCGCTTTCATCATGTGGACCAAGTGGACTTATTCCCTGTTTCTGATGGAAGCCACAGTTCTATGTAAAAAAAGTGATTTAATGTGAGAAAACCATCAGTACATTCTTGTATTTAAATCTTTCTTTCATTTCTTATGGAGAATGTTTTACCCTCTTTTAAGTGGTCTTATAAAACTGTTCATGGAAAACGTTAGTTGTACTATAGTGCTTTGTGATAGCATTCTAGACAGATATGCTGAAGAACTTCACATACATCATTCTGACTTCCAAACTGCTTACGTGTTCCTGTGTAGTAGTGTTCTAGTTCCTCCTGTTCTGTTCTGTCCAGGTAGACTGAATGAAGGAATGAAATTAACATACTCTAAGTGAATTTGTTATATGTATTGTAAAGTCACTATCAATACACAGCATTTCAAAATCAAATTTGGTTGATTGATTCCAAAATGAGTCTTTAAGAAGTATCTTTCTACTTAGTATGCTTTATTAAAATAAGTAAATTAAAAAAAATCTATTACTAATTTCTATACTACAAAGACAATTCTGATTCTTTGTCTTTCATTGGTTTTATGTGGTTTTTGTTAGAAAATTCTCCTTTCCCCAGTTGACATGCCATCATAGTGCCAAGCAAAATGGATGGTAAGATAACATCGAAGATTATCCCTTTTTTATGTCTTGATTTATCTGATTTACAGAGTTCTAAAGTATGTGTAGCTAAACAAATAAATAAAAAAAACTTTTTATATGAGGAATTAAAAAGACCAGAATTCTCCCAGCTATTTGATATGAATTTTAAGAGAGACTCAAGTTGGCATTCTTTCATGAGTGGTTCCGGTAAATGATAACAATTATGTGCCAATCATATTGGAATGGCTATTTAAATCTTTAGTACTTGTGTGACTTGTACTAAAACATTTTAAGAAGGTCAGTATGAAGCAAGCAGCCAGCTGTTGAGTTTATCATAGATAAACTCCTACAGATTACAGTGGCATTTAATACATCAGTGGAGCATGAAAAGCCTGCGTAAATTAAATTGAGAAAGCAGTTGCTTGTTGAAGATGGGTATCTTTATATTGAACTCCACAGGATATATTTGAAAGGTCTATCAAGAAAATCTCAGAACCTTGGATTTCCTTCCCAGTAAAAAGGATTATTTTTAAACATTTGTTACTGTTTTCCCCACTAACTGTATAAAGTCGTTCTTACTCATTCCTTTAAAATTCATTAGAGCATCACAAAATAGAACCATATAGCAGCTGTAGCCTCTTTAACTATGATAAAGCAGAATTTGTTGTTAATATATTCACAAGATATTTGCCATCTTATTTTTACCTTCTTATTTTATGAGTTTCAAAAATCTAGTGATACAGTGTTTTATATGGTTGTAAGCCAACAGAAAGGATCTCTTTTAATGTATTAAAAAGGTCCAGATCAGTTTTTAAAAAATGGAATTAAAATCAATTCCCATTTTTTTATTTTTACCGTATTAAAACTGAGCATTCTTTTTTCAGTGTTATAGGATCATTCAGATTTTTGAAAACTATTTATTTTTATTTGGTTGTTTTACATTTGTAATTTCCCCCAGTTCCAGGTCTTGAACCTGGTACCTGCAAATGTATGTGGGACTGCTTCCAGGGTATACTAGACTGCTAGGCCACCAGGGTGTGCCCCAGATTTAAAAATTTTTATTTTCATATGAGAGGCGCAGGCAGGATTGAAGGCAAATAGGCAGGCAAGCAGAGTGAAGAAAAATAAGTTTTTGCTTTTATTATTATTTAGTTGTTAACACTGGTTGTTTCTTTCCTTGACGTGGGACTTAAACCCAGGGCTATGTGACTTGAATTCCTTTGGACCTAACCATTACTCCACCAGGGTGTATCAGTCTCATTCAGATTTAAAAAAATGTATTTTTAATGTTAGTATTAGATTTGATGCATAGATTGTATGGTGAGCAGAATGAAGTCTTCCTTACATTATTGTAACTGTTCTTCATAGACTAACAATTTTAATCTTGGAAAAAAGAAACATCAAAAGTTCTTTTAAAATATGGATTATTTAAAAGCTTTTAGAAAAAAAAGCAGCAGGACAGAACAGTTTTACCTTATTACTTCAGAGTAACTTCACAGTTCCAAAATTAGGATCCTTCATTCTCAAAATGCTTAAAATAACTTATGTGAATACCTTTCTGTGCATATGAAAATGGTGTTTCTCTGAATAGTCGTTTTGTGCAAATATTTAAGAATAACAGATAAATGCAGTGAATTTTCATGAAAAGCAATTATAATTGTTAACTATCAATATTGGCTAAGCTGTTGGAAACTTATACTTCTTGTAGGCTCTTTTTCTGTAACTAAATGACATTCTTTAGCTGTTCTGTACTCTTTAGTTGTGTATCTGAGATTTTGAGATCTGTCTACAGAATACTTTTAGTCATTTGAGATGGCACATATTTATTTACCATGTGGGTAGTTTATGAAAAGGTCTGATAACAAAATCGTATCTTCTGTTCTTATAGATGGGTTCATATTGTTTGTGCCCTGTATGTTCCTGGAGTTGCCTTTGGAGATATTGACAAATTACGACCAGTAACACTAACAGAAATGAACTATTCCAAATATGGTGCCAAGGTGAGACAAAAGTATTTTTGATTCTCTAAAGGAGTATGTTTTTTTTTAGTATATTCCATACAGATATTTATGCAGAGTTATGAATACTGTAAACCTATATAATGTTATGAGGCAATGTTCCTTCAATAAAATTAAAAAAAATTATCTAGAAAAGTTTAGTCATTTGTAGAGGGTTAAATACTGGATACTAGGTTTTAATATAGCCATTGTTTCAACATTAAATTAATTTGTTAGTGCTGCAGCACTTCTGACCTAAGAAAAATAATTTAATATGTGAAATTATTTTGATAGATATGGCCACATTTTTCTTATCTTTTGCAAAACCGTTCGGTATCAACATTGTTTATTCCCTTACCTCCAAAATTAAAAGTATGATTTTAAGAAGTAATCACTTAAAATATGTTTGTACAATGTTTTGGTAACAAACTGTTAATAACTAAAAATAAAGGAAACATTCAAAAATAAAAGAGAAGGGTTTTACTTGTTTAAATGGTTTTTTACTAATATTATTGATTACAGAAATGCCTATTAATAGTAGTCTTGCCATCTATAGAGCATTTAGTACTAAATAATTTATTGTTCAGAAATTTATACAGAAACCAATAATGTATACTTTGTTCATGTACTCAGTTGTATCAAGCGCAGATTTAATTTCTGACTTTTCTTTTGAAGTATAGTTTATGAAAATTATGAAAAAGTACACAATTAG